>JAWWEE010000048.1:3415845-3511719 GCA_035221455.1 Xenops minutus | reverse complement strand
CTGATCCCTTTCCCGAGCCCCCCGAGCCCTCCGATCCCTTTCCCGAGCCCCCCGATCCCTCTGATCCCTTTCCCGAGGCGCGTCCAGCCCGATGAGCCCTCCGGATTGCAAGGGGGAAAGGGGAGGGGGAAAGGGAAAAAGGGGTGGGAGAAGGGAAAAGGGGATGGGGAAGGAGGAAAGGGGATGGAGAAGGAGGAAAGGGGATGGGGAAGGAGGAAAGGGGACAAGGATGAAAGAAAGGAGATGGGGAAGGGGAAAAGGGGATGGAGAAGGAGAAAGGGGGACTGGGAATGAGGAAGGGGAAAAGGGAACTAAAGAGGGGAAAGGGAGATGGGGAAGGAGAAAAGGGAATGGGAAAGAGGACAGGGAAAGGGAAAAGGAGACAAGGGAGGGGAAAGGGAGATGGGGAAGAAGAAAAGGAAATGGGAAAGGGGACAGGGAAGGGAATAGGGGCCATGTCCTCCCCACACTGACCCCTTTCTTGCCCAGTTCAGCTGGTCTAGTGAAAGGTGTCCCTGCTCACATCAGGGGGGTGGAAGGAGATGATCTTCAAGGTCCCCTTCCAACCCAAAGCGTTCTGTGGTTCTGAAGGTGCTGAGGCACGAGGAGTTCGAGGAGGGCTGCAAGGCCAGCTGCAATGGGTGAGTGCCCTGTCCTGTCCTGTCCTGTGTTCTCATAAAACACCTGCCTGCCCTGACCAGCCACACACCAACCGTGTGCTGTGATTTCATAGTGAAGCAGGTATTGGGTGGTTGTGTTGTTTTTTTATTAAATTGCTTCCTTTGGTACCAACAGACCCCCATTTTATGTGGGAATGATGCTTACATTGAGCACAAATATTGCTGTGTTACACCCATAGTCTGATACTTAGCTTTATTAAATTATTTCTGAACTTACCAAGAATTGCTTTCAGTTATATTGATTTTTTTTGTAGGGGCTAACTAGGGTCTTGAGTTAAAAGTCCCTTCTAGTAGTCCCAAAGGCTTTTGTAAAGACAAAAGTATGAAAGAAAGAAGGAATAAGAATGTGTTTCTTTCTGAAATGAAAGACATCTTCCAGCCTGGTGCCCTTTCCTGCTCAGCAATAAGGAAGTGCTGTTATTCCAGCTAATGAGCAGCCTATGCTCTTAGAAAGTGAGCTGTTAATGAGGTTGGATTGCTTTTGTCACAGGGTCATGAATGACAGCCCAGGGTCAAAACTGCCATTTTTTCACTCCAGAAATGCAGTTCTCCCTTGAAACACTAATACTTGCTGTTCTTGATGGTCACTTGTAATGGTCGTGATAATTAAATATGGATATTCCAGCCCTTATGATGGAAAATGGAGCAAAACGATGGTGGGCTATGGGCCAGAGGACAATCACTTTGTTGCAGAACTGACTTACAATTATGGCATTGGAGAATATCGCCTGGGCAATGACTTTCTGGTAAGTACCACTCCTAGCAGCTAAATCTTCTGATGATAAGCTTGTTTACTTCAATGGTTAACAGTCTGTTTGCCATATAGGTTGTACGAGCTGCTTTTTTTTATGTTTGGTTCCTTAAACATTTCAGTCTTGTTTTGTGGTTGTCTCCAAATTGGAAGAGCAGAAACTGGAGCAGATTTGTGCTCAGGTATGGTCCAGGAAACACTTCACTGAGCTCTGCCTCTGCTGTGTGTTGGAGGACAGCTGGTGTTTGCTGCCAGATCCAGCTTGGAATGGTTAGCTAAGAAGGATCTTCCTGCAGGAAAACACATTTTATTATTATTGTTTACTTTTTTTGTGATTTACCTACAGACAGCAGATGGAGATCTTGTGTTTCATCTGTGAAAACATGTGATGTCTTTGCATCCACCCTATGAATTTTGTGTATCTGTTCTGTCCTCACCAGGGCATCACACTCATGTCCAGCCAAGCTGTGAGCAACGCCAAGAAGATGGGGTGGCCCCTCAAAGAAGTCACAACTGGTGTCTTTGAAACTGAAGCCCCAGGAGGATACAAATTCTACTTGGAAGACAAGGAGAAGCTCAAGCAAGGTGAACATGTACCCTCGCTCTTACTGGTGTTCAAGAGAGATTTACCAGGGGGATATCAGAATGGGCTGTGTTTGCTTTGATGGCACTTTATGAAATAGAGCAGGTTTTTGCCATTTCTTTGTTCCTTCTCATTAATGTAAAACACTGCATTTAAAACTACAGGGTATTTGTAACTAATTCCCACTTATTGTGATCCTCAAGATCCTGTGCTGAAGGTAACCCTGGGTGTCTCCAATCTGCAGAAGTCTCTTAACTACTGGTCTGGTTTGCTTGGGATGAAAATATATGAGAAGGATGAGGAGAAGCAAAGGGCTTTGCTGGGCTATGCTGATAACCAGGTCAGTCTTTGGGAAACTCATCACAGAAACTTCTTGTTTCATGAGAATAAAATGTTAAAAGCAAAAAAGCTCTTAATTGAACCAAACTGTGTGCTTAATTCTGAGCGTTTTAACTGAAACTTGTGTACACTCAATTGCCTTTCTGAAAAAAAGAAGAGCTGTGGTTAGCTCTGGTAATCCTGGCTGGTAGGGAAATGTGAGAATGGGGGATTTTGACATCCTCCACAACCTGGAGAAAAAGCTGGAGCGAATGCAGCAGGGAGAACAGTATCCCTTCAAGTCAGGCCTGCTGTGTCCCTGTTGCAGTGCAAGCTGGAGCTGAAGGCTCTTGGGGGAGCTGTGGATCACGGGACAGCATTTGGAAGGATTGCCTTCTCCTGTGCCAAGGAAGAGGTAACAGCCACATTTCCCTTTCCCCTTTCCTTGCCCAGAGCTGTGGAGTCAACTTCTAGTGTTAACAAAATATCTCCCATGTGAACAACAGAATACTGAGCAGATAGTTTGTTTAACTTTCTTGCAGTGGGGATACAAGGTTCGTTTTTGTTTGTTTTCTGTTTAAGTTGCCAAACATCGAAGCGCTGATGAAAAAGGAGGACCAGAAAATTTTGACACCTCTGGTTAGCTTGGACACGCCTGGCAAAGCCACAGTGCAAGTGATTATTTTGGCAGATCCTGTGAGTAATACTGGAAATAATTCAGTTTGAATTTCTCTCTGCCATTTGTCTAAATGACCTGCTGTTAAACTTGGTTTAGGATGGCCATGAAATCTGTTTTGTGGGAGATGAAGCCTTTAGAGACCTGTCCAAGGTGGACCCTAATGGTGACAAGCTGCTGGATGATGTAAGTAATGCTGCCTGCACATTCAATTTCTTCCTGATTATAGATACCTCTAGAATCGAATTTTCATTCCATGTTGAGTTTTTCTGAGAAGCAAATTGTCTAGGCTTGGGAAGGAAAATAAATCAGTTTCTGAAGCTCACTTAGGGCCCTGTGTGGAGTTTTCCAGCCTCACTGTCTGGGCAGCTGGGTGATGGTGTGTCTTGCTGGACACATCAACAACACTTTGGTGTAAGTTACTGCAGAAAGGGGTTTTTGAGCTGCAGGAGCATCAGGGCAGATGGACATCCCCTGGAGGCAGAGGGGCCCTGGGATGGAGTGTGAGTTCTGTGTCCAAGCTGTCCTGGTTTGCTCATGGATTAAGCAATCATCATTTATTTGCTGTGGCAGAGAACATTGGTTTTCAGTGTCTGCTTTCCTTACTAGTAGCAAAAAAGTAATTTTATCCATCAGAATGGTTTTCCTCCTGCTCTAACCACATTCACACTTGTCTTTGTGCAGGCCATGGCTGCAGACAAGAGTGACAAGTGGTTTGCTGAACATAAAATGAAGAAGATTTCAGCTTAGCTGGAGGAGAGGACTGGGCTGCTCCTCTGTGCCTTGGATTTCATCTGAGAAAATGCCAATCCTGTCTCATGTGCTGCATTGCCCTCCCAGTCCGAGGGTGCTGGATTGTTGGTTCATCAGTTGGATTGATTTAAGCTGATGTCTCTGACTGCTGCTCTCTCCTTTCAAGCAAATGACACCTTCTCCTTCCAAAAAATCAGGCTGAGCAGTGAGGAGCAGGCTGAGCACGTGACTTCAAGTCCAGGGTTCATCAGTTAAGAAAACCTCACATTTCTGTGTTGTTGTTATACTTGAAAAAGAGATTGATAGATACGTTATAACCTCTAATTTTCTAATCAATTTGCTTTAGCTGTCCCGGATTTGCAGCTCAGAGGAGAGATTTTCAATTAGCTGTGGCTGTGGGGACTGCAGATATCTTTCTCCAGTGGCAAAATGTGGGGCTGTGTGTGGAGAACTGGGGCAGTTCAGCTCTCAGAGTGCATCCATTGGGAACAAAGAAATGGTCTTGCCAAATCATGCGAATATCTAGTCCTTATTTTCATTCTGAGATGTTTCCCCAGCTTTTGAGGTGAAGCATTTGCTTGGGAAGCCCGTGGTGTGTTTCTCACTGGGATCTTACTATTGATGTGGTGGTTTCCAGCCCTTCCCAAGGAGCCTTCCACATTCCAGGGGGGAGCTGAGGCCGTGCCTTGGGGTGCTGGAGGCTTCTTGATATAAGGGAATTATGGTTTTGCAATAGCTTTTGGTGAGGAACTGCCTTTGGGAGTAACAGTTCAGGGTTTCTTCCACTGGAATGAAGTCACTCTGCTTTTGCTGGAGGAATAAGGGCTGGGAATACAGGGAGTCAGTCATTCCCAGCATTTTCCATGCCTGACTTGTCATTGTCTTGATGAAAACTTTCAATAAGTTTCACAGAGAGGAGCAGGCGGGATCAGCAGTGCTGGCAGGCTCATCAGCACTTGTGGTCAGTACTGTGAGCTTAAACTGGAAAAATTCCTCGCTGTCATCTCGTTCTTTGAGCTTTTTGTGTTCAGGTTTAATGATGGTTTGTGAATCAGCATCCCTCCAGTTAAACGTGAGGGATGTTAAACAGAGCTGTGCCCTGAGCCGAGTCAAAGTCACTGGGCAGGGTGGGTTGGGTGCCCACCTGGCGTGGGATTTCCCTCCCTGTTTATTGGGCATCCAGGCACAATAATGAATTATGTAATTGTTATTAAAATTATTAAAATTATTAAAATTAAAATTTAAATATAACGAGCTATTACACAGTGTACATAGTTACATACTATATATTATGTAGAATATAATACTATATAATATATAAAAATAGAGCATAATAATGTGGATAGAGTGAAAAATAATTAATTGCCCGCTCACCGCCGGGCCGCCAGGGGGCGCTGTGGGCAGGGAGGGGCAGCGTGACGTCACAGCGCACCGCCCAGAGTGACGTCAGAGCGCACCGCCCCCGAGTGACGTCAGAGCGCGCCGCCCTGAGTGACGTCAGAGCGCGCCGCCGCCATGGAGCAGGGTGAGTGCGGGAGCGGGATCGGGATTGGGATGGGGATAGGGGAGAGGGATCGGGATTGGGATCGGGAGCGGGATATGGGATCGGGAGCGGGACAGGGAGAGGAACTCGGGAGCGGGACTGGGATTGGGATCGGGAGAGGGACAGGGGAGTGGGATTGGGATAGGGGAGAAGGATCGGGATCGGGATCGGGATTGGGATCGGGACTGGGATCGGTTTAGGGGATCGGGTTCAGGATTGGGACAGGGGTTCGGGTTCGGGACCAGGATCGGCATAGGGGAGAAGGACCGGGGCAGGGGATCAGGGCTGGGACAGGGGATTAGGACCGGGGTCTGGGCCACAGTAACGCCATGTCCCGCAGGGCCGTGGGCCGTGGGTGAGCACACGGCCATCCTGCACGGAGGGTTCCTGCTCGCCGCCCGCCTCATCCATCCGCGGGCGCTGCGGGAGCTCCGCAAGGCGGACTGGGCCCTGGCCGGGGTGCCCATCACGGACGCGCTGCGGGAGATCGGCGAGCGCTGCCCCTCGCCACAGCAGCACGGCCTCTGGAAGAGGGAGGCCGTGGCCATCGTCTGGGCCAAGGCCCTGCTGCCCGCGCCCCCGGCCCCCTCGCTGGAGCGGGGCTGGAGGGACGACGGCTTCTTCTCGGTGGGCGCCATGATCCCCGACGTGAACCACACCGCACTCTTCGAGCTGGTCAAGGCGCTCGCCGTGCCGCGGGTGCTGGTGCAGCTGCTGCTGGCGCTGCCCCCGGCCCTGTGCCGCGGCCAGCTGGACAGCCTGGTGGGCTACGTGGCCAGCGAGACATCCCCATCGGACGTCAGGCTCTTCCTGAACGTGTGGTGGGAGGTGATGAAGCACAGGGAGGGGCAGGAGGACGCGACGGTGTCTGCGTTCAGCGCGCTCATACGGCAGCACGGGGGTGAGCCCTCTCTGGACGATGGTCTCCAGCCCCCAAAGAGGTTCAAGGGTGACCCTGTGAACATCCCCCCTGCTGCCCCGGGGCTGTTCATGGTCTTTGTGGAGGGGTTAAGGCAGATCCACAGGAGCATCACCCAGCCCCGCATGAGGTGCTACGCCTTGGCCAACCTGGCTGAGCTGCTCTCTGTGTTCACTGAACTGAAGCCAGTGGGCAGCCCCCTCCCCATCAGAGAGTACCTGGACAAGGTCAGTGCCATGGTCAGCCTCTGGACCAGTGACACTGAAAGCCAGTACCACCACAGTGAGCTGGGCGAGAAGGTGAAGGAAGCAGAGAGAACCATGAGCCTCCCGTCTGTGACCAAACTCTCTCGTGAGGAGCTCCTTGTTGGCTTGGACTTTCTCTGCAGCTTGTTGTGTACCTGGGGAGAGGAGCTGCAGGACACTCTGAACAGCCCTGAGGAGCTCTGCTACGAGAGCTACCGGCTCCTGGACGCTCTTACCACCCTTGGGAAGAACCTGGTTTGCTTTTCAGAGACCAGAGACCTGCGTGAGGATGAGACACATGTAGTGTTACAGGTGACACAGATCATCAAGGACTTTCTCAAGGAGGTCAGTGCCAGCCCAAAGAGCAAGGATTTGGCCACCAGCCTTGTATCTTCAGTTGCCATGGCAATCATTGCACAAAAGCTGGACCGCCATGTGGACATGTGCTCTGTTTTTGCATCTGAAAAGAGCTGGGCCTTTTCAAAGGCCTGGGTTGACTGTCTCGTACAAAACAAAGCTCTCTTCCAGAAACCAGAGCTAGTTTTGAAATTGCTGGAGACACTGGTGAGCTTTGCTACATCCTGCCAAGACAAGGAGACCCAAGAGCTGCAGATGCAAGTGACCAAAGCCATCGTGGAGTGTTACACTGAGCTTTCATTAGCCGACAAAAACAAAGTGATCTCGGGTGTCCTGGCAGCCTGGGGTGGACCAGGTCTGTCCCTGAACTTGCAGGCTGTCAGGGAGGGCTTCCAGGAGGATCTGAATGTGACTTTCAACCAGATCACAAAGAGTGTGTCTGATGAAGGCCTGGCCAGGGCTGTGGCTTCTGTGGCCAGGCTCACACTGCTGTACCCTGAGGCCACAGTGAGGCAGCTTTGTCATCTTGCTGTGGTCAACCTAGGAGCACACCAGTTCCTTGCACAAATCCTCTGCTCTTTCCCGGCACTGAGCTTCCTGGAGACCCACGAGGATCCAGGCAGGCCACACAGCCTGGTGGTGAGGTGTTTGGAGGAGGCAGCATGGGGGAAGCTTTCCACTGTGAGGGAAGAGGAGCAGTTCCTTCAGTTCCTGGCCTTTCTCATGCAGCCAGACTCAGCCACCCCACTTGTGTCACCTGCAGAGGTGATCAAAGCTTTTGTTCTTCCCTATTTGAAGTCAGACTCTCCTCAGATTGAGCTGAGCCTGCAGATCCTCAGCAAGGTTTTGGGAATACAGTCCTGTTCAGAAGAGCACTGGATCAAATCCTGTCACCCGTTCCCACTTCTCCTCAGCCTCTGCAAACTTCTAGATGGTTACACCAGGTACTGGCATCAGCCTAGGGATCAGGTCTTCCCTTCACTGGAGACCAAAGACCTGATTCTGAACATCCTCTGCCAGCTCTGTGAGATGGTGGGACCAGAAACCACCCCCTCCCCAGAGCTGTGGGTGCAGTCACTGGCTTGGCTTCACAGGAGGGTGGCATCACTGGACTGGACTGTTGGGCTCCGACTGAAGAAGCTTTATGGAGACCACTTCAAGAACGAGGTCCCGGCGACGCTGTTTGAGATCTGCACGCTTCCTGAGGACGAGTGGACATCCCAGTCTCTGCCAGCCTATGGACCGGGCAGCGGGCTCCTGGCATGGATGGAGTGCTGCTGCGTGTCCCCAGCCCTCAGAGACACGATGCTGACTCTCCTCACCGTCAATGTGGACAACCCTGAAGAGGTGAATCTCTTCAGCAAAGGGTTCCTGGTGGCCCTCATACAGCTGCTGCCTTGGTGCAGCCACAGCGAGTGGAAGAGGCTGGTGCAGGTGGTGGAGAACCTGCTGCAGAAGCAAGTCCTGCACGTGCCGTACACACTGGAGTACGTGCAGTACATGCCCCTGCTCAACCTCCGCCCATTTGCCTGCTCCCTCCAGCTCTCCGTGCTCCTCCTGAGGGGCTTCCAGCTCCTCTGCAGCTCCAGCTGTTCCACCTGGCTGCCGGCAGAGGCTTGGCTCCACGTGGTCCAGCTGTACTGCAGCAGCCTGACGGACCTGCTGAGCTCCCTCAAGAGCGCTGCGTACCCCGCCGAGGACAGGAGCTCCACGCAGGAGCTGTCCTTCATCTGCATCCAGATGTTCTGCCACCTGCTGCACGTGGCTGCCATGCTGCCCGCCGAGGGCTGCGGCGAGCCCCTGGTGGTGGTGGCACTGGAGATCCTCTCGCAGTACGAGGCGTCCAGCAAGGCGGACACGTCCCCCAGCAACGCCCTGCGGAGAGCCAACGAGAGGCACTTCCTGGAGGCCATCACGGAGAACGTGGGGGACAAGGAGCTGCGCAGCACGCTCCTGCAGAAGCTCAGCAAGCTGGGAGCACACCCGGCTGGGGAGCCGGATTGAGGAGCTGCAGAGGGTGGCAGAGGTGAGCACAGACCCTACCGCAGGGGACCCCTACCTGGACGTTGTAAGATCTGTAATAAACCCTGTTTTTCACTTTTGAATTTATTTCCCCCCGCGCCCCTTGCTGTGTTTTCTCCTGCCCAGCCTAAGCAGTGAAGGGGCTATATAAAGATGGGAAGGATGAACCACTTTAATTTTGCATGGGAATAACTGTGGGCACAGCTGTTCCTGAGCCAAGCTGCCAAGTTCTGTGGCTCCAGCCTTGCCTGCTGGCGGTCTGGATTTACACAGAGAGCCCAGCAGCCTCTGGCATCAGGAAAATTGCTTCCTTCCAGCTCATTTGCCACCAGCCCTCTCCTACTCCTGGGAGGATTGCTGGGTTCACCATGTGCTGCCAGAGGCTGGGAAGCAAGTTGGAGGCTGGGAAGCGAGTTGGGTGAGTTCAGGACAGGCAGGAACCTTTAGAAATACATGTGTGTTGCTCCTGCCCGGAGGTGGGGGCGCAGCAGTAACCCTGTATGTAACACCCCCACCCAGAAACGAAGGGCACGTGGGAGAGCCAGCCAGTGGTGTGACTCAGAAAGGAAATCTTTATTGGTCTCCTGATAGTAAATAGGGCAGTGTTAGTGCAAACTGAGATGCCTCATTGGCTGGGGTTTTTTTTGTCCTTACATAAGGCACGTTATTTGCAATGAAAACAGTGAGATACAAACATCTGTAACGAGTTGCAAGCGGTTTATAACATCAGCTGGTCTCGGTGGTTAATCTGACAGCGGCGATTCTGCAACTGGCCGCACGTTGGAGGAGGCCCTTTTTTATTTCACTCTATCCAGAACAACAGCCGTGGCTGGGATGAGATCCAGCACCCAAAAGAGCCAGGTCTTCCAGAGCTTGTCCGCTGGTTTCAGACAGAATGAAAGGCACAGAGTGGTCACAGGTCTCCTGGGCCTGGGGGCTGTGCCAGGGCCCTGCCAGGCCTGTGCTGGTGCAGTTCCCTGCCCTGGAGCGGGCACAGGAGGCTGTGGGGAGGAGGTGGCTGCCCTGGCTTGTGCCGGTGGCTGCAGGGAATGAAATGAACTGCAATGAACCGCTGTGGTCTGATTGCACACACCCGCAGGGCTCGAGAACCCCGTGGCGCAGGGCGGGCTGGGGAGCCTGTACCCATTTTGCTGCTACTGAAGCTGGAAATGGGCTGAACTGATGAAGGAAAACCAGCTCAGCACCCTGCTCTGGGGTTGCTGGTTCCTTCTGTGCTGCCCTAATTCTGTCCCTGGCCGTCTTGTGGGGGAGTGGGATGGGGCTGGAGGGATGGACCATACATCCAGAGCTTGGGCTGTACCACCGGTGCTGCCAGGGCATGGTGGTGCCAGCTGGAGGGCAGAGCAAGGCAGGGTGTGCCAGATGGTTTTACATACCTTCTGAGAGAATTTGAGGCAGATAAAAGCAGCTGGGGTTAGGGGAGGAAGGTGAAAGTTGCATCCCCTGCCAGCAAAGGGCTCTGCATAGTGCCATGTTGTGTTGGTGAGAGGACTTGGCAGGTTCCCATCCCCATCCTGTCCTTCAGCCATGGCTACCCTGCCCTGCCAGAGTTGCTCTGAGGCAGTGTAACCATTCCCCTGTCCTGCCATGAGCTTCTTCTCCCCAGCCCTGCTGGGAACACTGGAGCCCTCTGGTCCCAGGACTGTCGGACAGACATCAGACAGTTGTAATGAAAAGCACCTTTGGGTTAAGTGGAGCTTTAAATGGGCTTGAGCCCAGCAGCAGCAGCAGCAGCAGCAGCAGGAGGTGTATGTGGGAGGTCAGAGGCTGAACAGGGCTGTAGTATAGAGGTGAAGTCGGCAAAGGTCAGGAACAGCTCTGCAGAACTGTGCTACAGCTCCAGGGCTGGCTCTGCTCTTGGCTGGAGGCTGAGCCGGAGCTGGAGCAGCGAGCTGGGGCTGCGGCAGGTCCGGCACACGGCTCCCCATCCCCATCCCCATCCCTGCTGCCATGGGGGCTGGATGCTTCAGGATGCCCTCCTCTGCCTGCAGGCTCCTCCACGCCGCCGTGCTGGTGTCTGGTGTCAGCCCTGGAACACGCCGCGGGGGGGTCGGAACAAACCCCTCTCGTGTAACCGCTAGTTCTGTGCCACAGCATTCAATCATTCCCAGAAGGAACGCTGTGCTTAGGATGGGGCTCCCACCCCGGGGCTCCCACGGGCGGGCGGGCACGAGGCGCTGGAGCGGTGGCGTGGGAGGAAAGCCTTCCTAGCCCAGGCTGGTGCTGCCTGGCACGGCGGTGCAGGCGTTGAGGTGAAGCTGCTTCCAGCTTGGAACAGCCCGACGCTATCGCCGCTCCCACTCCTGTCCCTGCAGCGCCGACAGCCAGGGGGGGCTGACCCCATTCCAGGTCAGGCTGACCCTGTTCGTGCCCCCGGTGGGGCTGACCCTGTTCGTGCCCCCAGTGGGGCTGACCCCGTTGCAGCCCGTGGTGGGGCTGGCAGGGCCGGCCGTTATCTGCTGCGGTTGGCGGGCGGGCGGCCGTAGAGACGGGCGGCTTTGCGGCAGATGAGCCTGAACCAGTAGAGCTGGGGGGCGATGAGGGAGGCGTTGGCGATGTTGCAGTGCAGCGGGATGCGGAAAGGCACCATGTAAACGGGGATCCCCACCTGCCTGCCGTAGGCCGCGTACATGAAGGGGAAGAGGAGGATGCGGCAGAGGAAGAAGGTCACCAGGATGAGGATCCCGTTCACCTTGTGCAGGAGCGTGTCCTGCATTTTGAGCTGGGGAAGGAAGAAGGCCAGCATGGGGGTGAGCAGCATCCCATTTCTCCTTGGGCACTGACTGTGCTGGGGCAGGGAGATGAGCACCCAAGGAGGTTTGGAGGATCGGGAGCAGGAAAGTGGGGTGGGAAGGGATGGAGGAGGGTGGGGGCAAGAGAGATGGGGGCAAGGGGTTGGGGTGGGAGCGAACATGGGGCAGGGAAGGGACAGCCAGGAGAGGACAGCGCCAGGCCATGGCACAGCTCCCAGTTCTGGGATGCCACTGGGCGTGCTGCTTACTGGGGGAAAGGAATGGGACTCTGGGAGGAGGGCAGTACTGCAGGGGAGATTTGGTTACAGCTGTGGGGCTGCCCCAGCTGCTGCATGAACCTGGGGCAGGGAAAGGGTACAAACTGCTGTGGAGTCCCCAGATCCGAGCTCCGTCCCTCCTCACCTACCTGCATGAGGATTTTGCCCAAGGACACGAAAGGCGTGCTCAGCTCTGCTGTGAAGATACAGCCCACAAAGAAGTCCCCCAGCTCTCCCCTGAAGTGCTGTAAATAAAGGCAGTAGTGAGCACAGAGCCCTCCAGAGAGGTGGCCAGGAGCCAGCACCCACCACCTCCAGGGAGCCACGGGCTCCTGCAGCAGCTGTGCCCAGCCCTTACCTGGGTGATAGGGGTGAGCACAATGAGGATGAAGAGGTGGTGGGTCACCATCAGCCGCTCCTGCAGCAGGAAGCTCCACACGCTGGCTAGCGAGTGCTTCTTCTCAGCAATTCCCTTTTCCTGGCTCTTATGCCAGTGGCAGAGGTACATGACATAGATGTCATAAGTCATGTAGGGAACGAGCACCCAGATGTACTCCACGGCCAGCCAGTGCCTAGGGGATGAGCAGCACACACAGAGGCATCGCAAGGGCTCCAAGCACCTCACAATGCTCTGCAAGGTGGAATAGAGTCTTTAGGTCTGAACTGGTAGCAGTGGGTTTTGAAGCTGATGGCAAACTGAAAGGGGGTTCTTTTTACTTTGATTTGGCTGAGCAGGTACAGACTGTACCAAGTACCTGGTACGTGTGGAGGACAACTCAGCACTGCCTCCGCTTCCCCCTGGGCTGTGCCAGGCACCAAGCTCAGCCTGGCCAAGCACAAACACAGCACTAACGAGCAACCAGATTAGCCCCACAGCCAATTATTTGCTGTACAGGCCAGGGGCACAGCACCCCTCAGGATCCAGCACCAAACTGATGCCTTTGCAGCATGTGATCTCCCTTAAGCCTTGCAACCCCCAGAGCTGGTGCTTGGGGGGGACAAAATGCTCCAACCCTGGGTTCCTCCTGCCTGCCAAGCCATGCCAGCTGTCTGCCTAACCCAGGGAGGGTTTGGAAAGCTCATGGAGAACTCAAGAGTTAACTGGCAATGCCTGGTCTGGAGTTTGGAGAGTGAAGCACAAAATATCCAATATAAGCAATAAACCCCCATCAGGCGTTTGTCAGTTGGGAAATAATTGCAGGCAGCTGCCTGTTCCCAAAGCATGTCGGAATCCCAGTTGCACAATCTGGGCAGCAGCAAGCCCTGCTCTGCAGGGACTCCAGCCTCCTTAAAAAGTCCTAAGTGAAATCACACTGATAAAAAAAAAAAACCCAAACCACCCTACACTGTTGCATAAAGAAATGTAGCTTGGGGCTTAAATAGAACTGTTTTTGTTCTCCTGGCCTCCCAAGAAAAATGTTGTTGCATGCGTTACTGTTCCAGATAGAAAGATGTCAGTGGTGTAAAGAGGGAGGGCGAGCGACTGTGTTTGCAAAACTTGCCCAGGGCTTTGGAGGGCAATTACAGCACCAGCAATATAAAGATCATCCTCCTCTGTAAATAAACTGGCAGTTTGACTGCAAACTTTGTGATGGCTCCTGGCGCGCTGTCCTGCTGTCATTCTCCGAGGCCTCCCCTGCTGAGCACTGGGCTCTGTTTCCTCCAGATTCAAAGAAAATCTAGGTCTCTGCCCACAAAGTGTTCGCACAGAGCCACTGGCCTTGAGAATACCCGGGCAAGCAGACAGCTCCGGGGGGAAGGAGTGCTGCTGGCAGCACCTTCCATCTGTGTGGCTCTGGGGTTCATCAGCTGCCTTACCTATACAGCAGAAATTTCATTTTAGAACTAAAAGATAACTCATAGACTGCCTGGGTTAAGGAGGACTGAGCAATCTGGATAGATCTCGCTGTCTAGAGCAAGGCAGAACACTTCACAACTGTGTATTAAAAAAGTCTGTAATGACCAAGGGGCCAGCCCTTCCTAAAAATCGGTGTGTGACAGTCAAATTCCAGCTCAGCATAATTATATTCTTCCCTCCTACAATCTTCTCTGCTAGTCTGGATAATAGCTCTGTTTTTAAGTCTTCTGACCCAGATTGCGCTATCACTCCTCCTGAGAGCCACTTCTGGGCAGTTTATCTCAGAGCACTGAGGACAAGGCAAGGGGATTTTCCTTCAGAGCAAACTCCATTCTCATTTTCTCATTTTTGGACTCCTTCAGGATCCCTTTGGCACAGAGAAGGCGATGCACCTCTAAAATCAGTTCTTACTAGGTCTGCTTGACTCGGTAGCAATTTCAGCTCCCAGCAAGGAGACTCCGTACCCCTTCAGCACTGATGATGCCTATATTTTCTGCTCATATACAGCCTGTGTTGCAGCCCATCCTCTGGGAGCAGCCCCGTGTCTGAGCACTTGGAACAAGCTGGTGCTGTTCAGGGGGTGTACAGCCAGCACATTGCCCAACCCCTCACACAAAGTGGAGGAAAGAGGAGCATGAAACTGATTTTCTTCTCCCCTTTGTACATGCAAGCCTTTGGCATAAAGCACTCTAGCCTCGAGCTGGCTGGGCACATCCTCCATGTGTTCCCAAGGGCAGAGGGGCTCGAGTGGGCACTGGGTTACCTGTCATACACCACATTCTTGCAGCTAAGGACAACTGTGATCCCCGACACTGTTGCCATCGTGGCTTGGACCGTGGACACCAGCCTGGAACAGAGAGAGAGGACACAGGTCACCCCAAATGTGACCCCAGAAGGGCTGAGGTACCAGGGGAGCTGGTGGCACTTAGATGCCCACTCATTATGGCAAGGACAACAGGGGGTGGCTGTGCCAGGCGCTGCCTCCCAGGGACACAGAGCAGGGGTTCTTGCCAGGTCTCACCCCTTCCACCCCCGTGGGTCAGTGGTAACTCTACCAGTTCCCTGTGGGCAGAGAGAGGGATGCACTGGAGCATCCCTGCTCTGACAATGGGTACCACAGCGAGGGGGTATGGCAGGGCAGGGCTGCCCATGCCTGGGGGGATGCCCACCCTCAGGGGATGCCCATGCCTGGGGGGATGCCCATCCTCGGAGGATGCCCATGCCTGGGGGGATGCTCATGCCTGGGGGGATGCCCACCCTCGGAGGATACCTATGTCCGTGTTGATGCCCATGCCCGTGGAGATGCCCACCCTCTGGGGGATGTCCACCTTCGGAGGATGCCCACCCTTTGGGGATGCCCACCTCGGGGGATGCCCATGCTCGGAGGATACCCACCCTCTGGGGGATGCCCACTGTCAGGGGATGCTCATGCTCAGGGGGATGCTCACCCTCTGGGGGATGCCCACCTTCGGAGGATGCCCACCCTTTGGAGATGCCCACTATCGGGGGATGCCCACTCTCGGAGGATGCTCATGCTCAGGGGGATGCCCACCTCGGAGGATGCCCACCCTCGGAGGATGCCCACCTCAGCGGATGCCCACCCTTTGGGGATGATGCCCACCTCGGGGGGCTGCTCCAGCCGCCGGCCCCTGCTCCCCTGGCAGGATGCGGGTTTGTGCATCCCGGGATGGATGCTGTGTGTGCTCCCGGCCCCGCGGGATCGCCCCCAGCCCCGCTCCCAGCCCCGGCCCCGGCGGGTCGCGCTGTCCCCTCGCCCCGTACCTGCCGCTGAGCAGGATGCGGTCCTTGAGGCTCCATCCCGGCGCGGCCCAGCGCAGCAGCCGGATGCACAGCACGAACAGCCCCGGGAAGAAGGCGGAGGCGAGGGCGAGTGTCCGCCACATGGGGACGGCTGCGCTGCCTCCCAACGCCTGTCAACAGCCGGCCGGGCCAAGGGAGGGCCCGGATCGGCTCGGCTCGGCTCGGCTTGGTTCGGCTTGGTTCGGCTCCCCCCGGTTCGGCTCAGCCCAGCCCGGCTCAGCCCAGTTCGACCCGGCTCGGCTCGGCTCGGCTCCGATCAGCTCGGCTCGGCTCGGATCAGCTTGGCTCGGCTCGGCTCGGCTCAGCCCAGCCCGGCTCAACCCAGCCAAGCCCGGCTCGGCTCGGCTTGGCTCGGCTCGGTTCGGCTCAGCCCAGCCCGACTCAGCTCGGTCCAGCCCGGCTCGGCCCGACTCAGTTCGGCTGGGCTCGGTCCGGCCCGATTCAGTTCGGCTCCGTTCGGCTCCGCTCGGCCGGGCTCGGCTCGGTCCGGTCGCGCCGCCGGACGCGCCCCGCTCCGCCGGGCGGAGGCCCCGCCCCCTGGCACAAGCCCCTCCCCTTACACCACGCCCATTTAGGGCCCGCCCCGCCAGGCCCCGCCCCCGCCCAGGCCCCGCCCCCGCGGCGGCGGAAGCGGCGCGGCCGCCATGGAGGAGGACGAGCCGGAGCTGGAGGCCGGGCTGGAGGCGGCGCTGGAACTGGCGCCCGCCGTGCAGGCCGCCATCGAGCAGGTGTGCTGGGGCGGGTCCCCCCGCGCGGGGACGGCTGTGGGACGCGGCCCGGGGGGGGCCCGGCGCCTGCCGAGTGCCCCCAGCGCTCCCCGGGCCTCCCGGAGCCGGCCGTGCCCGGTGTGGGGCAGAGCCCCGGGGCACCGGCAGGGCTCGGGCCTGGGCCCAGCGTGCCTTCCCCCGTGCCCGTCGCTGCCACGGGGAGAGGGTGCTGGCTGCAGGCGTGTTAGGGGGTGTGTGAAGTCCCCGCATGTGCTCGAGTGCCCGAGGCCCGGTGGGAGTCAGCACAGTCTGAGTGTCTTGGTTTGATTTGTGGCTGGTTGGCAAGGGGTTGTGCCCGCACAGGGTGTTTGGGCACTGGAACGGGATCCCCGGGGAGGTGGGCACAGCACCAAGCCTGGCAGAGCCCGAGGACTGTTTGGGCGACCCTCCCAGCACGTGGTGGGTTTGTTTGGGTTGCCCTATGCAGGGCCAGGAGCTGGATTCGATGATATTCAGGGTATTCTATGACTCTGTGTTCCAGCCCGAGTCCTGCAGGATTCCCTGAAACCCTTTGTGCCATTTGGAGCCTGTCAAAATGCCATGAGAACCCAGGGTCTCTTGTTCTCTGTGGGCCTGCACTGCCAGTCCTTCCATCCTGAGAGCTCTTTCCTGTAGCAGAACTCTGGGCAGCAGCAGCAGCTCTGTCACAAAGTATCACTCGGATCAGTTTTTTGATTATCTCGAATGTTGAGGCTTGTGGGTCGCTTCTGGTGGCTTTTCTTGAAGGATTAGGGCACACCCTGGGAGCTGGAACACCCTGGGAGCTGGCACAGCATTCCAGGTGAGCCCAGCACCCGGAGGGGAGGAAGGCAGAAAGCTGTAGGCAGGTATTGACATCCTGAGCAAGGGGGGATGTTGAGGATGACACCACCTGCTGCCTTCCATCATTTCCTCACTGCCACTTCCCAGCCCAATAACTCTTGAGTGTTCCTTAACTAGTTTGGGTCAAAGCCTGCCCCGTTCTGGTTCAAGGAGCAGGGCTGGCTCAGCTGACCTGCCTGAAGCAGGGTGGGGAGTGCAGGTAGGCTGGTGCTCCACCAAATCTGGGGTAGTATTTCTGATTAATGGGTTGTGACAGACTCCTTTAGCTGCTCCCAGTGCCTGCAGCACTGATCTCTATCTGCAGTTTAAGTGGAGCTCCTTGACCAAGCTTTATCTTCCATCTCATCTCTTGTTTGCTCTTAATACTTGTAGAGTTTATTTGACTCAGTTGTGAGCAGGACAGATTGGGTGTGACGCTGCAGCTGTGCTCTTACGATGGGCTGATGTCAGAGCATCTTCCTCACTCAGAACAGCCTCATCCTCATGCATGTTTAATTGCTGCCTGCTTCTCCTTGGTTACAGGAATGACTGGGAAAGCTGCCCAAGAAGGCTGGTTCAGGGAGAAGTTGCTTTGAGTTAAATGGTCTCACAAAATAACTGCTTTCATGCTGGAAGAAAATGTGTAAAACAGCATAAATGCTTCATGTACCCAGGTGATGCAGGTTTGTGTGAAGGCTTTCAGTGAGCAGGGTGTTGTTGTGGGGTCAGCTCTGCATTTGCCAGGTGGGATTTTGGCCATGGAGTGCAGAGCTGGTGGCTCTGTAAATATGGAACAAATGCCATAGAGTGCTTTGGGTTGGAAGAGATCTTAAAACTCATCTTGTTCCACCCCCCCTGCCACAGACAGGGACAGCTTCCACTACACCAGGTTGCTCCATGCCCTATCAAGCCTGGCCTTGAACACTTCCAGGGATGGAGGGTCCACAACTTCAGTATGGTAGGAGAGAAGGGAAAGCACCACATTTTAGCCCATGGGGACAAAAAGCAAAGCCTGGCAGTTGTGTTTGTATTGTTTGAGCTACTTCTGAGGAGAGATGAGATCTGTTTGCACCACAGCTGCTCTTTTCCCATGAGTAGGAATAATCATTCAGCAGATTCTGTTTCTCCCCCTCGTCTGTGAAAAGTGGCAAACCCAAGTCTCCAGAGAACTTGTACAACTCCTTCTTAATTCTTCACGTTTCCTATTACACGGCTGTGAAAAGCAAATCCTCTGTCTGTCACCACGGGGCCTTGCAAGCCCAGGCCAAGAGAAGGGCAGAGCCTCAGCGCCAGAGTTTGTTCCCAGACAACAGCAAAAGCATCAGGATGGCTTGGGATACATGATTAATGGCTTGTGTGTCTTGGGAATTCCTTGATGGATGGTGCCAGGGCTGTATGGGGAAGCATGTGTGTAACTGATCTGTGTTTATGCAGGCTGATATCCACAGGAATTTTAGTAGGTCAGAGACCTGCAGAGCACGTGGCTGCTGTACTCCTGGGCAAGAGGCCTGGCCACTTGTTAGAACGAAGTGAGATACAATCAGAAGTGGGTGCTGAAGTAATTAGAAGTGGTAGATGCTGTGTAAAGTTACAGAAGTTATCGGTGGTTGTTGATTCTGTTTGTTTTCCTCCCTCTCCAGGTATTTCCCAGCCAAGATCCACTGGACAGAGCAGATTTCAATGCTGTGGAGTATATTAATGCTCTCTTTCCCACTGAGCAAGTAAGTAGTGCTCCAAGTACAGCCCTCTCAGACTTTATTTTCATACTTTTTATATCAGGTTTTACTTTTACCCTTTACTATTGGTGTAACCTGATAGGAAATGACTGAAGGGATGTTTAAACCTGTACCCAAACCTTTTCTTTAAAACAATAGCACACGTATTAAGACTATAACAATAATTGCTTCTTAAATGTGCATCTACAAAGTTTGCTGACATTAGGTAGTCTCTTTCCACCCAGAGTGTTTGCTGCAGTAAAAATCCTGTTTTGATCTGTAGAAGTAAATTGGTTTCTATATAGATGTTTCTCCTGCAGTAAATGTCCTATGTGTATGAATCATTGGTGAGTTCTTGGGTTTCAGCCAAATCAGGCAGATGTTGCCTGTGCAGTGTCACACCAGACTCATCCATGTTTGAACCCTGTTGTTTCTTTTGAGATTTAAAGAATGAGATTGCTGTGGGCTCATATCCATACTTTATCTTCCCTGCATCAGCTGCAGGGGGAGTTTTGGACTAACATATTGCAAGAGAGATGTTTCTACAGCTGAAGATTGTGTTGTGAGGCTGTTTACCATGTAGATCCTCTGCCGCATCGATGTTTTTGGCTTTCAGCTGTTTCTAGTTTGCTGGTGGTGCTAGCTTGGCTTTTTTCCCTTTGCCAGTAGTGAGCAGCTGTTTCCCCAGTAGTACCTCACCACAGCCTCCTCCAGCCCACGTTCTGGGTGTCTGGGCTCTGCAAGAGGGTCTCTGCCCAGGGGAGCAAAGGCTCTGTCCCCATCCCCACTGCCCACTGGAGGTCACTGTCACACGGCTTTTGGAAGCAGTTCTGCTGGCAAAGGCCAAGGCAGGGCTCAGGGATAGGGGCAGGCAGGAGCCTTGGCCTGACCTGTCTTTTACTGCTCATCCTGGTGTGGCAGAGAAGCAGCTGAGTTGTTGTGTGTCTCACTTCCTCCATCTGTAAAACAAAGCCATTGCTCTCCTCTTTGTGAAAAGCCACAAAGGATAATGTGTTCAGGGTCACAGCTGACATGTATTGCTGTAAAGTATTCACCATTTCACTTCTCTTTTTTTAATGTTCTAGTCTTTGGCAAACATCGATGAAGTTGTGAACAAAATCAGATTGAAAATAAGGTAAATATTTTTCTATTTCATTGCATCTCATGTGGCCAGTATACTTCATAAATGCAGCCTTTGGACTGTAGTTGAGAGAAATTAATTTGCTTGGAAGGCATGAGTAGGCTCAGCCTCGAGTCTAATGGGGCATTGAAACAATTCTTATAATTCTTTTTATTTCACCTGCATTGTACAATACATGCCCTTTGTCTTATTTTAGTTTGGGTTGCAAAGTGTAGCTTTGAAAAATGATAAAATAAGAATCAAAAAGTACCAAATTTTAGAACAGTTTGAAGGCTGAGAGAACAGACTGCCCAGAAGATTCAATTGCCATGAGTTTGTTTTGTGATGCTAAAATACGAATTGTAAAATCTCATGTATTTTTTTAATCATCATTATTGGTCCTATAAATACGAGGGTGCAGGAAATTCTTACATTTTCTGTGCAGTCTGATACTACCAACCTGCAGTGATTGAGACAGCACTTTAATATGTGGAAAGCTGAAATGGAAAAAGACAAAGGAGAGCTGACAATATTGCTTAAGGGAAGAGAAATGCAAGAAGCCCTGATTAAATTAGGAAATTGATTTTTATTTCTGTAACAGGAGTTTAAAATGTTATAAGAAGGGGGGCAAAAAGTGAGTTTGTCATTGGTAGCATTGACTTTTTGATTTAAAATTGATTCTGAAGCTCTTGGGGTTCCCCCAGTTGTTTGGATCAGGCATGGAGTGACTGAGTGTGACATTCTGGGTTCTTTTCTCCAGGAGATTGGATGAGAACATTCGAACTGTGGTGAGAGGGCAGACCAACGTGGGACAGGATGGCAGGCAGGTATGTGCACCTCATCTTGGGTAATGCCAGTGGTTCTCATCTGGGCATGCTAAACGAGGAATGGCCCTGGCAGGTGGAAATCCATTCCTATCAGTAAGATGTTTCTGTGCTGCTTATGCTGAACAGCTGTTCTGACTTGCTTTCCCATCACCCTCTGAAGGGAAGTGAATGAGAAATTGATTGAAAAATCAAAAGCACAACCAGGAGGCCTATGGTTGTACCACTCTGAAGCTAATGATAAAATGAGCAGCATTAAATAGCTACAAGTACATTTGCTGCTGGGTAGGGATCAATAAAAGGCTATTTGGCTTCTTCACTAAGTTGTTTGCTGAAGTATCCTGAGTTGTTGGTCGCTGTGTTCATGACTAGATGTCACTTCCTCTTGCACCTCCTGTTCAGCTCTGGAGTTTTCAGTTGTTCCTTTCTTGACAGATGTGTTTGCTGGGAGTACAGTATTGATCAGCACAGCCATGGCTGCAGGGCTTGTGAGGGCTGAGCTTGGCCCACGTGTCAGCTGATTTGGAGGTGTCACCTGGTGTGGCTGTATTTCCTGTGTCTGCCCTGGTTTGGACCAGGAGCACTGAACCTTGAACCATCACTAATGCTACTTTCCTCAGGGACTTTTGAATACCAGATTTAAGACTAGTTTGTTGGCATGGAGTAGTCATTCCCTCACCAACATGCCTGGCTGTATTTTCCACCTCTTGCTGTCACACCAGCTGGTATATATTTCTAATCCTACCTCTGCCACAGAGCCCATGACCTCGAGTGAATTATTTAACCTGTCTGTGCTTTTGTATTGCTTTAGAAAAACAGGGGAAATGCAGAAGTAGTTTAATAAGGGTTGCCTGAGTACTGCTATTAAACTGGGGATGTGCTTGGGATATGGCATTCCTGGGAGTGGTGCTGCCTGTAATTACTGTGCGGCAATGAGACAAGAAATCAACTGGGGAGGCAATTACAGAAATTGAGGAGGGAGTGGAAACTAGTGCAGTACTTGGAGAGTTTGCATGTGATTGAAAAGCTGGTGCTGTTGTAGCCTTTTGGGCCCATTTGAGGGGATACAATTGGAGAAGACCACAAAAGGGTGAGAATTGCCCCGAGTGCCTCAGGACTTGCAGAAAAGGATGAACCTGGGGAGGGATGAACACAAACAGTGCCATGGCCAGCTGTGCCTGTGGGATGACAGGAGTGTCTCTGTGCTGTGGAGATTGGCCAGCTTTGTTTAGAGCTTTGTCCTCTGACTGTGCATTCTCACTCTTTAATCCTTTGAAGTTCTCTAAAGTATGCACAGATGAACCTGGACAGTGTCCTGCTCTGAAGCACCAAGGAGGCAGAGCTGTCTATGCTGTCCTTTGTTAGTTTGGTTGTCAAGGAACCAATTAATCAATCTGATTAAGTAAAAACCTAAAAGTGTGAACATGTGTGCCCATGCAGGACATATTTCAAGTGGCCTAGAGCTGTAGTTAATCACAAATATTCCTGTATTTAGCTGTGAACTTTCCCTCAGTTTGCTCTTTACGAGGTAGAAGCAGACTTTAAGACAGATGCCAGAGCTTGCAGTTGCATTATTCCTGAATATTTGCTGGGCTGAGGCCAGCAATCTCCCAGGAGTGTAGCTGCTGTTTCTTACTTTGAGATCTTAACAAATACTGAAACCATTCAGTTGTTTAAAGTGTTAGCTTTCTGGGAAGAAAAATAGTCTGATTCTGAAATGCTGTGGGTTTTTTCTTTCTATGTTTCTAACCCAAGCCCACCATTTCACACCTGTATGTGCATTTTATATGTGAACTGCTGGAACCAGACTGTTAGAGTGGCAGAATTTGAGTGGGTCTTCTAGTTTGAGGCAGTAAAGGAGCATCAGCAAGCTCAGGCCTTGCACATGAGCTGGTCACAGGGACCTGCAGCAAAGATCACCCTACAGTTCTAGGGGATGTTTGAATTGCCTTTCAGTTTGAGATGGAGTTTTATATTTGTCTCCCCACAATCTCCTGGAAGGAGCATTTGCTACTCCTGGCACCCCTGCACTGTGTTCCCTGAGTTGTGTATCCTGTGTGCTGTCTGGGGGTGTGAGGCAGCCCTTTTCACGTGACCACCCCACTGATACCCTGTTGTGGGTGTGAAAACCTTGTTTTGCAGCTTCAGCTGCCTGTTCTGTGCTGAAAAGTGCCTTTGTTTTACCAGCATATTCTCGGGGGAATCAAGGCCACTTGTAAATGTTTTCATAGAGCAAGAGGCCTCACTTTTCCCACTTGGAGAGGAAGGGTTTTATTTTCCAGTGCATGGTAAGAAATTGTTTTGAAACAACTGAAAACAAGGTGCTGTTAAGGCAAGTCTGTGCTGTGCTTGAAAGGGTCAGTGCTGCTGAAAGGGTCTCTTTTCCCTTATTTGCTTTTTCTGGTTTGGTCCCACAATAAAATTAGATTGTTTTTTCTACTGGTCTTTTGTTCTTATTAATTTTGTAGGAAGCACATATCCTCAAGACCAGTATTTTTCTGCAAAATTTGATTGACATATACACGTGGATAGATAATGTCATCCTGTGAGCCTCTCCCTTAGGAAGCCCAGGATGAAGATCATTATTGCATTTTATCATAATAACCACAACTGCAAACCACCCTTGATTAGTAAGGAAACACTTGGCAAACAGCTTTTGCAAGAGGTTTGAAACAAAGCTTAAAACTAGGCTCAACAATAAGTTTAATTTCCAATCTTTTCCCATTTGTCCTGTCTTTTGATTTCGATCCTTTGACACACTGAGACCTGAGAGGAAACCTGCAATCCATCCTCTCCTTGAAAGCATGTGCTGTAAATATGTGCATTTGACCTCTGTTTTTGTAGCTGCTTGAATTTCAATGGGAGCTCAGGATTCTGTGTATTTACTTGCAAAATTGGGCCTAGAAGGTGTTTTTTAAAAGCCCCTTCCCTTCAGTTACATTCTCTCCTAAAAGCCCATGATACAAACTGTAATCAGCATTTGCCAGCGTTGCCTGACTGCACAGTGTGGGAGCTAGGGGAGATGTCCTTGTCTGAAGAGTAAATAATAGCTTGAATAAACATCCTTTCAGTCTCTGACTTCCTTCCAAAGGAAACATAAACCTTGGATGCAGTGGTAAAGAAAAGAAATTCTTGTTTAAGTCAGAGCAATCCAGGAGGGGGTTCCCTGCTGAGTCCCTGCCCTCAGTTGCCCATGCTGGTTGCCATCCCTGCTTTGGGAACTCAGCCCTGGCCTTCCCATCTCCTGTCAGCAGTAACTGCCCAACAAGGGATTGGGAATCTCATGCAGGTGGTTGATTCAAGTGCTGCCCAAGTTGTTGGGGCCTGGGACCTCCCATCAACCTACCCAATCTCTCTTTTCTGATGGTGTGTTAGAGACCAGTGATCCAGGCAGGTCCCTGGAAGGCAAGCTGAGGATATTAGTCTTTGGCAGCCTGTTCTCTCTTTGGGGAAGGGGCCATTTACCAACTGAACCCAGCAAAGAGCTTTCCCTCTCTAGTGGAGGAGCCTTGCTGAGAGCTGCAGCTTCCTGGCTGTCCAGGAGAGGGGAGCCCAGCCTTGGTTTTGAGACCAGGATAACGTTTTGCTGATAGCTGGTGGTGAGGGAGCGCTGCCAACAGAGAGACTTGTCTGAATAGTGCTGCGTGTTACTCTCCCAGTCAGAGCAATCTAAATCCCAGTTGGACCCACAGTATGCAGCTGTGGAAATGTTCTCTCCATGCTCCTTAAGGAAAAGGAGAGCTTGGAGATGCTAATTGCAGATCCAGCCGCTGTGCTCCCTGTGATGGAGTCTCCTGTCCCGTCTGGCTGGTAGCAGGGCAGGGGTAATGTCTGGGATAACACTTTGTGCCCCACTGCCCACTGAGATGATGGAGCAGTTCTTTGAGGTGAATTGTACTTAAGGATGTAATAGTAGCTTTTTATAGTTCATCAGCTTTTAAACTGTTTCCCAAATATACATGTGTATAAATTAGTAGCGAGGTGTCTGAAAAAGCAGATTCTGAACCTAAAAATAAAGGCAATCAAATAGATGTGGCCCCAAAAGAGTTATTTAAGCAGCTCTGAAGACAGGAACGCTCCCTTCTCCACAAAGCATAATGTTTCCCAGTTCAAAGCATCAGCCTTTTTGAAATTTTGCCCTAGAATTTCCTCCAAATGCAAAAGCCTTAAAATAGTCTGGCTCATTTGGCTTCCCCTTCCTGGTGCAATGTTTCAGTAAAATCTGCAGACAATACCCTGAACCTCAGAAATTATCTCACTAATGATCCTTTTATGGGAGGAAACAACAGCCGTGGGTGGAACATTCCTCTGCAGGGCGTAACAAAATTTTCCTTGGGAGTCCCAGACTTGGACTATTTTGGATGCCTTGGGAGAGGCTGGGAATGCAGGAGCTGCTGTGGTTCAGTTGTAACAGTTCCTGGGGAGCCAGTGCAATCAGATTTTTCCTCTGTAAGGTTTTTCTCAGAGCTGCTGCTGAACTGGAGTGTGGGCTGACCTTGCTAAGAGCTGCAGTCCAGTTGTGGCATAATTTCCCTGTGCCCTGGGGTGTAGTAGAAAAAGTTCCCATAGCTTTTTCCACTGAGCGTTTAACACACTCCGGACGGTTTGATGTGTCACTCGTTAGTTGTGTTTATTGCTAAAGCTTCTGCATGGACTGGCTGTAATTTTTTTGACAGTTGCTGACATGCCTTTACTGGATGTTTGGCTGAAGCTGCTTCACCTATCAGGCTTTTGTCCTTGTAATAAGTAGCCTCTGCCTTCGCTGCTGATTTAACCCATGAGAGTAACTGTGCAACCAGGACAGGGTGCCTGGGGGTAATGATGAGGTAGCTTCATCTGATACCCGTTTTGGAAAGAATCAAGAGTTCCAAAGGAGTCCCAAGACCCCAAATGGATTTGTAGCTTTATAGTTTGAATGTAAAAAAGAATTGCTTCTTCCTGGTATCTCTGGTCCATCTTTGCCTTCCTGCCCTGTGTGCATACATGCATAAAGTAGATGACTGAAATTGCATCAGTAAGGATTGTTTTAAAGAAAAACTTGGTTTATGGCTTTATGTCTCTGACTACATTAGGGTTTGGCTCATTTAGTGCTCAAACAAAGTTCAGTGTTAACTAGAAGAGCAAATGGATGTGTCTGGTCTGGGAAAAGCCTTGGATGTTTCTCATGACTGGAGATACTGGCTGATAACTTGATTGCTTTGGTTGGCTCCTTCTTCTTTGTTTTGCTCCATGAGAACAGTGTTATATTTTCTTTTTCATAGCTCCAGCAGTACAAGAAAAGAGATGGCAGCTGCTGTGGTTAAACAATAGAAATATACCCTTGGTGGCCAGCCTGAACCCAGACAGTTCAGTTAGCCCATCCCATCCTTTGGTAGCTGTCTTTTCTCCTGGCATGTGAAAATAAACATCTGGGCTCTGCAGCTGTGGGGAGACTCCAACTGCCTGCTCTGCCCTGTGTGTGCTGCAGTGTCTTGGCAGTGTCTAAGCCTGTGGAAGGAGGAGCATGTGTCTGGCAGAGAAAAATGCCTACAGGTTGTGGATTTGACAAGGTCATAGATGGGAGTATGTGAAATACTTTTGTGTTTTTTTCTTTAAATAGAGATCAGGAAACACTTTGCAGAATCAATGTAGGGAGGAAGAAAGAGATGAAGAGGGATGGTGAGCAGAAGAAGAGCAGTGCAGGTGCTGCATGTGGGAGTGTGGTCCTCACCTGCTGATGGGCTCATGCTGGTTACTCAAGTGTGGAGAGCAGTGTCCTGAGCCACAGGGCAGCTGGTGGATGGTGTCACTGGAGTCAGCAGCTTGTCCTCCCCAGCTCTGTGTGGGCTGGGTTACAGGCAGTGTCAGCCTGGCAGGCAGGGCGGTGATTTTGTGCTCTGTTTGCATAAACATGCTCAATAAGCAGCAGTGTTGCTTCAGCCTCTCTCCTTACCTCCACCTGTTTGTGTGGAGGTGGCTTTTCTGACTGCAGGTTGTGTTTCACACTAAACTCAGATAGTCAGTGCTTGCAGATCTGCTACCGTAGGCACTTTTCTGTTGTTTATTTATTTAAACATAAGCCTCAGCCATCAAATTGCAGTGTTCCTTCCTTGGCCACAGCGCCCAGGGTCAGCTCACGTGGCTGCTGTTGGTGTGTCCCTGCTGCTGGGACAGCATTGACTGTCATAAGCTCTTAATAAGTAATTAAATCTAGATCTCTAAAATATTTGGGGGGCATTTTGTGTCATAATCCCTGATCTTGTAAGCACCATCTTTCAGTTATATTCATTCCCTCCTGCTTGGTAAAGCTTTGGCTCCTGGGTTTTTTTCTGAATGGGTCGTTATTCTGAAATATGAACATATGAAATATGACTGGTGTTAGATTTCAATATGTTTTAAGATGGTGAATGGATTGGGATTAAGTACTGCATCTTAAGCTGTATGATTTTATATATTTTATGAAAAGTCATGCCATGTATTCTGTAAGACTCCAGCTGAGTGATTAAAGTCCCATAATACTCTTTTGTAACCAATGAATAATAAGCAGGAGTTGAGCTGCCAAAATAAATCAAAAGTGAGTTTCATTCAGAGTCATTTCCCTAGTGAATTGTGACAGTTGGACAATGTCCTTCCCTCCTAGAGACACAGGGAGCTTTTTCTAGCCTAGAACACGTTCAGTGAACAGGGTTTCAGGTGAATGGCATGCCAAGAAGGAATAGTCCTGTTTATTCTCATTCTGGCATAACTTTTGCCATCTGCTGCAAAGCCTGGTTCAAGGCAGCAGCAAGTCTGAGCTTGACCTTGCCTTGTGCTTCGGTGTGGAAAGGCAGTGGATGTGTCTGTGGCTGTCCTGCAGCCTGGGGCTGGGAACAGGGTCATGTTTGTGCTGGCAAGAGGCAGGTGTTGGTGCTGGTGGTGTCCAAGGCAGTGCAAGCTGCAAGGTACAACCAGGCCGTCCACAGCCAGTCCTTTATGGGTTTGATGCCAACAAAGCGTGGAACCCCGTCTGAAAACAGAAATCCTGACAACAGGCAGGAGATTGTGTCTTACTGTGGATATGTTTTTCCCCTTTTTTTGATTATTATTTTGTTGTCTCACGGTTTTGGTGTGTTATTAATGTTTATTCCAGCTGCGTTGCTTCCATGCTTCTAGCAGGCAAACAGACAGCAGTTCCACTTGGAAATCCCTGTTTGTGGGGCTCCTGGTATGGTTGTCCATTGCACCCACTTCTGTCTTTCCTTCAAGGTCTCAACCTGTGCTGGTTTGGGCTGGGGTAGAGAAAGGCACTGTGAAGAAAATTAACTCTACCCCAGCCCAAACCAGCACACAACCTGAATATAAATTTGTCTTGCAAGATCTGATGCAACTCAAACGGTTGCTAAACGTACCCCCTACGGAAGTCAAGTGTGGTTCTGATATTGCAAATACCCCCAGCTGCAGCGTGCAAACCCATCAGCAGACAGATCAGCTGGAATCCCTCAGCTGCTGAGACGTTCCAGGCAAATTTAGTGTGCTTTCCTCCTGATGACACAGATCCAGGCAGCTCCTGGTGCAGTGAGGGCAAGCAGAGGTGTGTGTGTGCGTCATTGCTGAGGGCACCTGGTTAGCTGGGGCTGGAGGAGAGGCCCTGCAGGACCAGGTGTGTCCTGGGCACAGGGAGGTGCAGCAAACAGTGCAATCAGGGTGTCAGCACGAGTGGAGAGCAGAGACTCACAGCTTGGCTATTCCCAAATAGATAAGGGAAATAATAAGTGTCTGCACGGGGAGTTATTTCTGCATGATAATGGTGTTTAAGGTGTTGGGTTGGGCGTGGGGGAAGGCTGTGGCTGTTCACCTGCCACGTGATGGAGCTGGAGAAACCCAACATGAGGTCATGATGAAGCTGTAGAAACCCAACATGAGGTCATGATGAAGCTGTAGAAACCCAACATGAGGTCCAAGCCTGATGAAGCTCTAAAGGCTTTACTACAGCGTTGTGCAACTCACACAGTTAGTGTTCAAATGACCACACTGCTCTGGTGTGCATGACTGTAAAACGTGTGTAAAATTACTCACTGGAGCAAGGCCACCCAAACCACTATCACAGCACCACCACCTTCTCATGGTGCAGACACCAGTGTGCAGTACAAACTGACAGCTCGGGGGGGTGTTGGACCAGCCTAGGGGTGCAGTTTGGGAGTTCAGCAGCAAGGTTTCCACCAGCACAACCTGGAAATCACCTCTCACTCCACCCCCTGTGTCTGTCAGTGCTTGTGCAGTGTTCAGAATGTGGGGTTTGATTTCTGGGCACGATTTGGGGTTAAGTGAAGGGGCAGTAATTGCAGTTTTAAGCTTCGTACAGTGTCAGACATAATCTGCTGATACGAGGTGTTCTGTGCAGCCTGAGTGGTGGGGATTGGAGCTGATGATACAAAACTCTCTTCTTCAGTGACAATTGTAGCAGTTATGTACTATTTGCTGAAATCCTGGGGTAGAAATCTGCTAAAATCAAACCCAAGGGTGATGAGCCCTTCGGGTTTGTCTGCTCAGGGTTATCACTGGCACAGCTGTGGTGCAGCATCGTCCTGCTCTGACAGACAAGCCCAGGCTTCAGCTGCAGTGGTTTATCCCTGGCTGTAAAACTTAAAGGTTTTCTCTAACATGAAATCAGTCTGAGAATTGAAGTATATTTCCACCCTTCCTCAGTCTGGGGGGACTCCTTTGTATGAGGTTTCGGTGGCAGAAATTGTGAGGCTGGTCACAGTGTGGGAGGGTTTCTTTGAAATCTCTGCAGCTGAGGCTCCTCTGAGAATTGGGGATGGGAACTTATTTTCAGTCATGGGCTAGATTTTCATTGATCTGGGCTGTGAGTGTGGCAGCAAATGAAAGAAGCATTAACACTCGGTATTGTTCAGGAGCACTGAATTCTCAGCATCCTGACCACAGCCCAATTTGTAACATTAAAAATACATTTAGATGCTGTGAATTTGGCAGATGTCAAATGTCTATAAAACACTTAGCGGAGGGCAACTTTCTGAAGTGAATAAGTACATTCAATTGAAATATATATTGGCTTAAATGAAGTGAAACCAACACATTTCTAGCACAACACCAGCAAGCAAATAGAAACCACTGAGGTATTTTAACCATTACTGGGGAAAGCACAGTGTTAGTTCAGTTAATCTCCAAGCTCAGAGTTTTCCAAGCAAGCAGACTTCTCAAAATTTGCTTCAGTGACATTTTGTAGTAACACACAGGTCTCTTAATTCCTATTTGCTTATTTCCTGGTATTTAAATATTTTCTTGCACAAGATTCCGGATAGGATGAATAAGGAGGTATTTAGAAATTAACACACCCACTAATGAGATGCTGCTTGATAGAGTGATGTGACAGCTCTCTACCTGGGCTGGGAGGGGAGGAGCAGGCTGTGTCCATCTGCACTCCTTTGGGGATTTGGAGAGACTGCCTGTAATTCACTGGACTGGGTTTTTTTTGGTTGGAATGTTGTTGCTGACACTGCTTTTGTGTGTATGTATGTCAGGCTGGCACTGTAATTCACTGGAATGTAACCTTTTAAAGAATACATCACTTCCAAATCTTATGCATCAGTCCTGGTCTTGTTTCACTTCTCACTTGGGTTATTTTCTTTCCTCCTTTTGCTGCTTGGAAAAGCTCCTGTGAAAAGTTGACACAAGGAATGATGTGCAGACTGACCTTAGGAGTTGGTTGGGATAATGCCAAGGAAAGCTATTTTTTCATCAGTCTTTTAGTGATTGATGATTTACCTCTGCTCCCTATTGTTTTTACACTGGTGCATTTGGACCCTTTTTCCTGTCGCATCTCAAGGTGAAGGAGGTTGAAGTAGCTGATTCATGTGCTGTGTTTTTCCCTCCAGCTTTGGAGAATTTGATAAACATCCATGTCACCCACTGTGTGCCCAGCTTACCTGGGCTCTGGCTGTGAGCTAGACTTAGGTCTTCCCCCTCCTGTGTGTGGCTTCTCAACCTTCTGCTTTTTACCTCTGCCACGAACACAAGAGCAGGGAAGCTCCCACTGCATAAATACTGGCTGAGAAATGGGCATGGCTAAAACTACATCATGGTCTTGAACTGGGAGATCTCCCATGTGTTCCCCACTCAGAACCGTGTTTTGGGGACCTGCTTCTGTGGGTACTGGGGCTACACCTCCCCAGGGACTACACATGGAGCTGGGCAGTGCCCACAGAGGCACCCCTGAAACCAGGGCACTGCCCCAGTCCCTGCTCTCCTCGTGCATCCAGGACGGGAGGCTGGACACTCTACACCGGGGAAGGAGGAAAGTGATCCGTGGCCAAAGCCTGTCTTGTATCCAGCTCTGTGTCTGGAGTCTCTCACCCTGTGGCTGGTCCTGCCCTCTTTGCTAAATTTACAGTTGTCAGAGCAGGGGGGAGCCCTGGGGTCAAACGTTACAGAAGCCTGGGCAGTGCTGACCGCTGGCTCTGCCCTCTTGGGCACTCAGACCCTCTCCACGCAGTGTTTCTCAGCTGCTGCCCAGCGTTCAGGGACTCAGAGGTTGCATAAAGTTGAATAAATAATGCTGATGGGTTAATTGTAGCTTGCAGGCTCAGTTGTTGATTAGAGTCATATGGTGTTTTTCCAGTACATCGCAACCTTAATTTCAACATCCTTGTTTCGTATAACCACAACAGATTATGTATCCAGTCTCTTTATTTATTCGTGGTCCTCTGCCCCTGAAATGAACTGCTGTTGCAGGGAAGGAAATGCAATAAGTGAACTCCTGGTTGCTGTTTGGGGTGTGTACATTTACATGTTTCCCATTTGCACTGATGAGGAAACCAATAAATTAGTAACGCAAGGTGAACCCTGCGTCAGGCCACAGCTGTGAGAGAACTGCCTGTCATTCATCAGGGGAACCAGATCTCCTGCAATAAAAGCAATTCCTATTCTCTTGAGATTGTTTTTGTTAGTGTTTCTGTCCAAAATAAATGTATTAAGAAAATAGTAATAAAAGCAGTAAAAAAAATTCTTTTAAAAGTCATGGTTCACTGCTTTAGCAGGAGCAGAGTGTGAAGGAGAATGCATTTTTTCCAATACAGTGTAGCCTTTAGCAGGGCTGTGGTTTCCCCTCTCCTTTTACAGCTGAAAGAATAATCATTAGGTACATTAATAAACTTCTGTATTACACCTTGAGCAATTAGACCTACTTTTCTGCCCTAGATGTTGGTTTCGTCTCCCTTAATAACGTAACTTATTAAATATGAGGTGTTTTATTATAATTGCAGATTGTTTTTCCTTGGTTTTGCTCTTTGCTTTACTGTGTCTTTACAGTGGCCAGGAAGGAAGTGGGTTTTCTCCATTATTGGTTAATTTTCTTTATTTCTTTCTTCTTCGTGCAGTATTTTAGTTTCAGATGCTACAGTTAGAATATTACAGCAAAGAAGGTTTCATTGGTTTCTTTAAGCTTTCTTCTGGTTCTTTTTAATTGTAGATATGCAAGAAATAATGCTTTTAATTCAGTTCTGAACTTCCCACCAGGTATTTCTTACAGGGCCCTCCTGACCTAAAAAAACATTTTCACGCAGTGTTACTTTCAGCAAGTTTTATGTTTGTTTGAAGAAACGTTTTCATTTCGAAATGTAAATTATATAGTTATGTATTCATTATATAAATACATATATTAGATAATGAATTAGTGTGTTCTGGCTCAAGTAAGGAATACACAGCTCTTTTTCAGCGAAGGGAAACACAGCAATTGACATCTGTAAAGAATTTCAGGCTGACTTTTTTTTAAGTGCAAACCTATCCAAATCTTAGACTGTGCAGGGCAGTTGCTGCTTGCTTAATAACCCACTTGAGTAATGTGCTGCAGCCATGGTCTGGGCCTGAGTACAGACACAGAGTTAAATACATTGAAAGGAGCATGCTTTGGTTTGCACCTAATCCACAAGCCTTTAAATGGAGGAGAAAATTGAATTCTAAAAGGTGGCCAGGCTGGAGCCCAAGGAGAGGGCTGGTGAGGTGTTCACTCCTGGTCCAGCCATCCCTGCAGCACATTTGTGTGTTCATGTCCCTTTGTGAACATCTGTCTGACAACTCTGTGACACCAATCCATAAAGCGTTAACTTTCACGTGATTCAGAAGACATTTCAGAAGAGACTTTTTTCCCCTCCCTCTGGAAAATAAATTATAAACCATCTCCAACTTTTATACTTTTATTATAACACAGCTATGTTCCAGCAAAAGCTCCTGGCAGATAGTTTCCTCATACATTTCCAAATGAAGATGTGTTAAATTTATTTGCTGAAGGAACTTGTAGCTTGTGCTGTAACCTTGGTCATGGGACTGGATATCAAAACAGAGGGATAGAAGCCCACTTAACAGCGGGAAACAAAGGGGAGCTGGAGCTGGAAATGTTATCAGACTGGGAAAGCAAAGTGTGTTGAATTACTTCAGAAGTCAGATTCTGGACATGTGATTTTTGGACATGTGGCTTCACTCATGGAGTCCACGTGTGGGTCACACTGGTTGTGTGAGGTCAGGGTGCACCCTGGTTGTATGAAGGGGACCAGGTGCCCCAAGAAACTTGCAGTGAAATAGCACAAAAATACAGGTGAGATCCATTTCCTGGGCTTGACCCCTTTATCTGTTGAACCTGTGCCCTCTCTCCTGTTCCTGTGAAGAGCCATTCCTCCTGTAGTGGGTGGGAGGCTGAGCTGCCCACTCCAAAGGAATGAACATCTTGTTTTCCAACAGGATAATATCCTGCTAATTAGGTGAGGTGTTTATGCAAGCACACTGTGTCCTGTCTGTAATCTTGTGTATTTTTAATTAAAAGTAATGGTGGTCATAGGGGTTATGTGGAGGTTTCATTTTTCTGCTCTAAATATGTATCAATCAGGAGAAAGTTCTACCTATTTTTCCACCCTGAGTGCATCAAAATTATTCCAGTAACCTTAAACCATAGTTCTTGCAGAGTTGCTTTCATAGGATGTCTCAGATTTTGTCATAGCATTATTGTAAAATGGATGCTGAAACCCCAGTCCACTCAGGTTAAATATTCCAACACGGGACATTAACTTTTGTTGTGCTGATGATGCTTTCTTTGTAAGGAAACTGCTCCCCTCCACTGCCCCAGCCCAGGGGCTGTCGAGAGCCACTGTGTATTTCTTAGAAGGTGAAAAATGAACGCAGCTTTTCTTTCCACTCTAACCTTGTTTCTTTTCCAGGCTCTGGAAGAAGCCCAGAAAGCCATTCAACAGCTCTTTGGTAAAATTAAGGATATTAAAGACAAGGCTGAAAAATCTGAACAAATGGTGAGCAGCCCTTTCTTTCTGACTTTTGAAAGGGAGGGAACACTGACTTCTGCTGCCAGTTCATGTTAAGAAGGGAACATTTTTGTCTTTGGTCCTGCTGACTGGTTGGCAGTTTGCTGTCAGGCATGTGTTAAAACCTGTACCTTTGTCCTTGAGTTAACAGGGCTGCAGAGCTGACACCTCTGTAGTCCCAAAGAGGGGAGAGCAGCTTCTTATCTCCTGGAAATGGTGTTGTTGTGGCTCGGTATTTGACCAGACTCTTGAATTCTTTCACTAGGTTAAAGAAATCACCCGGGATATCAAGCAGCTGGACCACGCCAAGCGTCACCTGACCACCTCCATCACCACCCTCAACCACCTGCACATGCTGGCAGGGGGGGTGGACTCACTGGAGTAAGTGTGGGAACTTCCACTGCTACTTCTACAGCACTGCTGGCTTCTCAAGTTTGGTGCAGTGGCCTGAATGGGTCTGTCAGAGCTGCTTGGTTTTTTGGAGGCACCTTTGTTTAACAGGCTGCAGTCTTGAATTCTGCTGGCAGCTCCTTTCTGTGTTGCTCTGAGCGACCCTCAGCCCGTGTTGCTGTGTTTAAGTTTGCAGCATCGATTGCTTGAATTGCTGTGTTGATCCTTGGTGATAAGGAACAGTCTGGCTTCATTAAGGAGTAAGTCAGCCTGTGCAGTTAGGTGTCCTCATTAGGGATGTGCTCTTGGGGATTTGGGGGGATTTTTATCAGTTTCGTGTCTTGAACTGCAATGTGTTCTCTTTCTGGTAAAGGGCTACTCTAGTTTCCTTTCTAGCATGAGTTTAAGGAAATATTACAGCTTGTACTGTGTATGAATTGGAGGTTAAATATTTCTAATAATTCTTTCTGGGTCTTTTAATATGCTTGAGGAGCGCACAGGCTAGAGAAATACAGCTTTTTACATGTTGCATCTGTGAAGTTGTGAGACCCAGGCACAGCCTGTTCTTGGGTTGGAGCAAATTCTGCACGAACACTGGGTTGTTAAGTGTTGAGAATAAAATTTTACTCAGGCTGCTGTCTCCATTGGAATGATCCTAAAGGATGATATAAAAATAAATTAACTTGATTTTCTTTTTTGCTGTCAGTTCCCTGTGAAAGTTATTAACAGAAAAGTCAAGGCTAATGGCTTTTCAGCATCGTTCTCCTCCCTGAGAAGCTTTAACTCACACTTTGTGTGTGATGACGAATGGCTTCACTCAGGTCATTGCAGTGAAATAACATTTACTGCCTCCGGACCCATACTGGGAAGCGGATGCATTCAGTAGTTTACATGTTCTTTGCCAAGTGTTGCTTTTGACATTTATGTTTTTTTGAGTCATTGTTAGATATGTGCCAGATTGGTTTATTTTAGCATCAGTTAAGTGAAATTTTAATGCTGCGTTGGAATGTTAATGAAGAGTTGTGTATTTTAGAAAAATAAATTTTTCTCAATGTGGGGACAGGCATGACCCAGTGTGGATGAAGTAACATGTAGAATTGCCACCCAGGATTTTCCTTGCATCTGCCTTTGTAAATCTTTAATTTCCTCTACAGGGCTATGACCAGGAGGAGACAATATGGGGAAGTTGCCAACCTTCTCCAAGGTGTTGTGAATGTTTTAGAGCACTTCAACAAATATATGGGGATCCCTCAGATTCGACAGCTCTCTGAAAGGTAAAAGGTTCAAACCCTGAGCACTTACATTCCTGCTGGGAAGGAAGGCTAGGAAATGTGTTAGGCAGATTCAGTGTCTCAAGGATGTGAAGGCTGCACATGGTCCTTTGAGCTTTTTTCCAGCCAAAGCAAACATGTTAAAATTGGCCACAGTTTGCTCAAATTTTGAGCAGCCATTTCTGTTAAATAACAGTAATTAGCATGGATGTAATTCATGAATGTTCTGTGCTTCTCATTGACTGGCTTTTCATCTTCTTACCTGGCAAAATATGTGGAAGTGCAGATTGTTTTATGTGATCTTCACATGCAGGTGTTGGTGGTGAACCCTGGGGTGATGCTTTCTCCTGCTCTCTTACCCTCAGTGTTAGAGCTCAGCAGCCTGGCATGAGGCACAGGTATATTCATGACCATGGTGGTGCTTGGGGCCCCCTTCTGCCCTGACATGCCAATCTGCAGTGCCCGAGGGTTTTAGGCAGGCAGGAGTTCTTTTTGTGCATTTTCCAAGCTCTGTTACTCTGAGCACCTTGACTTTCTTCTGCCAAAACCTGCTCCCATTGCCCAGTTCTGCTGAGATTTGAGGCTTACAGCCAATCTTCCCCAACTGGCATGCAGCACACCTGACTTCTCTAAGCATTTGTGCTGTGCTTGTGTAGTCTTGGTTTTCTGATGTGGAATTACACTTTAATTTGGTGAGTTTTGGTGCAGCACCCACAACAGGTCCCCACCATTCTCAGCAGTAGCAGGTGAAGGCTCAGTGGTGACTAAGCCACCACATCTTGGTTTCATTTGGGATGTGACAGCTGGATGTCAAGGGAACAAGACCCTCCCTGTTCTGGGGGATGTTGCTGACCCTGCCTGAGATGAATTTGCTCATTACAGAGGTACTGGAAGGAGTCTCCCAGGCACAGCAATTAATTTCTTTTTGTGACTCTCTTTGCTAAAACAGCAGCTGGCTGCCTGTGCTGTTTAGTGATGGAAACAGTGTTTGAATGATTTGTTTGTAATGTTTTCATGTAAATCTGTTGGACTTTCTTTATGGTATAGATACCTTTTCCAGAAACCACAGATGGAATCCATGAGACAGAGCAAAAGAAAAATCCACTCTAAATCTAGAGAGAGGGATGGGGCCTTGTTTTAACAAGGCATTTGACCATAAGCATTTGCTTAAATGAACATGAACATCAAGGAAATGTAAACATATGTCAGTGCTTTTCTGAATTTAGGCTGTTGTCTATTCCAGCCTCATGCTCGAAAGATTGCTCGCTTCATTTTCTTCCAGAGTGGTAATGCCCTTTGGGCAGAAACCTGCTGTCATTGGCCATTTTAAGACCAAATAGAATTTAAGCCTTGGTCCAGAATTCTGGCTGGTTTTCCCTTTCTGGTGGATGATTATTTAATACTTTTGCAGTTGCTAATCATTACAAAAACGAATTCAGGCTGCTGCTAAAAGGCACGGTGGTTTCGAGTCACGCCAGCGAGACTGGCAAGGACATGGAGGAAAACTTCTTTTGTTTTATTCTCCCTGCAAGATAAGGATCTGAAAAGCTCAAGAAAGTCTGTTCCTCCTATTTTTAGAATTGCCTCGGCAGGGTTTTCCTTCCAGTGTTTATACAGGGAGAGTTGCACCATCTGGTAGTGATAGAGGCTGCTGCTTGTGGGGCGAAAGGAGCTGCCCCGGGGTGCTGCTGGGAGCTCTGCACTGCTCTCACATCCAGGAGAAAATCCCTCCAGGGAGGTCTGTGGCACCCTCATGCTGCCCTGGAGTTTGGCTGCATGTATATGTATTAGGGCCTGGTTTGGAGATGACTTTTCTCTCTCTTTTGCTTGGAAATCCTTTCGTGAGTCACGGAACATCAGAGGCAGTTTGCCTGGCTTCTTGCAGTGATATATTTAGACTGTGAAATCTCTGGGGTTTGGTATCTCATGGGTTTGTTTGAATGGTGCAAGTGAAGCCTCTAGGATGTTTGGGAAGGCAAGAAATGCTTTAGTAGATGTTGGCACAGACCTGTGACAGTAACCAATGTCTGTTATATACAATAAGTCTATTATATACACTGCTAAACGAGCAGATTCTGTTGCTTTCTGTAATAAAGAGCCTCTCTTTCTTGGTGTGAATGGAGTGAAGCCAAGTATGAATGGGAAACCATGGGAAGGAGAAGTGCCTGCTCAGTGGTGCTGGATGTGCTTTTTGTCATGGGGTATTCAATTTAGCTTCCTGCTCCTGGATGCTGTGAAAAGTAATAATGTGTTTTTAATGTTGTTTTCCACCTGTTCTATCCCTTTGAAAACAACCAAAAGAAATCCCACTGTGTTCATTGGAAACCTGGACTGAACTCTCAGTAGTTGGCTTCTTGTGCTTATGCTGTTGAGTATTGACGTAAAAATGTCACAATTGAAGGCCAGATGTAAATATTTTCCTAATAGTGTTCCTAAAACAACTTCTGATGTGGTGCATTGGAAGTTGTTGTAGTAAATAGGAATATTTTCTTATCTCTCAATCCTCTTCTGCTTTCTGTCTGTGGAGGGAGGTACAATTAGCGGTCACAAACCCACCCATGCAAGTGGTCCTGCAGGCCTAGCAGATAGTGGAAAAAAGCCTGGAAAGTATTTAGGGGAAAGATGATTACAAGTTTGCCACAGAAAAACAGGCTGGCTCAGCCTCTTTTTATCTTAGCAAGCTGGCAGGCATGGTTTAAGTTTTCTGGTAGCTTTGGCTAAAGGAATTGCGGTTTCTAGTAATTTAATGTCATTTGAAACATAACAGTGGGTTTTCTTGTTTTTATTTTCTAAAGGGCAGGGGAATTGGAGAACAAAAGCCACTAATAATAAAACAAAAGTCAGAGAAACAGAGCTCATTAATATTTGGATAACCAAAGGGTTTGGCACATGCGAGCAGCCCCAGGAAAAGGCAGTTCCCTGCTGCGTGGGATGCAGGGCGGCTGCTGGGATACCCCAGCATGTTTCTGGGGGAATCTGCTCAGGGAAAAATACCCTTATCAAACTGACCCGAGGCTCTCAGAGATCCTAAACCTGTTATCTGGGGTTGCTGAGCCTCAGTGGGCAATTCACTTTATCTGAGTGGTTAAACACACACACAGACACGTGCAGGAAGGTCCTTCAGTGGTGAATGCGAGCACAGCCACTCGTGGGGTTGAGATTTCATCAGTGCAACTGTCATTGTGTGAAGATAATTGTGAATTATTGAAAGGCTCACAGCTTTCCATGGGGGCAAGAATCTCTAGTGGCTAAAGCAAGTGGCCCCCTCTTCTCTGCCTGAAGCAGTTGTGCTGTGAAGAGAATGCAGAAAGGTTTTCACATTTCTGGGTGTGGGTTTGCAGGGAAAAATAATAATAATTGCGAAAATAATTGTGTGTGCTTAAGGAAAGAGTGCTAGTTACTGGGAGGGCAGCGGGGCTCTCTGTCCTTGCTCACCCCTAAACTTTGTCTGCTTTGAAGGCCCTGCCCCATCCCTTTCTTACAAAATATGAAGGAAAAGAAAAGGTTAAAAGTCCTTCTCACTGTTTGCTTTTGAGAGATTTTTAAGCAGGACCTATTTTTAAAAAATACATATTTTTAACATGCCACTTCAGCAAGGCATTCCTTCAAGTTTCTTAATTTAAGGATATGAGAATCCCCATTAAGACTATCCTTAAGTACTTTCCTGAATCAGAGCCTAAAACAACAAAGCCTGTGGACAGGGCTTTTAACTGCTTGACAGAGCCTCTTTTAAATTTGTTGAGTCTTTAGGAATCTGGCTGCTGCTCTTTTCAGTGCCTCCACTGTGCTGCACTGCAGCTGTTGTCAAATAGGAAGGTCCCTGCAGCCACTAATAAGGAAAGCACCACTACTAATAGCTTCCAGCTTCCAGTTGTTTATACTACTCATTATACTCAATAATTTCTGTATTCTGACTCCTGATACAAAAGATTTCTTGTTTCTTGATTATTTGAAAGATAAAAATTTTCAATCCATATTTACTCTTTTCTTCCTCCCCCCCCCCCTCCCCCCCGCTTTTTCTGAAGGATCCAAGGGTTTGATTCTGGGGTGCTTTCTCACATGAACTACTAGTGCTTTCTTATACAATTTAACCAAACCTATAGTTGTGGCTGCTGAGCTGGGTTCTTCCTTACTGCTTAAATATTCCACTTCTATTTCAACATATTATTGAATCCCTTTTGTTTCACAGTTAGGAAGGTGTTAACTGGGGATCTTTACCTGGAAGAGTAGAGTAGTTTCTGAACATTCCTATGAAGCAGAGAGCTTAAGTGAGAATTATGTTTGACATTGCAGGCAGGATGCTGTTCCAACAAAAGCCCCGTAAATAAATCTTGGGTAAGGCAGGTCGTACATCCAGTTAAATCACAGATATAAAGTTATATTTCAGCTGACACTTTTAAAGGACTAGGATTTTCTGCATTTGGCACTATTAAACTCTTTTCTCCAGCATTTTCAGGTCATCTCATAGTGTTTCGCTGCTAATGGAACTCAAATGAGAAGATTAAAGAAGAAGATCATTCCTTGATAAGGTTGAGGAGTCTTAACAAAAAAACATAAAAAATCCAAAGTCCTCTTCCCTCAGTCTGAGCAAACATTTTCACAACACTAAATGTTGCTGCTCTTGCTAACATGTCAATCTCAGTGGAAAAATCCACTGCTTTGTATGATCAGTTTAGACCTGAAAGCATTTCCAGTATAATAAAAACTGATGGAAGAATTCAAGGGCTGCAGAGGGATGTAAGTGCCTCACTGTTTGCTTTGGCTCTTTGTAGTGTGTGTAGGCATTTCCATTTCCCTAGAAGTATCAATTAAGCTGTATTGACTTTTATTTCTGGAAATTGGAAGCTTTATTCTCTGAGCCAAATAAAGAGCAAGACTGTGGTTTGTTCAAAACTTTGACACCCACTTCGTACCTTTGCTCTTTTACGCTTCTTAAGACATGGAGAATTTATGGGATAAAACTGCAGCCAACAGTACATGGATGCATTTAAAAGTAGGTCAGTACACCTGGAACTGGGAAAGGTTCACAGGGAAGATTGAGACATTGTGAAGCTTTTAATGTGTTAGGAGCATATGCTTGTTGAAATGTGATCAACATAACTGACTGTAAAGGTAGATTGATCACACTGGCTGATTAGCTGGCCCTTATTGAAAGACTAAATGGCAGCAGGGCAAGAGAATCCAGGACAAGTTCTGCTACAGCTGAAGGGTCAGTGCTGTAGAGAGTTGTCATCCCAGTGTCATTCAGGGAGTAAACACTCTCACAGTTTTGACACACAGACCTTCTTAGTGTGGATGTTTTCTTTTTAGCATCCTTTTTATCCCTTAAAAACCTTCAGGTAGCTGTCAGTGTTTCAGCCCACATTGCAGTAAAGTTTACAGGCAACGAAAGAGGTGTTTGAGCCACCCCCAAAGCCCTTCTTTTTGTCTTCCTTAGGGTAAAGGCAGCACAGAACGAGTTGGGACAGCAAATCCTGGCTGACTTTGAGGAAGCCTTTCCTTCTCAAGGTACAAAGGTAAAGTTCTCACTTTCCTTCTTCCCCCTTTTGAAAAATATTGCTGAAAACTATTCAATGTGACTGCCATTGGTTTTAGTCTCATTTTATGTCTAGATTTGATCTCTGTTTCAGGAGTTACCTTTGAAAGCAAAGGGTGCTGGATGTATTTCTCACTGTTCCTGTTGAGTGAGGGTGGGAGAGAAGGGACACCTTCCTCTGTCACACTGGCACAGTTATTGTAGTGAGCGCTGCAGCCAAGACAGGGAGCACCCCAAATAATTCATGTGAGGCCCTGGAGACCAAAGTGGGGTTCCCTTGGCATCTCACCCAGTTATTTGCTTGCCAGGCACAGACTGTCTGTTGATGTGGTGCTACCAAGTTTGTCTCTGGTTTGCTCAGACAGCACAGACACAAATCTGGACTAGGGCTAAGGCACCAAATGTGCTTCCCCAATGTTGTGCATCCAAATGTTTGCAAACAGAAAGGGAGGTAGGTGTGCATTTGATTTTACTTCCAAAACAACACTAGTGCTGTTTTTCAAGTACCGGCTCTGCTGGTTTCTTCGTAAAATAGGCAAGGCCAGAAATGAGGAAACTGGAACAGTTGATGAAGGGGAAATCTACATCCATGAGAAGCAGCATCAAAGCAGCATTTTAAAAAAAAAGGTTTCTAAATTTTCTGTCTTCTAATACGGAACAACTTTATGGCCAGTGAAATGGGAGCAGCTCAGTTTTCAACCAGGAGGAGGAAGATGCAGTGATAAAGAGTAGCAGCAGAAGCATTGAAAAGAGAATAATGGGAAGGGATAAAACCAAGATAACCTGGCTGCAGTGCAGTTTGCAGGTCAGCCATTCAGCTATTCAGCCTTAAATCGTTTTCTTCCTGTTTACTTTGATAGAGGACGGGTGGACCCAGCAATGTCCTGCGTGATGCGTGTCTGGTCGCCAACGTGCTGGATCCCCGAATCAAACAGGAAATCATCAAGAAATTTATTAAACAGCACCTCTCGGAGTATCTGGTCCTTTTCCAGGAAAACCAAGATGTAAGGGAAGCTTAGCAAGCTGCATTTGAATGTCACATTTTGCTCTGCTGGTGTTCAAAATTCACACTTCCACAGGTTCCTGTGGTGAAAAGTTTTTATCCCAAGGGCTTGGAAAGAGGGACTTGTGGGTGTGATAGGGCTGGTGAGCTGGGAGTCAGTGTCCTCTCTGCCAGGATGGGCTCCTCCCACCCTGCACCTCCATTTCATGTATCATCACGGCAAGTGTTTTCCCCTCACAGAGTAAATAAATAATTTCATGTCAGGTATACTTCCTGCCCTGTAAGAAGTTGAAAAGTTAAACTCTGAAAATTGCAGACTACCTTCCCCCAAACAAACAAGAAAACCCACAAAATGCTTAAAAAGCTGTTGGGGAAGGATTTCTAAGAAGTATCTTTGTAGCTAATACTTTAATTTCCTGTCCTGATACTAACAGCTGTTTAAAAATGTGAGATAACCTTCTTTAATTTGGAAAAAAACCCCACAAATCAAAACCACCTTTAGATCAAAATGTATTTTATCAATTTCAAAAGTTTGATGAAGGAAAGAAAAAGGCTAAAATGCTTAATTTTAAGTAGCATGTTTCCATCAAAGTTTTTTTGATTAATCTTTCTACTTTTTGACCAGAAAGCTCTAATGTTGTGAGGAAAAAAATCCCATCCTGCTCAGGTTGCAAGAATTGTTGTCAAATTTTGAATGTGAGCTAAATGTAAGAATCGAGGAATTCCTGCATTCTCTTCCCACTGTTGACTTTAACCTCTCTGTCTGCGAAACAAAGAGGGTGGGATCAAGTGAAATATTATTGGATTGAGTTTTCAATAATACCTACATGATTTAGAAGTACTGTTATCCTCATTTTCAACAGAACTTGCTTTCTTAATTCGCACAAGATAGGATTTTCAGTCTGGCATGTGTTTAAGCACTTTGAATCACAGAATCGTTTAGTTTGGAAAAGACCTTTAAGATCATTGATTCCAACCATTCCTCAGCACTGCCAAGTCCACCACTAAACCCTGTCCCTAAGTGCCACATCCACACATCTTTTAAATCCCTCCTGGGGTGGTGACTCAGCCAATTCCCTGGGCAAGCCTGTTTCAATGCTTGATAACCCTTCCAGTGAAGGCATTTTTCCTAATACTCAATCTAAACCTCCCCTGGCTCAACTTGAAGCATTCAAAGTATTTCAAATAGAGGTCAAATTAGCTTTGATCGATAGCCCGAGCTCCTCTGCAGAACTGCAGCCAGGCCAGAGATGAGGAGCTGCTGCTGTTAGAGAGGATGTTCTCTGTGTGATGCAGGTGGCCTGGCTGGATAAGATTGACAGGCGCTACGCTTGGATCAAGAGGCAGCTGGTGGACTACGAGGAGAAGTACGGGCGCATGTTCCCGCAGGAGTGGTGCATGACGGAGCGCATCGCCGTCGAGTTCTGCCACGTCACCAGGTGAGCCTGCAGGGAGCTGCTGCTGCCTCCCAGCGCCTCACCTTCCCCAAAACGAAATGTTAGCTTGGCTTTTGCCACATGGGTCATGCAGCCATTGGGCTCTGAGGGCAGTCTTCAAACATCTCTGTGGAAATGTCCCTGATTAAAAGCAAGCGAGGAGTGAAAACCCTGAGATGTATCACTAGAACTGCAAGAGAGGTGGTGTAGAAATCAGTTTTCAGTGTAACAGAGGTAAAAATCAGTCACGTTAGAGGCCAAGTGGAGTAGTGTGAGCTGACTGCAGTGTGACTGCCTCACACCAGACTCTGTCAGCCAGAAACAGGACCAGAGGAAGGTGCCAGTGGGAGTCCCAGTAGCACCATTGCCTTTGTTCTGGAACCCCAGCCAGAGGCACTGTGCTTCCCAAGGTTTGATCCTGTGGGCTTTCCCAGCAGCAGTGCTGTGCTGGCTGTTAGGAGGTGGGGTCCTGTTACCCACAGAGCTCTGAACAACTGTGGTTGTGTTTGAAATGGGATCTGCAAAGCAGTTTTATGTTAGAGAGCATCTTAAGAACTAGCCTGAATTTTGTGATGGAAGTCTCTCTAAGGAATAGACCAAATCACGGTGTTAGGTTTCAGATCTTTATAGAAATCCACATTTGTTTTTTCGATTCCCCCCTCTCTCTTCCAGGGCAGAGCTCTCTAAGATCATGCGTACGAGAGCGAAGGAGATTGAGGTCAAATTGCTTTTGTTTGCAATTCAGAGAACAACCAACTTCGAAGGATTCCTGGCTAAGCGCTTCTCAGGCTGCACTCTTGCTGATGGGACAGTGGTAAGGGCATTTCTAAAGAGCAGCCCTGTCTTAACAGGTTCTTGGGGAGAAAGAAACCCTGTCACACACAGCTCTGCTAGTGAGAGACTGCAAAAGGTGTCACCTCCAGCCTCCTCTTGCACTGACACATTAGGGTGTTTAGTGGGACTGTGCTCAGTGGACTGTGGTTCGCAAAGTGATTTTTGATCGTGCAGACTGTGTAGAGGAGGTGGCACAGGGCTCACAAGAATAAAAATAGACTGTGTCCTTTTGGGGTTCCCCTGGGCCCTGTGCTGTTTGCAGCTGAAGCCACATAGCTGTGGAGAGCCACAGAGTAATTATGGTGTGATGACTGTTGTTAGTGTTTGTTCTCTGCATGTCAGTGACACATTATAACTAAAAGTCCACTCTTCACTTCTAGTTACCACGAGTTCACCGCATAGGACCAACCTCAGTCCCACGTTGCTGGGTCAGTCTGACTTACAGGAACATTGGTAGCTTCTACTTTTGTCTCATTTGGTAGATTGTAAAGGCAGAGCCAAGAGAAACAGCTCAGGGAGTATCTCTGGAGCCATGTCTGCTTTTTCTGCACGAAGTCTCAGCGAAGAACTTTGCCAGCCAAGTGCTCTGGAAGCACAGAGTCCACATGTGGCTCAGAAGCCACTGGTTTGAGGTTGGCTCTCTGTCCAGCTGGTGTCTTGAAGCCTACTTGGATGTGATAATTCAGCCTACAAGGAAGGCCTGCTGGACCCACTTGTAATTTGTTGTGGGTCAGTAGGTGCTGCTAATTATAAAGGGAAGTCCTGTCAGGTTTTCCTCCTGGCAAAATTTAGATCTCTTGAGGATATGACTTTTTTTTTTTTAAAGGGCTCAGTAAAGCAAAACATGGATGCAGCTGTGTGCTAGAGGGCACAAGACAGACTGTTCTCTAAGGAGCTTCCTCTTTTTCAACAGAAGAAGCCAGAAGTGCCACCTCCCTCCACCAACCCATTTCTGGAGGATGAAGCTGGGACAGAGACAGATGAGATTGTGATTGAGAAAAGCGATACAGACAAAGTAAGTCTTTGAAGTTTTCCAGTTGTCAGTGAGACAGTCTCTGTCAAAATCTCCAGTGGTGCCTAAGCTTTTCCCATCACACTGATTTGAAAGGTTTGTTTTCACAGCAATTAATTTAGTGCAGTTTTGATCCTTTGTGCAGCACAGAGGCTCCCAGTATGACCATGGTTTGCTCTGCCTCACTTCACTGAAACCAAAGCAATCTTCATTTCAGTTACTAGTGCAGAGACAATCCTGCCACGTGAGAGTGAGTTAGATTGTGTTCCAGCCTGTACAGCAACAGATTAAGTCTAACTACAGGATTTCTGTCAAAGAAAGATGAGCTAGTTCAACTGGGCTTTCAGATCCCTAAAGAAGCTCCTCCACACACAGTTGCAATTCATATTTTGCCCTGTCAGCCAAGCAGACTGGAGTCACCGGGCAACTCATTGAACTTTCAAGTGTCAGTTTTAGATTTGCACTCCAGATAAATTACTTCTGGGATTTTTATCTCTGTAGTGCTTTTCATCCATTACCTCTGCAAAGCAGGCAGCACCTAATGGCTTGTATGAGTACTGAGCTTCCAAAGCCCTCTGCAAACATTAAACAAGTGAATAGTAAATGCAATTGTTTTGATTGGCATCGGTATCAAAGCCTATAAGCCCCATATTTTTTATTCACCTGGTGGATGTTTTCTAAATGTTTGATTGTAAGTTGTTTGAGGCTGGTACTCTCTCCTTATTTAGTGAGGTTACAGAGATTGGGAACTCGAGGAGACACGTGTGATGTGTTTTTTGGGAAAAGCTTGCTTTCCAGTATCTAATGGCTGGGAGCAGGTTGGCTTTGATGTGCAGCGTTGGCATGAGAGGACATCCTTGGAGAAGTCAGTGTTGCTAGAAGGCAGATGAGAGATAATTGCAGTAATTAGTGCTGGGTTTATTGAGCAGCAGAATGCACTGCCCTGGCCAGAAGCAGTTCAGGAGCTTCTGGGAAAGGACGTGCTGTGCTCCCTGTACCTGGGAAGGCTGGTCCAAAGCCATCCATGAAGCTTATGTGTGGTGAGGTTGCCCTCTTCTTTTGGGAATTCTGCATGTTAATGCTCACAGTGCAGTGCTGGGCTCTGCTGCAGGGGCAGCTGCCCTCCAGGCTCCTGTCTGCCAAGTGGGAGCCCTGTGGGCTCCAAGGTTTTGGTTGATCAGGGCCAGCAACTGGTGATTAGTGCTGAGACTTCATGTTGGAGGTCTCATCTTCTGCTGTCACTGCATGGAGAAGGGACAGGAAGAGGTGAAGATGAAGGATTTTCAGTGGAAGAGCCCTACCAAGATACCAGTCCTGAGAATTCAAGACACTTGGGAGTGTAAGAGGGAGCACAAGAGTTTGGGGGGGAATCCATGTTAAAAAAGCACCTCTTTTAGCAATCCTAACAGTTCGGTTTAATCTGTTTGCTTTGGATCGTAATGAAAGGAAACTGGGCCAGCTGCAGACCTCCTTACTGTGACAACAGTAACCTTTTATTATTTCCATCAAACCCAAGGAGGAAATAGCTTAAACATCTGCAGCTTTTGGACAGGATTGCACACTCAGAAATACAGCTTCAGTGCTACTGTTAAAAGATTTAGTATTCTCCCCCCCAGACACGCTGGGAGCAGCGTGGTGTGGAGACACACGCACACGTGGAGAGCCAGACCTGCTTTAGGAGCTGGCTCTCCTGTCTGGTAAACCATAAACATGGTGAGTTTGCAGCCTGGTGTTGGCACTGCCAGCCAGCCTGGGGACTTGGCCACTGGGAGGTTTCTGCATTTCCCAGCTATTGTTTCCCTCCTGGCTCTGGTGAGTGTCTGCAGCCGGCAGAGATGGGCAGTCCTGGCAGAGGGGCTGGGATGCAGGATGCTGCTAGTGGCTCTGTCCCAAAGCTGTTAAAACTCAGTCAGGTCTCCACTCATGCTCTTGGTGAGAAGGTTGATGAAGCCAGGCTCATAGAGGTGGTCTGGTCTCCATAAAACCATTTGCTTGCTTTAGGTTTGCAGCCATCCCTTAGGATTCACCGTGTCTCTGGGGCTGAATTATTGCTGAGAAATGTTGGCCTTGTCATTCTCTGCTATTCCTGCCAAAGACTTAGTGCCACTTCCCCTGTTTAGGAGAGAATGTCCTTTAGGCTCTCTTGTTTTGCTTTTCTTGTTTTGCTTTTCTTACACTAAAAAAAAATTCAGCTGGAAAAATTCTTATCTTCATTGGCTGGGAGTTGATCATGGCTTTTTGTGGAGAGAGAATCAGGAATTCCATTCCAGAGCCACTGCAGCCCTCTTTGCAGCCAGTGAAAAATTTTTGTTCTGTTGGGAAGCCACAAGAAAAATTGTCTGTTAGTGAAAAAATAATAAAAATCAAGCCTTAGGGCAAAAAAGAGCTTAAAGGCCCTGCCCAGCTTGGTACTTAAACATGCACAAATGTAAGTGTATGAGTAGTCCCAGTGGCTTTGGTGAGCTGTGCTTGGCCATGGTATAGAGTGCAGCACTGAACTAAAATGAGGCTAAACCGGATGGCTCCCAAATGGCATATGTGCTTAATGCTCTAAATGTAATTTTAAAATAGAAATCTTTGCATCCCCAGAAACATGTTTCACAGTGAAAGCAGGCCTGTAGTGTTGCCTGTATAATTCTGGCTCCTCCAGTAATTACATGCTGTTTATCTAAATAAAATTCATACAGATGAAGTCTGTAACTTTGAGTTATTACCCCTGATATTCTGAAATGTAGGCATTTTTCAATCTGGCTTCCAAATAGTTGCTGCATTTAATTTCAGAGGAGTCTTGTTACTGTTTGAAGGATTCAGCAAGGTTTTCTTTGCAGACTGCATTAAGATTCTTTTACTGAAATCTGGTAGCATGGAGCAGGCTTCTCTTTAAGAATAAGTATTATACAAGTGGAAGGATAATTCCTTGGATTGCCAACAGCTCTGTAAGAGCGGGGGAAGACTCAGATATACTGTCAGTTATATGCTTTGATTATTTGACAGCAAATTTCTGCATTCAGATGTCTCTAAAGACTTACATCCTTCTGTGCTGTTGCTGTTTCTTCAAGGTCTTAAAGGACAGGTTTGAAAGCAACTCTCTGAATGTTTTCTTACAGCCAAAGAAGCCAAAGGTCCCTGACAATCCTTTCCATGGCATTGTTTCCAAGTGCTTTGAGCCTCACCTTTACGTGTATATCGAGTCCCAGGACAAGTGAGTAACCAGCCCCTCTTTGGGGTTTGTTTGCTTTTGAGCCTGTTGGATTGCACTGCTTTCTGTACTCAAGCTGCAAAAAATGAATTTATTGGAAGTATGCTTTCTGATTTCATCAGGAGCAGTGTCTGTGGTTCAAGAAACTTTTCGTGGGACCTTTGCTTGGGCAAAATGAGTGTTCAGAGGGCTGTGGATGTTGGTTTCATGTGTAATTGCAAAGGCCTGCAGGAATGGTGCCTGCTGCCTTTGTGCGGAAGAGGCTTAGTGTTCCTGAAATTACTTCTGTTGCCTCTGCAATTCCCACTGCAGACATATGTCTTTCTTTCATCTCGTGTCTTCCACAAATAATAGGTTTGGGTTTTCTGTAAAATACACATGTGGCTTCGTGGCAGAGGAGTTTCAAGGTTTGCTTTATAGGAATAAGTTATTTGAGATCCTTAGATGAAAGCTGCTGCAGATGAGCTGGCTGTAAGATAACATTATCATCGCTCACAGATTGGGACTTTGTCAGGGCTTTAATCCCTGGAACCCTCCTTCATCTGCCTCTTTGACTTGCAGCAAAATAACTGGAATGAAAGGAGCTCTCAGCTTAGAGCCCTGCGAAGTTTTTGAGCTCTCACCACACTTTCTTGTGCACCTTGATTCACACCAGGGTTTAAATAACATCTCAGTAACAACTGCAGTGCCACCTGGGAGAGGAGATGGTTGGAAAAGGTTCAATTGAGTCTTTTAGCAGAGATTAGTGGCTGGAAAGGAGAAGGAGGTGCCTGCTTCGTGTATCTCATCTGTGTGTGCCCTCCTGTCTTCAAGGACTTACACATGAGAGAGTGCCTAATTTGAGGCTTGTAGTGTCCTGATTTTGTCCAGTCTCCACGATAACCATCTTGAAAAAGCTTTCCTGTGTCCCATCAACCTTTTATGCTTAAAAAAAAAATGAAATAACTGAAACCTTGCACAATGGGCTGTCCTGCTGGGCTGAGGTTCTGCTGTGCAGTCTAACAAAGGGAAACTGATATTTCCCCCCTGCCCTCAGCCAGCTGAGCACTGACTTGTTTGAGTATTTTTCCCCCTCTCACTGGGGGCCATTTTAATCCCCATTTTGGTAATTCTACCCCACTGTGCTTCTAGCCCTTTCAGTTGCCTTCTTTTTTTTTTTTTTCCTTTTCTTTTACAGTCATGAGATGTTTTATATTAGCTTTATAGCCACAGGCTGCAAGGAGTTCAAAGAAAAACTGCCACAGTATTCCCCATGCTGCCCTTGTCTGCCAAAAATTGCTTTCCTTCATGATTTTCTCTCTTCTTCCCTCTTCGATTGAACTTTTGAGGAATCTGTTGCTGATGTCTGAAAATGAGATGTTGCTTAGATCATTAATTGTGTGCTTGGGCTTTGAATAGTGAGAGTAGCATGATATTTTTGTTTATCACTGCCTGAAGTCCTGCAGAAAGCAGCCTGGACTTTTTCTTCTGAAAGATTTTTTCTGTGCCCACTTAAAGAAACACATTGCCAAAATCTGTCGCAGTTTAAGAGGAGGCACCTGAAAACAAGACTTTAAAGATGCTGCTCTCCACCCTTAGCTGCAGAGTAAATATCAGATTTCTTACCAGAGAAATGGATTTCATTTCCACCCCTTTGGGAATGTGTCTTTAGCTCTTCTTAGTGCTCAGCTGTAGCAGCAGGAGCACACAGCCGTGAGCTGAGCTGTGCTGCTGGAGGGAAGGAAGGACTCTGTCAGCCCTGCAGGGCTGAGTGTGTGCAGAGCTGTGCTGAAATCTGCTGGAAGGCACGTCTGAGCTCAGATTGTTTGGAAAACTGGCACTTTGTCCCGTGTGTTTGCAGCCTCAGGAGTAGAGGGGCTTCCAAAATACCTCAGCCATGGAAACTATTCTACAATGGTGCAGGTGTCTCAGTGCCATGGCCCTTTGATTGCCCAGCAGATACCGCTGTTCACATCACTGAGCAAACCAGCTTCCTGAGCACTGTGTTGTTCTCTCATGCTGCTGAGGACTTGCCTAGTTCCTCTCATGATTGCCAGAGGTGGAAAAAAAACCTTGAATAGGTTGAGTGAAAGAAAAAAGGAAGAGGAATGCAGGAATGAGAAGATTTAAGAACCGGAATATAATTCTGTTTATATGATTTCATGCCATACTTTCTCTTGGTTAGATTTGGTGAGTTCTCACTCCCAATAAATGTGCTACTGTTAGGAAATACCACATCTGCACTACCAGAGCACTTTCTTGGAGCTTCTCCTCAGAGTCTATGGCGAAAATACTCATTTTCTGTGACTCTCTTGCCTTCTTCGTATTCTGTCTCGCAGTAGCTTTTTCAGCCAAATCCTCCGTGCTCCTGTTGTACCACACCAAGGTTTTTAGCCTTCTTAGCATATTTGGGACAACTGAGACTAATGTGAAAGTTTGCCATCAACTGAGGTGTGCATGGATGATATATTAGTTCCCTTAGTACCCAACATCCTGATGTTTTGCTTGTACCAATCCCATGCTGAAATAAGAGCAGTCTCCCAGCCTGGCTTGACAGGCAGTTTGTCCAGGTTGGGACCAGAACAGGCGTGAAGCACAAGCACTGCTCTCCCAGCTCTTTTGAACAGCTGCATTTCCTCCTGTATCCCAGTTGACAAGACCTTGGGGGACCAGGAAAATGCAGATACATTTCACTTTGCCTTGGAGAAGAGGAGAACATGTGGACTAAGCATAAAGAAACAAAAGCCATTGGCATTCCTGACCGTGTCTTGAGACCGAGAGAATGAAAAAAACCCTAAAGTGACTGGTGAATGCTAAGAAAGCTCCACTTTGTTGCCCAGCTGGAGCAAAGCACAGATGCAGAGGTGGAGATGCAGCTGTTTAATTTGACAAGGAGTGAGCCACGTCCGCTTTCCTTGAGAAGCTGCAGGAATCTGCAGCCTGCAGCACGTGTGAGCCCTCCTGCAGCTCCATCTGTTTGGCTCTCCGACAGCTACAGGGGGAGGTCAATTTTGCTTCGCTGTGGCCGAATACAATCAATGCTTCAGTTCAGCCTTCAATTGCTCCTGCCAGTGTAGAGATTTATCACATCAGTTGAGCAGCCTGATGTTTTTACAGTGCTTGTAACACAGCCGAGGAACTGTGTGGAGCTGTGGAATCAGAGCTATGTGCAGTGCTCAAGCAGTAAGCAGGAAAAAAGGGGCTACTTGTCTTTGCAACAGCCTGGCCAAAGCCAGAGGGCCTCAGTCCATGACTTAAAGCCCTGGTACTGCAAACACATTTCTGTAGATTAGTTTGGCCCAGTGGATCACCCACGGTAGGAGCTCATCTGTTCTGGAGCAGCAGTCTAAGTTCATCAGCGAGGAGACTTGTGTAGTGTTGTGGATTCTTTGGTAAACTGGAATCAGAGGGCCTTTCTCTTTCAGAAGAGGAAAAGAAAAAAGGGAGAGAAACTGGGGAAAAGTTGTCATTGTTGGTCAGATTTTCCCCTTTCATTGGCAGAGGTAAATAAGAATGTGCTGAAGAGTCTCAGCCACTCTCCTAAGGATTTGGCTTTCTACTTAGATGCCCCAGATCATGGCACAGCACAGCCATTACACCTGAGCAGTGAGGGGGGGTGAGGGCTGTGCCATGGAAGGAGAGCTGGGGGAAGTGGAGGTTACCCCACAGAGCTGAGCTCTGGTGTCAGGAGAGCTGGTCTTGGTCACTGGCATGGATGTGCTGTCTGTGGAGGAGCAGGAGGACCAGAGGAACTGCCTGGGATCAGACTTCTCTGGTTCTGTGTTGATGGCTCTGGCCCTGTGCCACACTAAAAACCATTTTGTTTTGGTGAAACGTTGGAGGGAAGTTTATTGTTGCCTAAAGACCAAAATATCTGAGTAAGGACCAGGCTCTAATGAATCACTGGAGACAATAGGAGGGCTTTTTGTGCTTTTAAAAAGAGTTTTAAGTAGGGAGTGCACTTTGTGCTCATGCTAAATAAAACTTCTTTAAAGGATGTGTGAAGTTATGCTAAACCAGGTGGTATCCAAATGGGACCAAGAAATGGCAAATGGCACACCATTTTGAGCACATCCCTTTAAAATCCATATTCCCTGAGGTCTGCTCTGGAGGCTGCTGGGATGGGAAGCCTGACTGTTACTTTTCCTGGTGCCAGGAATGAAACTCAAGCACACGCTTTATGCACTTGCATCAAATGTGCTGAACCCGGTCCTGGCAGACTCGGGAGCTTTTATATGTGACTGGAGAACAGATTGAAGCTGCCACTAAAACTCCTGAGCACAGTCTGCTCAGTGCTGTTGGATGAGCTTTGTGCTGGGAGGGTGGGATGGGAAGGGACTGGGATACCCACCTGCTCAAATCTGCACGTGCTTGCTGGTGTCACAAGACAGGACCTTTTGTTTTAAGCACTGTTGTCTTTCTTCCCTCCAGACTAAAATATCTTGCTGTTGTTCCCCTCCTCAGGAACCTCGGGGAACTCATTGACAGGTTTGTGGCTGATTTCAAGGCTCAGGGTCCCCCCAAGCCCAATGTGGATGAAGGAGGAGCAGTCCTGCCCAGCTGTGCTGACCTCTTTGTGTACTACAAGAAGTGCATGGTGCAGTGCTCCCAGCTCAGCACTGGTGAGCCCATGATAGCCCTGACCACCATATTCCAGAAGTACCTTCGGGAATACGCCTGGAAAATTCTCTCTGGAAACCTGCCCAAGTGAGTTTCACTTCCCAAATGCTGCAGCAGCACCGTCTGCTGAGACACTGCAGTGAGGAGCAGATGCTTTGTAAAGATAATGAATAAGTACATCCTTGTGAACACTTATTTCACTGCCAAAGAGCCCACGTAGCATCAATATGGCTGCATTTGTTTCACTGTTTTCTCAAAAGTGCAGTTTGTTGCACTGAGAAAAAGCAAGAGAGCAAAAGGACAGTCACACATTGTTTCTCTTTTAAGGGCCCCTGGAGAATAGCTTCATATTTGGCTTTGATTAGCAGCCAGACTTACAGTTTCTTGAAGTTGCTTTTGAAGTGCCAGCCCAAGTCTCTTCAGAGAGCTCTGGCTTTCAGAGTTGCTACTTGGGTAACCAGTTCACACTGTGATTCTTTGCTGCCTCGGCTCAACATTATATATATGATAATTTCTAGTGAAGGTGGTTTCTCTGTGTGGTGCTAAAGGGCTTACCTGTAACTCCCTCTGCTCTGGAACATTTTATCTCTGTAGAAATAAAATATGCAGATGGAAATCCTGTGAAGGTAAAGGAGATCATTACGAGTTTATGCCAGCATGGATAAGTGTACAGACTAAAGAAGCTCCTGAGATATTGCCAACCTTTGCTGCAGATAATTTTATATGCCATTTGCCATCCTCAGTTTGTTTCCCTTGTAAACCTGGGAGCAGCAGAATTAATTTCTGAAACCATTAAAATCTTTTACAGATGGAAGGGGACATCCAGACAAGTGGAAAGATAAATTTAATGTGCATTCTTTATACACATTTTTTTGCATGCTCCATTTTTGCTTCCAAGATAAATATCTCTGTCCTATTTTTTTAATGGATTTGGATTATAAAGAGTTGAGAGGTAGGGAATTTCCTGCCTCTAAACTCTTCAGAGTCTTTCTTTGTTGATACACGAACGTCCATCATTGAAAGATGGTAGAGAGAAGGCACATCTTGTGTAATTTATTTTGTTGATATCATCAGCTTTTAAAACAGGTTCCCAAAGGCTCAAATGCATGTGGACAGCTGTTCAGTCCTGTGGAGATAAATATGACAAGTTGCCTGATAGTTCTGAGATTTTTCTGCAATCTTTAATTAGATTTTGAATAACTGGCAGTGAAGGTGAAGCCGAGTGGGGAGGGCTGTGTTCCACCTGCATCTTAATCTACCTTTTTGTGAATGAGTGAGCTTTCCTTTGCCTGGAGACTTGATACAAAGCTCTGTTTGTCTTTCTAAAAGGTATTCTTCACCAAAATAGCAGTTGTGGTTTGATGTAGGATGACACTGACCTGTCTTGCACAGGGTGTTGGGCTTGTGGTCATACAGGCTTTTTATGGCATTAAAATCTAGCAGTAATTTTGCACTGTGTGTTTGTACACCAAAAGCCTTACAGGTTTTGTCTGTTTTTCTTCCAGGACAACCAGCAGCAGTGGTGGGCTCACCATCACTAGTTTGCTGAAAGAAAAAGAAGGCTCTGAAGTGGCAAAGTTTACTTTAGAAGAACTCTGCCTCATTTGCAGCATTCTAAGTACTGCAGAGTATTGCTTGGCCACCACCCAGCAGGTGAGCTTTCCTCTGCAGCACCTCTGACATGGCACCCCAGCAGCACCCCCTCTTCTGCCATGATATTCTCTGCTGCTGTGGAGACTGGCAGACTCAAAAGTACTAAAATATCCACGGTAGAGTCAGCTCCACATTGATTATTGAGCTCTGCATTATTAAATCTATATTTCAAAGAAAGAAAAGTATTGATTTTGCTGTTTCTACCTGAGAAAAGTAATTTGCTTGTAATCCTGCTTTGCAGCATCTGCTTTGTGTTCAGTCCTTTTATTCTTGTTACATAATTTGTTTTGGATTGGGGACCACGTTTTTTAGAAGACTCTTGGTTCATGATCTCCCTTTTATTAAAACAAGAACAGCAATAATTCACGATAGGTTTGGGAAAATGCTAGCATAAAATATTGGGGCAAGTTGGAGTGAAGAGAGGAGGTATTTATGCTATTCTGATTTGCAGCCTCATTGCTTGTTACCTTCAGGTGCTTCCAAAATGCCACAGGTCAGGAGATGAACTGTGATGTTTGGCTGGATCAAGGCTTCTCCACCACTAGATCTGGCAATCCTCATCCTCTGCAGTTTGAGCACAGACAGAGTGTGGAAAAACATCTTTATTAGCAGGACAGATGCCACGGTGTTAAGCTAGTGTGGTGTCATGTCATACTAGAGTTACATATTTGACCTTGGAGGTTTAATTCTTTGAGGACACAGGGCCACCATGGCCCATCCTGGCAGATCAACAGGTCTAGAATGCCAAGAAGGAAAGATTTCCAGTGTCACTTGCTGAGTTTTGGATATAGTTGGGGCTCAGATTAGGTTTTAATAAGCTGACTTTTCCAGGACAGAAGTTTTCAAGCATGGTCATTTCAAGTAAGAAATCTAATCTCTCTGTTGCTTGTTTTGTTTCCTAACAGTTGGAAGAGAAACTCAAAGAAAAAGTGGATGCAAGTCTAGTGGAGAGAATCAACCTGACAGGAGAGATGGACACTTTCAGCATGTATGTACAGCAGATGCATCTTCCCAGAATATATCAAACATCCCTGTTTGTCAGCCAGATGGTGCTGGAGTAATACAATCCCAAGATCCCAGTGTCGTAGGATCCACCCAGATACACAGCCTGGGCACAGGCTTTTCCCTGTTGAAGGAATGGTCATCCTTGGGCTTTCCAAGAGCAGCAGTAGTACAGGCTTTAGCTGTTCCCCATCCTCCAAGCCAAAGGAACGAGAGCACTGGAAAAGGGAAAGGAAACAGTGAGTTTCCATTTGAAACATCATTTGCATCTTGGCAGCTCTGTGAGGTGGCTGTTACATTTCAAGAAAGGAAGCTATTTCAGTACATTCCTTCCTGCTCTAACTTCCCCCTGTTAATCAGCAGCCTTGTCAGTATGATCAAACCCCATTTCAGATGACATAAAAGACTGATCCAATCTTATATTTGGGGATTATAATTGAGAGAAGATTATCATTCATTAAAATAACTTTTCATGTAACGATGCTAAGAATATTCTGCTCTAACATCCTTTCCTCTCCACCACTGACAAATAGATTGAATATTTTTTTGAGAGAAGTAAATTGAGGCAATAAAAAAAGTTGTTTTGCCTCATATCAGACAAAAGAAAGTCTTGGCAAAGCTGGGAAAATAATCCCTATCAGCAGCTCTCTCCCTAAAACTAAGTTTCAGCCCAGAGAGCAGTAAGATACTTTTTTTAGAAGACTTCCTTCCTGTGATTCCTCCTCTCCTGCTGCAGTGGACAGGATCCCACTGAGTCTCCATCCAGCTTTTTCACATGGTGTCAGGCTGCAGAGACTCCCTTTCCTTCAGATACTTCTCAGACCCTTTCAAGAGTGAATGCCTGACTGAAGGCTGGGGTTGCTGTGTTCACTAAGCCAAAGCAATCAAGATAGCAAGGGAGTAGATATGAAACGTGCCCTGTGGTGGGATTTTCTTCACATGGACAAGTGGAGGGTGAGTTTTGGCAGCAGGAACCAGCAGCCTCGAGTCACTCCTCGGTTCCCAGGGGCTGCCTCACGAGGTGGTTGGTCCCAGGCAGCCAATATGATGTGTTTTGGAAATTATTTAATATATAGTTCACGTTTGCAGTTTTGGACAGCTTTAAAGTCAAACTGACAGGGCTGATATATCTTGTAACAAAGGCTTTTTAATTGACTTTCATTCTGTTCCAGTGCAGTGCTTTGTCCAGCCTACTGTCAGTGTAAGTCATAGCTATAAACCTCGCTGGCGTTCACTCATTCGGCATCAAACAAGTTGTCTCTTCTGGGATTTGATGTCTTGTTAGGCACAGTCACAAAGTCAGTGATAAAATGCTGTTTATGCACCATGGAAAGTGTTTCTTCTTTCATGGAAAGGCGAGTGCAGAACCACTCCAAATGTGTGTAAAGGTGGGGGGTTTACCCCTGGGGGTGGCAAAGCAGTTTCTTTAGGAAATGTGGGGAAAACGATGAGCTCTTCCTGAAGTTCAACAGAAGAAAAGTTATTGTCCTGTAAATCCAGAAATCCATCATTGCCACCTCCTCCCCTGTTGATCTCTTGTGAGATTATGGGCAGTGAAGGCCTGAAGTGTTGGGCTCACTTCAAGAGAACTCACTGTACTGGGACTGTACTGCTCCTTCATGGCTCAGCTTCCCAGGCCATCAGCTCTGCGCATGTCAGGGATTGTTGAGGAGTCACTCACTGCAGCTGAAGCACTTTCTGTGCTGCCTGGGGTAAGGATTTGAAGTGTCTTCTTGCAGGACCAGGATCCAAGCCCTCTTGGCATGTCACAATCCTTTGTGTTTGCAACACCCTTCTTGCTGCACCTTTGCCCCTCCACAGCAGGTGTTTATTTTGAAGTGCAGACCAAATGGGGCTCTCTCCCTTTTTGCAAACTGGTTTTTAGGTGAGAGCTTGCACCTCTGACAGACTCCTGATGACCCAGCCTCTGACAGACTCCTGATGCATGGACACACTAGTGTTGGAGGCACTTGGGATCCACTCAGGGCGTTGTGTTTCGCTCTGGTGCTGAACCACAGCAATTCCCACCCAGTCAGTGGCAGCAGGTGCCCTGCAGGAGTCAGCTGTGCCCATGGGCTGGTTATTTCAGTCTGGCTCCCTTGGCATTGCTTGGGCTGGTGGAATCCCTCAAGGGAGTAACTTCTGTAGTGCCCAGCAGAAGCAGAGACACCAGCAGAAACAGTCACAGGCTTTTTTTAACCCAATGCAAGTTTTAGATCGTGTAACTTGAAGCCAGTAGTCACTTTGTCTCCCATACTAATTTTTCCAACTAATTTTGGATGAGTTTGCCTTTGCAAACAAATTAATTGCTTTGAAGGGAGTCTTTGACTTTGCATCCTGTTCCAGACTGGAACTGTAGGAAAAAGAACAGGCAAACTTTCTAGGTCATGGTGAAGAACAAGATACAGACCACAGTTAAGTGTCGGTGACCATATCTCAGTGAGGAGGTGGACAGTTAAAAATGTTTTGAGCAGTGAACCCCAGAGAAGCCTCCAGAACTTCACAAAGACAATGAGGGGGAGGAAAGATGGTTTGAAGAAGCATTGGTCAGATTTCTCACAGTTCTGTGATTCTCATCTGTGCTCCCATCATGGGAAAGAGCAAAAGCAAAATGCAGTTCTTGCAGATATAATCCTGAGGTTGTAAACAAGCATCTGTGGCAGATTTAAAGTTTACACTGTTTTTAAAAACTGTACTTAGTGAAACCCAGGCAGTTATTGCTTCTAGCAGAAGCTGTCTGCAGTGTGAGTGCTGCTTCCATGCCCACAAGGGTGGTCTGAGCTGCTGCTGCTTCTTGGCTGCTGTTTTAGGATCAGTTGCACCTTTATGCACATCATAATATGGTGGCATTAAATATGTCTCTAAGCAATATCATGCTGTTTAAAAAAGAACAAAGGGGGATGGAGGAAAATGAGGGAAATGCGTTTGACTAATGTGTCCTTTAGTCTGGTATATGTCTCAGAAACTCAAACAATGGATGGCTGCAGTCCTAGACATAGTGTAAATAAGACATCTGCCTTCATCTTCACACATGGGAGGCACAGAACTCACACAGATGTAATTTCTAAAATCCTCTTTGCAAGTTCCTATAAGCAGTAGAATATTGATTGTGAATAAGTGGAAATATGATAAAATGTTGGTGTTATGCAGACTGGGTTAAATTTGAGGCTGAATCCCAGTCTTGGCTTGGTACTCAGGGGTTTCTCCTCTTCCTCATCTGCCACCTTTGATCCACAGCCCCTTCTATGTGTCTAAAGAGAGACAGGTCAATTGTAAAAACCTCCTCTCTGCACTGAAGGCCATCCTGTAACTCCCTGCAGAACTTCCCAGCTTCTCCTCAGCACATATTGTAGCCATGTGCAATCACAGCACAGTGCTACTGTCAGCCAGTAGATATTTCCCTCCTTTCACAGTCAAATGCTCCAGTTCTGGCACTCACTTACTCAGTATGATTCTAAAACTCCTGCATGATTGTTTTTGTGGTTTGTTTTTTTTTTTGCAGTGTGATCTCCAACAGCATCCAGCTGTTAGTGCAGGACCTGGATGCAGCCTGTGACCCTGCCCTGACTGCTATGAGCAAGGTAGGGGGGGATTTTGGGGAAGAGGTTGGCTTAAGTTCCATATGGAGTTTTTGTGTGCTTTGATTGCTGGATTTCACTATTGATATAGCCTTTTAGGCTGCCTTGAGACTTAACCATTTATTGATTTCTTGCTTCTAAGAGCAGCAGTTGCTGTAATTATAAATATTTCTCTACAAACCCTCTTATTATTCAGAATAGAGCTCTCAGCCTTTTGCAGCATATTAAAACACACAGACAATGAAATACATTCAGTAAATACATAAGGCTTTCCACTCCTAATGCCAGTAAGAGCATTTAAATTTGGGAAAACTTTTGTTAGCATAAAATCTCAAATACACCTTCGTATTTACTCTCCTCTTTGTCTTCCTTGGCAAGGAGTTTTACTGGCCTGCTTGTTTGTGGCTGTTAAATGGAGGTACTCAAAAGGTGATATGGAATTGAGGTTGAGCCTTATTGCTTCTGTGATCCTCTCAAGGACATATGGAGCCATTCCTGGAGAGGCCCCTATGATTGGAGCTTAAGGATTTTGTTGCAGTTACACTGCTGGCTTTTATATGTTTGAAATGCAGAGCTGTGTTTTCTTGCCAAAGTATTGTGAAAACCCAGACTGCTTTAGACAGAGGTGAAGACAACAAAAGTGGATTGAACTATTTTTTCTTTTAATTAGAAATATTAAACATAGAGCTCCATTTTTGTAGGATCAACACACTGTCTCACTGCCATGAATTTTAATAGCTTTCTGCTTTATGATGTATTCCAGCTGTAACTAGCCCAGCCACCCCCAGCTAATATTTGAAGTGGAATGCAGCTGGTAATAGAGCTTGTACAGGTTCCAAATGGAAAGAGGATTTTTTGTGCCCAGTAAAATAACACTGTTAGGAAGGGCTCAGCACTTCAGGTGTTGCCTGTGTGCGGTGTCAGTTCCTCAGATCTCCTGAACCTACAGAGTGTGGTAATATTTGAATCACTTAGCTCTGACTGTTTATACCCAAGTAAACCACAACCTTGAGGAAGCAGCAGCTGGTAGGCCATTTATTTTTGTCTTTGGAACACTGGTAAAATGCAGCACATGTGATGGGACTGATGATATATAAACAAGTTAAGTGTTATGAAATTAGCTAAATAAATACTTGTCACTTGTGCACACACTCCACTATTTGCATCAGACAGAGGCGCTTTTATGTGATTTTTATTAGACCTGGATTTGGTGCAAGAGGTTTTTCCTTCACCCTCCTCCCTTTCCTTCAGGGCTAGCTTATTGCTCTGACATTTGCATAAGAAATGCATATAATTGTTTATAAGCAGAGCTAGTATTTGGAAATGTAAAATTTCAGTCTCTGCTAGAGGAATAAAGATTCTGTGGCTGATCCATTCCAATTTTGCTGTCTCAAGACTTAGACTCCATTAGGGCTCTTTCTTTGTTTAGCTTCTTCTCATTTACTTCATCTGTTGTCCTTCAGGATTGAACATTCCCAGTCCTTTGTTGGAGTCTGGCTTTTGGGTTTTTTTTTTCCCCATGCAAAAATGTTCAGGAACTATAGAGGTAAATTATGAAATACTTAAACCTCTCAATCCACTTTGGCTGCAGGCCACTTTGAGAGATTAAACACAGCAAACAGCATCGGGGATATTGCTTTCAGCTGGGAATGGTGCTCAGTTTCCATGATTCTTTACCTTGTGTGTTCTGGAAGAAATGGTAAATTATGAGAAAGCTCCATATTACAAAACTTGTAGGTGATAATCTTTACTCAGACTTTACAGCAGGTGTAGAATGATTAAACATGGTTGTAAGACAGGGAGCTGGGATGTGAGTGGGAGAAGAATTTGCCCTAAACCCCTGTTGTGATATTCTGGATAACAAAGTGCTGTGAATGTGTTGTACTGATCAGTAACAGGCACTTACACTGCCTGGTGTGCTTCATTTTTAATTGTTGGGATGAGGGAGCTGCTAGTCTGCGTGGGATATTTTTGCCCCAATTAACTTTATGGATTGCACTGGATATGGCTTGATTTAGTTGCTGAATTAAGCATCGATTTATATGTAAAACTGTGCTTGTAAGTGGGACTGAGGGACGTTTTAGTGACTCATGTCAATCGCTTGCTGGCTTTTTATATTTTGCTCAAACCTTTTGGCACAGCTGCAATTCCCTGCCTCCTTCCAACCCAGTGGACATCAGCAAGTGCTCCAACACGGAGCTTTAATCATTTCTGCAGTACACACACTGAAAGCCCTGAGAGCAGAGCAATCAGAGCTGCCAGCTGCTAATTAAAAGTCCCCAGGAGAGCGTTTTAGCCCTCAAACACAGTGCAGAATGTGACAGAGCAAACCCCAGCTCGTGGCAGAGAACAGGGGGGCTGTTCCCAGGCAGTGGGATCTGCTCCACCGCCTTTCCTCTCCCCTCCCACCTCCTCCTGTGGGAGCAGCACAAGGTCAGGGCAGCAGGTGCTGGCCCATTTACAGATGCTCCCATGCCCTGCAAGGGCCCCTGTATAGCCTGGAAGGATAAACTGGCTGTGGGGATGCTACCAGGAATGGGGAGACTTGGAAACTCAATCCCGATGCAGCCCCTTTGCTGGAGACCCATATGAGTGCTGGACAAGGAGGTGGGTGGTTCCTCAGCCAGCAGTCCCTCTGCGAGCTCTTTGGGGACACAGGGACATGGGAACCCCCAGCCAGGCAGGGCCAGGAGCACTCTGGAGCCTCCACCAATTCCAGAAGGTAGCACAGCTCTTGTTAAGTGTCAAACCCCCCCAGTTTTGCTCAAGGTTTCTCTTTTCTCCTCCCTTTTTTAAGAAGGAGCCCTAAAGCCGTGACAGAGCTGTGTTTTTATTGTGAGGACCAGCTCTGAAGGAGGCACCAGGTCTCGAAACCCAGGTCCTGCCCTTGCAGACACTCTGTGCCCTCACAGTGTGCAGGTGCCTTTGGGTGAGGCCTCGGTGCTCCTGTTCTTTGGACTCGTTTTCAGCTTGTGTATGTAAACTATGTGGGTATCCCAAGAAAAACACAGGACAAGGGAAAAAGAGGAATAAATTTAAAACGGCAGGAACAAAGCTGCACCAGCAGAGTTGGGCTCATATTTCTTTTGATGACTTTTCAGTATGTGTGCTGTTTCTTTCGCTGCAGCTCCTGGGTGTTTTTTTCGGGTGAAACACACCCACATGCACACACACAAAGGATTACTTTCACTGTTCATGCTTTAAAGGTTTGGTTGTAAAGCATTGCTTTTGGAATGAAGACCAACAAAATGAAAAAGCTACTGTTTTATTGTTGGTGCAATAATTCAACTCAGCAGTCCCTCCCCACTTTCTGGCCATTCCCCCTTGAATGGGGATGGTGTGCTGGTTGAGAATCACTGTCTGTCAAGAAGAGCCACTGCTGGGGATTTGTGAGTCCATCAGGGAGAAAGGCACAAAGTATTTTCTTTGGATATTACCAGTACCATGAGGAGTAGAAAAGCAGTTGACTCTGGTGACCTACCTGTGACAGGACCTGAGGAAATGGCTGGAGCTGTTTCAGGGTAGGGTTGGGTTGGATATCAGGAAAAGGTTCTCCTCCCAGAGGGTGATGGGACACTGAACAGGCTCCCCAGGGCAGTGGTCACAGCACCAAGGCTGCCAGAGCTCCAGGAATGTTAGGACAGTGCTCTCAGGGACAGGGTGGGATTGTTGGGGTGTCTGTGCAGAGCCAGGGGTTGGACTGGATGATCCTTGTGGGGGCCCTTCCAACTCAGCATGTTCTGTGATTCTGTGAAGCAGGTGATGAGAGAGATATCCCTTGTAGCTCCCCAGCTGATGTGAGATAAGCAGGTTGGGGGTTGGTTGGTTTGGTTTGAATAAAGACAGCTTTGGTAGGACATGTATAGACTCAGACACTGTGGTTTTGCAAAGAATTTGGCTTCTCTTTCTGAATAGGTTGCTTAGACTGCATGTTGTTTGGATGGAACTGAGTCAAGTGAGTTGCAGGGGGCAAAGTAGCTGAATTAAATTAAAGTAAAACCAGGAATAAAAAAAAAAAAAACAACTTTATATGCAAAATCCAGAACTTGAGAAAACAAGTTTGAGGACAAACAGCCCCTCAAAAAAAAAAAAACAAGCTCATCTTCCACATGTGCCCAGTTTCCTCTCCCGATTTCCTGTGTGTTTTCCTCCTGTCTCAGCTCCAGCTTGGGGAACAGATCTCCAAACAGTTACTGGGAGAGCATTGCAGAGTGTGTAGTGTCTGAGCAGTAGCAGAACTGAGTGTGCTTTCCTGGATGCTCGTGTTCCTCAGTGAGATTCTATTCTATACATGATGCTTGGCCAGGCCATACCCAGTTACCTCTTGTTTTGGTTTTTCCACATGGCTTACACAGGGAGTACCCTGTGTGCTGCAAACAAGGCTCAGAGAAAGCCAAGGGAGCCACACATCTGGCTCACAGGGGCTGTTCTCTTGCAGTTCTGCTGACAATAAATGAAAACAAAATGGGAGGTTGAGTAACTCTTCTCGTTTTGTATTTTTGCATGTATTTGGAAGAGCTGAAGTTGAGCATCCTGGCTTCTACACCAGCAGTGTTTCAGTGAGCTATGCTGGTGTACAGCACTTTGGACTTTAAGACTATTTCTACTTCTTCCATCTATCTGTCATCAGTCTCACCAGTATTACAGTCTTGGCTGCCATACAGGAATCCAGACTTTGCAAGCTTGCAGATATTTTCTTAAATGCCTGTAATCTGGATTTATATGGGCACTTCTTCCTGGCAAACTGGAAACTGTTAAATATTAAAGCAGTCTGGTGTGCTACAAAAGCTTTTTTTAATCCTTTTGGTCCCTGTTTGTGTAGGTTACTAGTTACAATCTCTCTCTGCTCTGGTGCTAAAAGAGGCTCTTCTGGGTTTTCTTTGTATCTTGTTGTGGAAAGGTTTTCCCAGTTGATGTAGTGACGAAGAACTTGACCTTGGTGGTGAATTGCAGAGGCAGTCTCTTAATGATTCCTCAGAGATCTTCTGGCAGGAAGTTTGTACAGGTTTCCTTACCTGTTGCTTGGATCTTAATGAATTAAACAGTAATTTCAGTTGTTTTTTCCCCTTTGTGCAGATGCAGTGGCAGAACGTGGAACACGTCGGTGACCAGAGTCCTTATGTCACCTCAGTGATTCTCCACATTAAACAGAACGTCCCCATCATCCGTGACAACCTGGCCTCCACGAGAAAGTATTTCACTCAGTTCTGTATCAAATTTGCAAAGTAAGTTACCAGCATGGCATGGTTCATTTTGGTCCCTGGTTCTCTCTGTAGCATCCGTGGTCTAGGTGAAGACCCTCCATCCAAGGAGAGCCCAGAGGGAGGTGGGGTAGGGCAGCAAACACCAGCTGCTAGCAAGGTTCAAAGAGGCTGCAATTTCTTGTCTGAAGTTTCCTGCTGAGGCAGGTTTTCTGAGATATTTGTATTATTGGTTCCTCCTTACGTGCCTAAACCATCCCGTAAAACAGTGTGATGGTCACAGTCTGGTGTTTGCCAAGTACAGGAGGCTTTGGGTTGGATATCTTTAAAAGACTTTGAATATCTGACTGTAGACACAACTCTTGCTGTGGGAACCTACTTTTCTTCCAGAGATAAGAAGGTGAGGGGCTTCCAGGTACTGAGAAGTTTGGTGCATCACTTTCCTCAAAATAACATTTGTAATAGCTATAGCACTGTGAGGAGGGCATGTGTGAGGAGTATGTTCTACCTTCATAGACCTTCATAGTCTAAAAGCTGCTTTCCTGTGCAAAAATGGTTCAGTAAGGAGGGGAAATACACATTTAAATTTGGGGGGATACTAGAGTGTCTTCCTGGCAAGTCACTTAAAGTTGAGTAGCATGAAAGAAGGGGCAGATGAGACAGAAATGCCCCTTGCCTCTTGGTTCAGGATGCAGCTCTCCAGCAGCTCTTGGGTATCCAAACTTTCAGCTGTGTGTTTGAAACAAAAGTTCAGTTCTTTGGGAAGATACTTTGAGCTCTACCCTGCTTGCCTGTGGCCAGCTGAGCTTCACATGGCAACACCCCAAGAAAAACCCTCAGGAGGACTCTGCCAGTTGTAACTGCTGCTTTTGGTGTTGCATGTGACTGTGCTGGTTGACTTGGGAGCAGTGGCGTGCGTGTCATGTGTCACTCTAAAATACCTTAACGTTTCATTCATCTGCAATAAGGTAATCACCCTGAAATAAGCTGTGTGGCCTGGCAGTCACTGTGTGGGTTTGAGACTGGAGCTTCAGCAGGGCAGGATGCAGCAGCTCTCCTGGGATCTATAAGCCTTCACAGCAGGGAGGCTGGCCTGAGAGTTTCATCCCCCCTTTCTGTCTCGGGGTACTCATTAGTTTGCATTAAGGAGCAGCTACTGATAAATCATACTATGACATTTCTCATAATCACTGTTTGAAATGCTGTCTCAGTGAAAATTTATTGCATGAAAGCCTTCTGTGTGGTTACACTTGAATTTTATATCACACGGTGGTAAATAAAAAAAACCATTTACTCAGCTGTTCACAGCACACTCTTAATACCTCAGCTTAGTTGTCTCCCTTTTAACTTTATTGCTAAGCACATACCAAGTAAACTCCAGATGAAACACCCAGCTCTCCCATTGGAGAGAAGTTCTCATCTAAGCTGAGTGCCTTAATCACAGCTTGTTTAAGCTTTTTTAAGACAACTACAGTTCTGACCTATAGCATGTTAAAGTTTAGACACCATCCTGAACTCACTGCTCAGGTATAGAAGGGAAGATTGGATTCCTAAAGATTGTTTTTGCTGGATCTGTACAACTTGCTGTTAAGGAGAACTTGCCCAGTGATAAGGGAGCACCAGTCTCCTTAAAATGCTTATGCCATTTCAATGCAAATATTTGTATTTTTTGAGCTTTGAATTCTTAGGGAATATGCTGGCCTGCCCACTCTAAATACCTGGCCTTTTGTGTGCCCCACAATGCTGAAAACCCTGTTAACAAGCACTGTGCTTCTCCATATGTTAATGCCTGTGTCTTTGTGAGCTGCCACTTCTCAGCTCTAATGGATTGTATAAAGCACGAGTGTTGAGTTACAGGACCACAGGGGAGAAGGCAGCTAAAGTCACTAAATTTAAAACTGTGGGCTCTGAGCCAAGTCTGGAAGAAGAAAAATGGCCATCAGAAATTGCATCAATCCTCTAACCTAATTTGTCATTTTTGCTTTGTTTTGACCGATGTGCAGCCCTCGCTCCCTTGGGAGGGTGAGCTGCAGTTGGAGGCACTCGCAGGCGTGGTGGGGGGCTCTGCTCTCACTGCACCTTATCCTTGGAAATCAAAACCCACAGTGCTGAAGCCGTGCCTGCTATGCTGGGATGTGTTTGGGAAGTCTGTGACCTGACCTCAATGAGGAAGAGATTAGAACTGAGAGGCAGGAAAAACAAACAGCTCTCCCCCTCACCAGAGGTGCAGCTCCTCCGTTACCAACAGCCAAGCATGGTGGGTGTTGCAGCAGGGTCCTTCCAGATGCTCCAGTCTAAAATGTGAGAGCAGTTTGGAAGAAAAAGGTCGTGTTGAGGAGGCTCCTGGAGGTTTCAGGGCTGAGCTCAGCCTGGCCAAGGGCTGGTCACCACCTCGGAGGGTGGTGGAAAGCAAAACTCTCAGCTGCAGTGACTCAGTGACATCAGAATGCTTTGAATGATGTCCTGTCCATCTCCCATCAGACAGACAGACTGTGGTTGGATGTCTGTCTGCCTCGTTCAGCAAGGCATTGTGTTTGATGCATCATCAGTGCAGGGGATTAGGAAAACACAGGCTTTGGCAGAGCCACTCCTGCAGGATGGGAGCCTCTCAGATGCTGTGGTTTCTGTGCTTTAGGTTCCTCCTCTGTCTCGCACTGCTTTGTTATTACGCTGGGGACTTGTCTGCTTCTATGGAGGGTTTGCTGGGTTCGGTTTTATAGCTGAAACTGTAAATGAATTCTGGCATCCAATCTAGCTGTGAATGTGCAGGGAGTAAAGGCATTTAGAGCACAAACCTTGTGCAGAGCATTAGCACTGAACATGCACGTATTATTCACATCAGGATTGCCTGAGAGCGCCAGGCATCGAGTCCAGCCTAGGCAAGAGGCTCCAGTGCATTTTTCTGTTAAGTGCAACTGCTCTTGATGGTCTCTGCTAGTCAAAAAATAAAAGAAAAGGGGGGAAACCAAATTCCAGAGCAGCCCTTGGCTCTTACAGTTTGTCTTGTCTGTCCTGCTGGAGTTGGGAAGCTGTTTCCAATAAGGCAGCATGAAATAACAGGCATGTGGGGATTGAAGGTCGCTTTACCCCTCTGCACTGATTGTGGGTGGCCATCCAAAGGGGCCTGGGAATTGTTTCATGGAAGACAGAGTGCTGTCTATATGAGACTGTGTGGTTATGTAGAAAAGAAGATTAAAAAAGGCTGGGGGGGGGTGTCTTTGGCTGCTGGTCTGCCATCCTGCAGAAGGAAAGGCTCGCCCTGTTTCTCCTACACAATGTCAGCTTTAGCTCCGTGCCTGACCTTGCAGAGGGAGGGACAATTGGACCTACCTACAAGATCAAAGGTACAATTTATTTCTTGCACTGTTCTGCTAGTAGCAACTGCTGCATCCAGAGCTGCTGGCAATTGATCATTTTCTAGGATCACCTAAGCTCCAGCTGTGCTCAGCACTCTCTAATTGCCCTCTGGGAATTAGTTATACACCTGAAAAATGGCCTTTTAAAACAGGTTAAATTCCTACTGTAATGCTTTTGTGCGAGAGGAGACAGGGCTTGCTTTCCTTCTTCTCTTTGTATTTTCTTGCCAAAGTTGTTTCTCTCATGGCCAAATTCAAAGCTGTTTTGGGCAGCCCAGTAGCTGGTTCTCAACAGTAGTTTGAAATTGTTCTCCTTGACACCTCTCCAGGATAAAATGATTCACTGAGAGAGGTAGTGACTGTGTCTGAGGGAAAAGAAAGGGAAGAAGCCTTTGCTTGGATGGGCTTTTCCTTGTACCATTTCTTTCAGTTTGCTCAGCTTTTGGCATGCTTCCTGCCTGAGTTACACTTTTGTCATTCTTCCATGAGAAAGGACGAAAAATTAATGTCCTGACTTGGGAAACAGGTGGCAGAACAAACAAGATGCTCTCCGTGCTCCTTGCTTTGTGGGAAGGAAACAAATAGCTTAACAGATGCAAGGAGGAAGCCACGCTGAATTTCGATCATCACCGTGAACATTGCCTCGTTCAAAAGGACAGAAAACAGACTGACTGATACAAGCCTAGGACAGAGCCATTAAAGTCTAAGATGTGCCACCAGGTCATGGGCAAGGTCTTGGAAATGTGAGCCCTGGAGGCATTCAGCCAAAGGAGGACATGTGAAAGAAGCAGAGTACATTAAAAACAAGGCAGCAAGAGGAGGACGAGCCAGAGTGGTGTGGTCCTGACAAGCAGTTTGTGTCACTCACACAGACCCCTCTGCTCTCCTTCAGCCCCTGAGCTTTCCTGGTGCTGCTTGTGGGTAGAGTGGGTGGGCAGGGGCTTGTCCTGCAGGTGCTTCTGCTGGAAGGGAGCATCTGCTTCTCCACTGAGGAATGAAGCTCCTCCTCAAAGCCTAAAATCAAGAGGCAAAAAGCTAAAACCAAAACTGATGCTCCAGAGTACCACGTGGTGAATATTGGGCTTCCCTCCTTGCCAAGCTCTCCCTGGTTGGGTATATGCACCATAGTCATTTTTTTGAGTCTGAGGTCCATGTCAGTAAAATATGGTAATGGTGTTTTCCTTTCCACAAAACTTTTTCTTGTCTTGATTGTGTTGGCCAGGAGCTTCCTGGACGAGTGCCTCTGTGTGAGTGTCCAGGGCCCAGCAGACCTCCAGCCTTGGCTGGACCTCAAGTTCAGTGTGTAATATGCATGTTATGGAATTACTTATATGCAGTAAAATGTAAGTTCTGGATACAGTCAGGGTACTTCCACTTGTAAATAGCAATGCTAATCCTGACATGTTGCTGGTTTTGTTACAGACAACAGTTTATTTGCTTGTTCTTGACCTTGTACTGTAATACTTCTTATATAGCTTTTAGCAATTTATTTACCTTGAGTATTTGTGTGACTTCTCAGTTAACTTTGAGATTAGCAGGGATTAAAGCAAAAGAATTGGGCTCAGGGTTTGGAATTCTTTTGTTTAGTATACTTAACATGTCTGGAATCAGCTTGGGAACCAGGCACTTGGAGTGTCTCTGTGGAAGCCATCCTGGTTTGGTTTAACCAAACCACAAAAGATTGTGTGACTGCAAATGCTCTTATGTAATTGTGTCATTTTGTATCTCTCCTCTGCAGCTCCTTCATTCCCAAGTTCATTAACCATCTCTTCAAGTGCAAACCTATCAGCATGGTGGGTGCAGAACAGGTAAGAAGTAGGTGCGTTAGCTGTCACATTTTATGGCTTTTGGAATCAGGAAATTGAGGCAGGGACTCTTCATCTCCCACCTCTGCTACTCTGCAAGGATGAGGTTTGGGAGAGGCAGGGTTTCATCTGTCCCCTGCACGTGCAGCTGCTTCCCTGTGGGCTAAGGAAAAAAGAAAGGCGGAATCATCCCTAATGGGACCGCCGTGAACTTCAAATCAATGCCTTCAAAGCTGCTTGGGTTTTAGGCATCAAAGATGGTTCTGAGCAGTGTGTGTCTGCAAAATGAAACAGGAGCTTTACATCAAAACCTTCCTCTTGCTTAATGGAAAGCAAATGAGTGAAGCAGGGAGCCTGCTCGTCATGTGTGATGAGCAATAACCTGAGAGTGATTAAAGGGAGACTTTTTTTAAATAAGCTTCTAAAGTGATTAACCAGCAGTGGGCTTGTGTCTAATGTTAAAAGGTTTTAATATTCCTGTATGGGAATAACAGGCCCAATTTGCTTCTTTAAAGCAGATTAGGAAGGTTTTTATTAGCCTGATTCCCAGTGAATATATCTCGTTAGAAGTGGGACATACTTTTCTGGGGTTAGGGGTACAGTGGTCTCAGCAGCTGATCTCCGTCTCTGCAGCATGTAGGACCCCAGTTGTCTTCACATCTTTTGAACCCTCCTGGTCACCCACCAGCATCTTTCCATGCCAGTTTCTCCCCTGGTGCACATGTTGGTGAGGAATTAGCTTCCCTGGTCTTCCCTGTCCTACATACAGCTTTTCCTGCTGTTTACCAGTAACATGTTTGAAATCTAGGTGCTAGGGCAGTATTTATGGAGGTGTTCAGTGTGGGGAATGAGACTTGTGAGGTTTTGCTATCTATGTTTGTCTCTCTGACTTAACAACTTAGTCCCAGCAAGCTTTGTTAGTGATGCCAGGGACCTGGAGTGGATAACAGGGGGAAATGGCAGGAGGGGACAGAGCCTGCAAGGGCTGTGCCTGTGGGAAAGGCTGCCAAATGTGCAGAACTTCTATTAGACAAGAGAGTTTATGTGGGAAAGATACAAATTCCCCAGCCATGGAAATATCTTCCATCTCTGGGATCCCTTGTAGACACAGGAATCCGGCTATGACATCCTGAGCTGACAGCAGGCTCCAGCATCCCGGGGTGCACAGAGCTGCTCATTTGTGCTATGGTTTCCTGGCTTCCCAGGATGAGATTGATGGCACTGGTTCTTCTCATGCAAACCATGGCACAGGAGGCAGCACAGAGCAAGGACACGCTGCCGTGGATAACGGGGTCCAGATTGGATCCAGCCTGACCTGCTGCTCCTCCTCCACAGTCCTTTGTGTCCAAACTGAATTCCCACATGTGCTGAAGCCATGCCATAAATGCTCACATTGTTGTGGTGACTGCTGGGGCTTCTGCAGTGTCCATAATGTGGTGTGTCCCTCCGGAATGAGCTTCCAGTGGCTCCTGGGAGCGCTTTTAGAGGAAATGCACTGGGTGTGCTGACAGCCCAGTGGGATTTCACACTCGCAGCTGTGTGAATAAATTGTGCTGCTCTTCCTCTAGTTTGGTTTCAGCTTTCTGTCCTTCACTGGTCTTGTCTCATCTCTTCAGAAATACTTCGTGCAATCAGAGGAGTGCCATATTTGGGGCAATTTTGCTCTGAGAAGCCCTTAGCCACAGCATTTTGTCATCAGACAGTGCTGCTCTGTCTGGGCTCAATTTCATGGCTGTGGCTTATTTATCTGCTGGTCTAGTAATAAACAACATCCAGGCTGAGAGTGTCAGTGTACTGGTGAACACAGGATACTGAGCAGTTCTCAGTGTAGCTCTATAGTGTTATAGTTTTTAAGGAAAAAAAAAACCCAATCAAGTGGTTGAGTAAATGCAGAAAAGCTGACACTGTGGGTGGCTGGGTGCAGGGGGAAGCTTGGTGTGTTAGTTCATTTGGCCTCGATATCTAAATCATGATACAGCTACAGGTAATCAAGATTGTTTCACTTTAGACTGTCAAGCGGAAGGACTGGAAATCCGTGCCTGATGTGCCAGATGTTGGGCTGCTATTAGTCATTTCCAGTCAGCAGAGCAGTGCTCTGTTAAAATCAGCCATGGTGCTGATACGTAGCCATGGGTGATTGTGTCTCTTTAAAGTGTTATTATGCGGGTTGGTGTCATTACGTGGGTAAAAGTCTCAATTACCATGACTTTTTCCAATGTGGGAAGTATTAAACTTTTAAGGATGTTGGATCATAGCAGCTAATGGATCTTGGTAAGAGGGGCCTGAATAAGTGTGTGATTAACTATTGCAGCTGCTGCTGGACACTCACTCTCTGAAGATGGTTCTCCTGGATCTGCCCTCCATTGGGTCCCAAGTGGTGAGGAAGGCTCCTGCCAGCTACACAAAGATAGTGGTGAAAGGCATGACTCGGGCTGAAATGATCCTGAAGGTAACTCAAGACTTTTGATAACCTGCCAGCCAGACTGCTGGACTGGGAATCGGAGCGAGCGAATTCCAGGGGGCCCTTCCCTTGAATGCAGCAATGTGCAATTGCACATGAACGTATGCGAGCTCGTCCGGGTGCGCTGCCAGCTGTTCTACAGAACTGGCTCATTCGCCCTGGGTTTGCCTCCACTCTTTTAATACCACATTTGAGTTCTCACCCTCCTTTTTCAAGGTAACCAAGGGCTCAAGTTCTGCTTACTAGGAGAGCTGGGGCACCAGGTTCCCTCAGGAACTCGTGAAAGTCAGAGCTAGCATCCGTGTGTGCCGCAGGGCAAACCCTGGAGTTCAGGTTACTCCAGGCCTTTGTGCAGACTCCATCACGCAGGGGAGCCAAGCCGTGCTTGAGTCACCTGTTTACTGTCTAGTGTAACAGCCAGTGCAAACATGTCTGGGTTACTGTATTCACCAGAGCCCTTTTTCATTTTCCAGACCCGGTGCCTGGAAAATGACCCAAAAGCAGTGTGTTGTCTTCATAAAAAGTAACAAGCAAAGCAATCTCCCCTTCCCAACTGGTGTTGGAGTAAGAAGTTAGGTTTGATCCCAGGAGAAGGCATGGGAGCTGTACACTTGTACCCTCCTGGGTGATGGGATTGTCTCCTGGTCACCAGCAATGCTGTGAAGACATTGCTGTGAGGGAATTAGTGGCACTTGGGGTCAGGCAAGACAGGCAGCTGCCAGCCAGAGCCTTCTCTAAACCTCAGCCAAAGCAAGGCAGGGTGAGGAGCCCGAGCTCTCAGTGCTCTCCTGCTGCTCAGTGTGGCTTTGCACCCATGCCCAAGGTAATGTCAGGGCTGAGTTTGCCTTCTGAATTCAGAAATTAGTTCTCCGGTTCCCTGCTTTTGGAGTAGGATGACTGAGATGTTAGTAAATACATGAAAGCAAGTCTAAATTTTCTTGGAAATGACCTGAAGGAAGGTACTTTGGTTGTGCTAACAGTGGCAGAGAAGGTTGGTGCCTGTTACATAAAGAAACAGATCTTTCCTTGGAGCTTATATGTGAATCAGAAAAGTAATGGAGTTAATTTGTCTGCACTTAACATCACATTGGCTTCATTGGGGTGGAGATGAAAGCAGTGCATGGAGTGCCTGGGGCAGGGAGTGCAGGCTGTGGAGTGCTGCTGGTTCTCAGGCTGTGCAGCAGCAGTGGCACTGCTGTGTCAGACACCCCATGCTGGCACTGCTGCGTCAGACACACCGTGCTTGCCCTGCTGCTGCACAAAGCCCTTCTGGCCCCAGGTGAGGGCTCTGTGTCAGTGTAACTGGAACTCAAGAAGCAATACCCTCTTGGCACTGGGTGCTCCACGGAGCCCAGTGGGATCAGCAGGGATGGGGCTGAAGGATCGTGTGGGGCAGGTTGGTTACTTGTAGTGACTGAATTTATCACCCTGAGCCCTGGTGACCCACACACGGTATTTGGGGCTGGTGCCAGCACCCATCTCTTGGGTGTGGGAGAGAAGAAAAGGCTCTCAGAAGTGCCTGCTCCTGCTGGACCACACCAGTATTTCCATAGACAGGTTTCCTTGCAGGAGCCCAGAGCTGACTGGTCATCTCCGGCCATTCTGCTTGCCTTGTGGGTTGTCTCTTTGTATCAGCTCAAACTCTGCTGTTTCCAAAGTCTGCATTAAAGGGTCTTTTCCTCAAGAACTGTTTCACCCCATCAGAAGCACAGGTCAACACGCTCCTTCCCAGTGTTTTCAGGGCTTTCCCACCTGGTACCAGGGTGGTTCTGAAGTGATGCCTCTCTTGCACACAATACCACCATGCAGTTATGTGCCCAGGCTTGTAGGAACAGCTGATTCAGGAGCAAAATCATTGAGCCCATGGATGGCATGAACAAATTCATTCAGCTGAGCCCCACAAAGCACAGATGCAAGTGGGGAGGAGGGCGTCAGGGTGTGCACATCCTGCAGAGCTCTTTCCCCTCTCCTCTGGCTATGCTCTCTGAAGTTCCAGCTTTTCATCTTGGCAGAAGATTTTTACAAGGGCTGTAAATTAAGGATTTATAAGTGTATACATGGCTATGATGTTTCATTGGTCTGAAGTGCAGGGAAAGAAAGAAACGTCCTGGTGACAGAATACAGTGTGGGGTGAGCTGGGTCAATGGAAACATATGGAAATGGTTTTGGAGACAGGGAAGAGTGTAGTCTTGTGCTCTTTCTGCCTTGTGTGTGTGCATGCATTTTCACATGCACACACACACTCTTCCTCAGAAAGATGGTTTTGCTGCCCAGCATTATCAAAAGATTTGCTCTCTATGGGGGCTCACTGCTTATGCAAGGAAGGCACAGCAGTGAGGGACCATCTTTCCAGCTTCAGTGCTATTTTGATCCTTTTCCTGACTTTGATCATTACTCCTGGGCAGATATCAGTGTGGGGTTCCCACACAGCATCTCAGTCTCTCCAGAGGAGTGTCCAAGAGGAGCTGCACCCAAGGGACGGAGTGGCTCTGTGTGGCACTGCTCAGCACAACAGGACTGCAGAGCAGAGAGCTCTGGCCCACGCTGTCCTGGGGATGGAGGGAGTGACCACAGAGTGTTGTCACATTCCCCTGTGACACAGTGTCTGTCCTGCCTCCAGGCAGGAGGGAGTGAGAGGGACACACAGCCAAAGTGAGGCTCTGGACTGCGTCCAGCCTGCCTGATCTCTGGGGACTTTCTGCGTGTCGCCACCACCAGCAGCACTGCCTTTGTCCCCTGAGCGACTCCCCAGCTTGTCTTCCCCATGCAACATGATAAAATCTTGAGTTTTGACAATATGCCAGTGCCTGCCACTGCACAGGCCACAGACAAAGTCCTGCTGCTCTTTGAAACATGATGCACAGCCCTTGGGTCTGAGCACTGCTGTGCTGAGAGAGACCCGTCCTCCTCCCTGCTCCTTCCTCTGCTTCTCTTTACTCGCCTTTATCTCTCTTCCTAGCAGCATGTGCAGCCTCCTTGCTCCTTAAACGTTTTATTTTAGAAGCCAGTCCTGCTGTCACTCCTGTGCCCAAGTTAACTGAGCACTGGCTTTAACTCATATGATTTGTCTGATCTCTTTTTTGTCTTGGCAGGTGGTGATGGCTCCACATGAGCCCCCAGTTGTGTTTGTCGACAATTACATCAAGCTCCTCGGTGACTGCAGCACTGACACATTCCAGAAGATACTTGACATGAAGGTTAGAACCTGTCCAGAGCTTCTGCTCATCCACTGAGAACACTGGTGACTTTATTTCAGGGGTTTGGGGGTGGGAAAAGCACTGTAAGGCAAGTGCATTCTCTGTAATCTGAAAATGTGTAGAGTTGCTGCTGAAGAAAAGCTTTTCAGTTCACTTCACATGCTCATACGTGCTCTGGCTCCTGGGGCTGAGCTCAACTGTCTCGGGATCATCCAGGAGTTTTTGTAGAGCTCTTGGTGGGCGAGCAAGGTTGAGCTTTGAAATGGGCTCTCCTGCAGCTACTCCCACACACATGCACTCCCAGATCTGTGAGTTCTGAGTGCCTCTCTTCCCTGTGCTTTGCTCCTGCAGGGCCTGAAGAGGAGTGAGCAGAGCAGCATGCTGGACCTCTTCCGCCTGCGCCTCCCCGCCCCTCCTCCCGGCGGGGACAACACGGGCTCCCTGTCCCTGAGCGCCCCGACGCCCGAGCAGGAATCCTCTCGGATACGGAAACTGGAGAAACTCATCAAAAAAAGACTCTGAGGGAGCAGAAGGAAACTCTCTTGCTCAGGACTGGCTGCAGTGAGTGGGAGCAAAGCTCGTCAGACTTGTGATTTACAGTGTGCTGCTGGAAAACCCATGTGCTGTCATTCCCAGTCTCTGTGGTCTCTTAACCATCCTATCCTGTGACACTTTCAGACCAAGGTGTTTGCCCTTGGCTTAGCAGGAGTGAAACCCAGGACATTGTCAGAGCCACATGGTGGAGAAAATAGAGGTATCTGGAAGTGAGCAGCTACAGAAACAGTTTGGGTGGATTCAGAGAATGTCTGGCTTTGATACTCTTGGTGTCAGAGCTTTAATCCTGGCTGAGCTCCTGCTGCGGCACTGAGGATTTTGCCTGAGAGTTCTGTGTTTCTGCTCACTCCCTGCTGCAGAGCTGTTCCTTTGATAGTTTATTTATTAGGGATGAACCGACCCCATACTGTCACCACCACCAAAACCTCCAAGCCTTTAACAGCTGGGATCCAGGCCTGTGGAGCTCCACTGAGTCAGTCAAATGCCCAGGAGAGAACCCCAAAGCAGATTTTCCCCACTGCTCCCAAGGCAGGCATGCACAAAGCACCGTGAAACAGCAAGTCAAATCCTTCTCAGAACAGGAGGAAGGGGCTGAATTTATGCCTTCTGCACCTTGGCAAACCTCCTGCCAGCCAGCCAGCCAGCAGCCCTGGTCGCTGTTACGGTTGAAAGGCCAAGCAGGACATCTGCAGAGCCTGTCTCCAGCTGCTTGTTATTTCTCTGGCGTGTGCTGGGCTCGCCTGCTGTCCCCCATGGGAGTTCCCATCCGGCATCTTGCCCTCTCTCCACAAAGAGCTGTTCATGGAGCAAGTGTCAAACAGCACCAGCCTCTTGTTCTCACACCATCCGGTGTGTCCCTTTGGCACCTTTGCTGCCCTGCAAGGACAGGTGCTGGAAACGTTGGCTCTGACACAGAGCCAGGGCTGCTTCCTGGGATGATGGGAGGCTTATACCAGCCTCAGGCTTCCAGGCCCTTCCTCTCCTCCTCAGCTTCTGAGCTTCAGCTTGCATAGTGCAAAGAGGAGGGGAACCACAGGTGAAATATTTTGGATAACCCAGCCCAGCTCCTGGCTCTCAGCCACAAAGCCAGTGTGGAGCAGGGTTGGGGTCAGTGGATGCTTCCCCAAGGAATGTCCATGCAGGGACACATCACCTTTTTGTTAGCACTGCTGGATTTCTTCCCATACTCCTCTGTACCCTGTTTGGAGGGCTTTGAAGGTGTATGCCCATGGATTGAATCCTGTGTGGGTGTAGGAGCAGATCAACCAGCTGTGCCTCTTATTTAACTCAAGCTTCCTTGCATGTGCAGGAAGAAGTCCTGTACCAGTTTGGTGGGTGAGGAAGGACCATGCTGTCAGATGCCTTCCCGGGAGGGTCACCCTTCCCACCAGGGCAAGTTTGGGCCTTAGGACTGTATTTATTAGGGGCTGTGTTCACTGCTGCACATCAGGGAGGGGGGATCAGAGTCCAGGAAGATGAGCTCCATCCACCCAAACCCAGAGCTTCACTGGGACAAGTGAGGGAGGAGGTGAAAGGAGAAATCCTTGAGTGAGGCAAAACCTGGGCTCATGCTGTTTGTGCATGAGCACTGTCCCCTCTTGAGAATGGGCTGCTTCCCGTGGCCGTGGGAGGGCAAATTCAGTGCCTGGTTGGTAAAATCCTCTTCTCCCTTTGCACGTCAGCAGATGAGCTTCTATGTGAATAGGCAGAAGTTGGCCACAGCATTCAAGCAGAAAGAATAAACCCACAGAGATGAAACCCTCAGTGGTCAGGTGTTGTAACACTGCTCAGACCCACCTGTTGCTGCAGCAGGATGTGCACTAACAGGTATGTTAACACAAACTCTTCAGGGTGTGTTTTCAGGGTCCCCAGGCTTGGCCCTGGCTGTGCAGAGCACCACAGTGTCCCTCCAGAGCAGCAGTAACAGCACCTGTGGGGAGGGACAGCACTTTCTGGTCACTCCAGTTTTACAGACCTGCTGTTGCCTTGTTTATTTCCTCTTCTGATAGAAGGAAGGGTTGAAAGCACATCAGGGGGCTGAAGAGCCGTTCCCCAAGGGCAGATTATCTCAAGGTGTGTGTGCAGGATGGCTCCTGTGGTACCACATTGCATAGCTGGGGAGGAGGGAACATGGGTTTGCAGAGATTCATTATTCCCACGGGGGGATGAATAATTTATTTTAGATGAATTTTTCTTTGCTTTGTCCAAGGATAAGTCTCTTAACTAAATTATGAATAGCTGAAGACGATGTTGAAGTTATCATTGCGTGTCTTTCCCAAAGGCTTCCCCTGTTTCATTCTCTGCATTTTATTCTGTAGATAAGAGGAAATAAAAGGAGAAATTAATTTTTAGTTTCAGCCTTTGAAGAATGCTACAGGGCCGCGTGTTCAGAGTTCCTCTTTTAGAGAGCAAATCCACAGTTTTCTGCTTTCATTGTAAGGGTTTTGTGCCCCTGGCTCTTGGGTGTTCATCAGATTTGACAGGTCTGTACGTGTGTGTTTGCTCTTCGGGGTTTACAGCTCTGCATAACAAAGGATGATTATTTGTTTTCTGTATAAAATGCCACTTTTTATGGTTTCGGGCCAAGGTGTAATTCTGGCTGTATGTCAGGGTGTGACACTGAAATAAATTAAATGGTTGCTGGTGTTTGTTGCTGGGTGTTTCCTGTAGTGCTGCCCCACAGCAAACCCCAGCGGCCGGGCCGGACCTCGCCCAAGAGCCCCCTGAGTGTCTGCCTGCCCTGCTCGCTGCTCCAGCCCTTCTCTTTCCTGCCTTTCCCACCCTCTGCCTCTCCAGCAGCATCTGCAGTCTCAGGAGCTCCCTGCACCGCGTGGGCGGCTCGGCACCGCCGACCTTGTGCCCCTGAATAATCACATCCTTTCTGGTGACTGTCGCTGCGGCGGCGATTTCAGAGATCTCCTAATTTTTCCATTGGCATTAATTAACAGGTAGGGCCTTTTTCCACGCCATGCATGACGCTGGAGCGGTTCCTTGCGCTTGGAGAATTAATGACTCACTTGCTTTTCTCCTGCCTGTCCTGCCCCCTCCGCCCTTGGGCAGGAGCAGCCTGTGCGGGGCCATGGGTGTTTATTCTTTCACCACATTTACAGCCGGGATTTCGAGCATCCCAGTGATGATGGCCAAGCCTCCACAAGCCTTTTCTTGGCTTGTGGCTTGGCCGTCCATGAGGGCAGGGCTGTAAAAGCTGATCAAACCTCCGCAGCCTCAGCGCTGTGCTGTCAGTGTTCATCCCTGCAGGGACCACTCCCAGGGCTCCTGGCAGTCCTGCCAGCTCACTGTGAGCACAGCTCTGTGCCACAGGGAGCAGCCTGGCATCTCCCATCGTTTGGACAGAACTTTCCATCGTTGTCAAATAGCACGGGATCCATTTGATTTGCTTCTCCCAGCATCAGGATGTCTGTGGTTCAGCTGCTGATTAAGCAGAGCACACCTGGCCTGGTGGAAAGTCCTTTATGGAAGGAGGATCTTGATAAGAGACTCGTATCTGCCCCATCCCGCCTGTGCGTGGGCAGTTAAACAGTAAATAATGTGGGCAAACTGGCTGCAATGTACAGACAGAGGAAAAGATTTCCAATGCCATCAGGGATGGCACAGATTGGTACAGTTTGAGAGGCTTAAAACCAGCCAGGCTTTCCAAGAGGGCAGAGTACACGTCCTGAAAAGCGGGGGCCCTGTACACAGTGACTCAGTAGTATTTGAGCTATCAAGCAGTTAAAATTCTGGTTAAACATTTCCTTTACATCCTTGCAGGCAGATTTGCAGATCTGGATGTTGCTGCTGCAGGAGATCCTCGGGTGGGCTGTGGAGCCCCCACAGCTGCTCAGACACCTCCATTCACCTGGCAAGTCCAAAAAGGAGAGCCTGGAAGGGCACAAAAAATTGTCCTTTGTGTTAAGCCATGCCAGAGTGGGAGGTTTAATGCTGGTAAATGAGGAGCAAAAAGAATTCCAGAAACTTATGGGGCTCTGCTCATCCCACAGGCATTGCCACCTCAGCCTCAGGCACTGAGATCTCAGTCAGGCCCTGAGCCCCACGGCAGTGGCACTGGGGACTGCTGGGTTGTGCCACAAGTTCCCTCCCTTCTAAATTACACTTAGTAGGTTGTTGGCAGCCCAGGTTTTCACCCAGAAGCTGCACAGCAGCTCTGAAATTATGATTGTGTTCATGTGGAAACTGCTCCAGTGCCTTCCAAGGCATCTAATTTCATAAAGGGCTTTTATGGGAGATTTTGGAGCGAGGAGTGGTGAGCTTTCCCATTGTTTGCCGAGACCAGCATCTCTTTTTTGGGGGATACATTTAAATGAAAAGGAAGAAAACACCTGTCCAGCACATTTGCTCAGACTTCAAAACTCAGACTCCTTTCAGTCAAAATTTTTAATGTTCCTTTTCTTTCCATCTGCATTTTTCAGCAAAGACAAACAGCCTCATAGTATTTCTTCAAAGGAATGTAAATTCCTTGAGGAAGTCTCCGGAGTTCCCAGCACCGCATAGCTGCAAACCACAGACGCCTACGGCTGAAAGTTCTGCTCTGCTTTTAATTTTGGGGCAGGGAAGGAATTTTTTTCAGAGGTTTGGGTTCACTTGTGCTGGGCCCGTCAGGCCAGACTGCTGGTTTCTGCACAGGGGAGTGTTGACTTTGGCCAGCTGCAGACAGTTCTTTCCCTCCACAAGAGTATTCCCCCACCAAATCTGATGACACGGCACAATTACTTCATTAGGATTTTCCAAAAAAGGTTCCCTCGGTCTCCTCTAGTGCTAAAAAGACCTTTTCCTTCTGTTCTCTTATTTCAGCTTCGGCAGCTTTGCCTGAAAAATGCAATTAGGGGTGGCAGCACTGCCTGAAACCTCGGGAATGGGGAGTGGGAAAGAGCAGCCTGAAGGGAAAACTTCAGGGGCTTAACCAGGCTGCCAAAACCCCATGCAGACGTCTGCAACTGGGGAAAGCACCACTGGAGGTGCCCAGCAGGATCTGCCAGCCCTTTCAGTGCTTCCCAAAATCCCTGCTGGCACAGGAAAGGGCAGGCATTGGGATGGTGCACCATGAGCTGGACCGGGGATGTGTGGAGGGCAGCCTGGCAGGGCTGCTTTCATCACAGAATAGATTAGGTTGGGGAAAACCTCTTGAAATCATCGAGTCCAACCTATGACTGAACACCACCTTGTCAACCAGGCCCTGGCACTCAGTGCCCCATCCACTGCCCCCTTAAACACCTCCAGGGGTGGTGGCTCCACCACCTCCCTGGGCAGCACGTTCTGATGCCTAATTCCACACAGCTGGGACAGAGTGAGGGGTCAGTGGCCAGGCTGGGCTGCAGGACAGGGTTATGGGTATGGGGACACTGGGAGGGCAGGGACACGGGTGGGACATGGGGGCACTGGGGGGATGGTGGGACACAGATGGGACATGGGTGGGATACTGGGGCTCCAGTGGGGCACAGGTGGGACATGGGGGCACTGGTGGGATGGTGGGACACAGATGGGATATGTGTGGGATACTGGGGCTCCAGTGGGGCACTGGGACATGGGTGGGACATGAGAGCACTGGTGGGATACTGGGACACGGGTGGGACACTGTGACACGGGTGTGACACGGGCCAGGTGTGACACGGCAGCTCTGATGGGACACTGGGATGCTGACAGGGGTGTGACACGGGGCCCAGTGGGACACGGGTGATGACACGAGTGGGACACGGGTGTGACTCGGTCCCGGTGGGACACTGTGACATGGTGTGACACAGTGGCCCTGGTGTGATACGGTGTGACACGGTCCCCAGTGGGACACTGGGACACTGTGTGACACGGTGCCGGTGGGACACTGTAACACACTGTGACACACTGTAACACACTGTGACTCGGTGCCGGTGGGACACTGTAACACACTGTGTGACACTATGTGACACGGTGCCGGTGGGACAGTGTGACACACTGTAACACACTGTGTGACACACTGTGACACGGTGCCGGTGGGACAGTGCCCGTCCCGCCCCCGCCGTGTCCCCGCCCCGGCTCGGCCCCTCCCGCAGCCGGCGCAGGGCGCGGATCGGCGGGACGGGCGGGGCGGACGGGACGGGGCAGGGACCGACACCGATACCGATACCGACACCGGCACCGACACCAGCACTGACACCGATTCCGACACCGACACCCATTCCGACACCCATTCCGACAGCCGTACCGACACCGACGGCGCGGCTCGGCCATGGTGGGGCGGCTCAGCCTGCGGGACGTGCCCGACCTGCCGGACATGAGGAAACGGGGCGACTCCGGGCTCGACAGCCCCGACTCGGGGCTGCCCCCCAGCCCCGGGCCCGCCCCCCCGCCCTGGCTCCTCTCCTCGGGCAGCCCCGACCGCGCCAACAACGCCGACCCCGACCCGGCTGCCACCCCGACCCCGACCCCGGTGAGTGCCGCCCCGACGGACCCGGCTGGGGGGCTGGACAGCGGGACCCCTGCCCTGGGTACCGGGATCCCCGACCGGGACACCGGGATCCCTGCCCTGGGTATCGGGATCTGTGCCCTGGGTACCGGGATTCCCGACCGGGACACCGGGATCCCTGCCTTGTGCATCGGGACCCCCGGCTGGAACACCGGGATCCCTGCCCTGGGTACCGGGAACACCTCCCTGGGCACCGGGATCCCTGCCCTGGGCACCGGGATCCCTGCCCTGGACACCGGGATCCCTGCCCTGGTTACCGGGATTCCCGACCGGGACACCGGAATCTCTGCCCTGGACACCGGGATCTCTGCCTTGGGTACCGGGATCTCTGCCTTGGGTACCGGGATCCCTGCCCTGGGCACTGGGACCCCTTCTCGGGGCCACAGCCCCTTATGGGGGGAAGGTCCCCCAGCAGCGGGTGCTGGACCCCATGTGTAGGGGCAGCAGAGGACCCCGCTGTGGTTCAGACCCCAGTGTGGTTCGGCCCCCGCCGTGATGCACCACCCGGGATCACGGGCTGTCAACCCCAGTCCTGCAGCATCCCGGGGAAAAAGGAGGGTGGAAACCCTGCACGGGTTACCAGGGGCTGGTTGGTGTGGAAGTGGGTTGGGAACAGCAGCCCGTGGTTTTTCCTGCTTTTCACCACCCTCTCCGTCTGCTGTCGTATCCCTTAATGACCCACACTGGGAACAGGGGCGGCCAGGGCCGTGTCAGGGAGCTGGAGGAGTTTTTACAAAGCCTCCAGCAATAGGGTCAGTCCTCAGTGCAAGGGAATCCCTGTCCCTCCTGCCCCAGGTCGGGGTTGGGACAGCTTTGCATTGTGTCTTTGAAAATCCCTGCAGAAAGTGAACTCCTGTTATTCCACAGTGACCCAGAGTAGGAAGTTTGAGTATTAACTATGGTTTCAGTTTATAGTATCAGGTAGATATGTGGTGTTTTGTTACCAGGTGGTTTTTGGCTGTTGTCACTGAGCTGTCATTACAAGCACTTTGGAAAGTGCAGGTTTGGAGGAAACATCCCTTTTCTGTGGGGGTGCTGCTGTGAAATTGGAAAAGGAGAATTGTGTGTCCAACCAGGGAGATGCTCACAGCCCCCTTGCCCCTCCTTAGTAAGCACATGTGCAGAGGTGGCTTCCAAAACACGAGCCCCTTGGGTTTCCTTCCCTTTGGGGCCACTTTGGTTCCCTTGGGCTGTGGGATGTTGCAGGGCTGGTGTCAGCTCGTGGCACTGGGTGTCCAGGAGAGGAGCCCAAGGAGAGCCCATGAATCACCGTTCAGTGGGAATGAGTTAATCCTTCCCAACACGCTGTGTGTGAATTAGGTTGGGTTTAATGCCTTCAAAGAGGAGCCAGGGCGTAGCTGTGAAACGAGGAGGTTGCTCACGGCGAGATGCCCTGTGCTGATTCCCTGCTGCCGTCTGTCCGTGGGTGTATCGGAGGGATCCAGCAAGGAGAGAGCTCTCATACACCCATGTAGTGTTAGCTATAAACTGAGCGTGGGCTCAGCCAGGGAACAGACTGTAGTCTGTGCTGCAGAAGCTGTGCTGCACTGAGGGACTGTGTTCCTCATTTCCCACAGTGGCTCCTCTGAATTAAGATCCCAGAGTTAGAACCTTGTCTTCAAAAAATGCCCCTTGCCACCTCTTGGATGCTGTAGAGCAATGTAGAGTCAGGCCTGTGGGATACACCTGCAAGCCCCTCTTGGACTAGCAGATCCTCCTGGACAGAAATGTGAACCTCAACAGCCCAAGGGATAAATATGTGTGTTTTCTTGAGAATATACTGCATTGTAACATAAAAGGGATTATTTTTGCATTTTTTGCAGAATTCCGTGTTCTCCCCCAGCCCTGTTCTCTCCAGCTGCCCTCCAAGACTGTGTCCTTTATCCTTTGGAGAAGGAGTTGAGTTTGACCCTTTACCACCAAAGGAAATAAGGTAAATACTGTGTTCCAGTCATGTCGTTTGGAAGGAGTTAGAGGAGTCAGCATGTAAAGGAGCAGTTAGGCCTTATCAGTGCCTGTGAGTCAAGTTAATTTATTTGCAGAGCTATTGTTCACTGCAGCTGTACATTCCTGGACCTGGACATTTGTACAGGCTGAAGGAGTGTTCAGCCTTTTTTAATCCCACCCATATGGTTGTTGGTTTGGGGTTTTTTTCCCAGGAAGACTTTCTTGTGTTTTACTTTCCTGCTTTGACTTCCTTGCACTGCTCCAAAGTGTTGCCTTTCAACTGATTAACCAGAAGGTAATCATGAGGGAAGAGCTTCAAAGATTTTTCTAGGACTTTTATTAGAGGAAAGGAATTTTGCTCTCATAACCTCATGGTTTTCTAATAAGCACTTTCTATCTTAACAGCTGTGGCTGGTTGTGTGAACTAAAAGAAAAGGTAATAGTCAGAGGAGAGCATAATTATTTTTTTTAATGCACTGCATTGCTTCACAGCCTGCGAATTATTCCTTTGAACAGCATGATTAGCAGTAATGAGAAATGAAGGCTCCCAGCTGATAACTGTGCAAGTAGAGCTGGCTGATAAAATCAAACAGAAGCCTAATGCAGGGGAGGGTAGGAAGAATTATGTCCTGGTGTGGGGAAGGAGCCTGTGGCCTGTGAATTGCAGGCAGGCAGCACTGTGGAAAAGCCAACACAGAGTAGTCCCAGTGGGAAGGAGGTGAAATCTCTTTTGCAACCCAGGCACGGGGGGTTTTCTCACCAGCAGAGATTGGTGTGCAGACTGAAGGATTTTCCCGTCAGTTGAATCTTCACAAGTTTGTCTTCAGAGAGTGCCCCGTGCTGGGAGTGATAGCAGAGAACTCCCACGTGAGTCCTGGCAGAGCAAAACTGAGAAGATAAGGTGTGCTCCCCTGGGCTTGGCACTCTGAGCAGTTAGGGTGTTTGTGTCCAAAGCCTGAACGTGGCTCTAGGCTTCTGGGTTCAGGGCTTTTCAGGGAGGTGTGGAGGTTCCCAGAGCTCAGGGTTAAAATGATGCACACGAGGCTTGAGAAGGTGTTTCTCAGTGCTGGCAGCTGGGCTAAACAGTGACAGTTCTGGGCGTGCTGCTAGTGCAAGGCTCTTTTCTCTTCCCATAGCTGTGAGTGAGGCACCAGCAGACTTTCCTTGCGTGGCTGTTCCTGCACTGAGGTGGCAGGTCCAGGGCTGAGGAGCCCCCCTGGCAGCTCTGCTTTCCAGACCCCCCCCTGCAGCTCTTTAGGCAGGCTCACACACGTGCCCCTTGTGTTCCAGGTACACGTCCTCCGTTCGGTACGACTCGGAGAAGCACTTCATCGACGACGTCTACATGCCCGTGGGCTTGAGCCTGTCCTCCTGCAGCCAGACCGTGGTGTGTGTCCCCAACTGCACGTGGCGCAGCTACAAGGCAGAGGTGCACCTGCAGCCCCGCCACAAGCCCCGGCGCTTCACCAGCACCACCATCATCTACCCGAAGCACGCCAAGACTGTGTACACCACCACGCTGGATTACAACTGCCGCAAAGCCACGCGGCGCTTCCTGTCCAGCGTGGAGCTGGAAACCTCCGAGTGCCTGGGGCACGACTGTGTGCTGGATGGGTGCTGACTGCTGGCCTGCCCTCTCGCCCCCATCCACCCCGCTCCCACTCCAGGCACTGTGCTAACCCCACTAGCTACAGCGGGTGCACACCCTCCTTCTCGGCTCTTCATCCCTGCTTTAAGCGCCAGGACGGCCCAAAACGCAGTTTTCTGGGGGAACAGAACTTAGTAAGGGACTTGTTTCTTTCTGCCTCTGAAGTCGTGGGTTTCCTCCCCCTCCCTGCAGCGCAGTGATCAGATGGAAATAATGGGGAAGTGTTTTCCCCGAGAAAAAATGGGCAGGTAAGAAAGAACAGGGAATAGTGCCTGGCAGGTGGAGGTCTATTGGATGCTTTGGGGTGCAAAAATAAGGGCAGTTCACTCTCTTGGAGAGAATCTAGCAGGTAATTGGGGTACAGACAGCCAGAGCTGTCAGTCATTTCAGTTAAGATCATGAGAGTGTTTTCTCTAGAAGGACAATCTCCTGCAAATTGCTGGGAAAAGCTAACAGGGAAAAATCTGGAATTCTTCATTTAACACATGCAGGAGTGTTATTGTATGGCATTCATGTCTTGTTTGAAGGTGGAAATTGGAAAGAGGAGGAATTCTGAGTAGTGCAGGGGATAAAACTGCCTTTGCAGCTCCAGGCAAATTCGGGTAATTCTGTTTTTTTGGATGTACAGCACGATGTATCCCCTGTGCCTTCTTCAGCAGCACAGCTGTCTGTGTAACACACATTTGTGTGTGTGTAGTAAGACTTGTACCAAAGAATACCAGGCCAAAAATTATCCCTGTGTTGTTGGAAAGTCGGACCTTGACAATGTGGAGGTGGAAAAACCACAAGTGCCTTGTTTTCACTGTCTGCACTGAGGGAGCTGTAACCAGGCGAGGTGCAGATGATGCACCACGTTTACACAGGGACCTGGAATGGCAAAGGAGCTGCTGGGGTCGGGGCTGAGATGCTGTCGTGGGGTGGGGTTGAAGAGGCAGATGGTGGCAAAGGACAGGCAGATTTTTAGTGCATAGCAAAACCCACAGTTGCAGCTCTGCTTCCCTGCTGAGCTTCCCATTGCAAAGGTCTGTGTCCTCGCTGGACTTTGCTATCTGGGGTGTCACTGGAATGGGGTAGCCTGTCTGTAGGTGCTGAATAACCCCCCCAGTCCCAAGTGCACGATGAGTTTGGGGACCAAAGGGAATAGCTTCACATACTGTGGAAGTCTGTCTGGATGTTACGTGCGTTAGTTTATTGTGTGCTTTGATGCAAACATGACAGAGAGGTTTCCTTCTTTTCCCAGCCTGTTTTTCCTATCCTGGCAGAGCACAGTGCAGTGTGGAGAGCGTGTGCTTTGGGGAGCAGGGGTGCTGATGGTGGCCTGTGTGGTGCAGTCGCTCAGAAACACCAGGTAGATTTGTCTTAGCTGGGCACAGCTTTGCTGTGTATTCCAGGACCCCTCTGAGGTGTGGGTCACTGTATGGTGCAACACCAGTCCTGGAGCTGCTTTTAAAGAGGATTTGGGTGCTGCAGAGCCCCAGGGGTGAGTTTTTAGTCAGTGGCGAGTTCAACCTCGAGAGCCTGTTCTTGAGCTGTACTTAATGCGTGTTTGTGCAAGTGTGATGAGTGGTGTGGAAGTGTAATCCAGGCAACTGAGGCGGCTTGGGAGATGAAGAATGCAGCAGGAAGGAAGCCTTGAGGTCGTACAGTTTGGGGGTTTTTTTGTTATTACAGTTTTTTACTTATTTATTAGCTCAGAACAGAACACCCTTAACCTTTGGTACTCAGCAAACCAGCTGCCAGCACAAGGCCAGGAGGACAGAGGGTCAGGTAGGCATTGCTGCGGGGTTAGAGCAGCTGCTGCTGTTGTTACACACCTTGGTTTCAGGCTGCAGTGCTGAGGGGATGTGTGTGAGGCTCCTGTTGCAATCCTGCCCTCAACGTTGCCCCACGATGTGTGTGTGGAGGAAGGGGAGGCACAGCCCAGCCCGCAGCGTGTGGGTTCCAGCTGGCCAGGCTGGTGCTCCATGGCTTTGCCCCTCGTGTGCCTCGCTCCTGGAACATCTGGCTGGGCACAGGACACTGCAGGACACGGGCCCTGGATTGCTGTGACAATGCTCTTCCAGGGGATTCCTTTGCAGCACATCCAAGAGGAGGTTGTTTTAAGTTGCAATCGTTAGTTTTGTCCCTACTTAGAAACAACGTGACCCTTACGCTATGGTTTTAGGATAAAGCACCTGATTTTTATAAAGCAAGCAAACTTAATTATGTACCTCTTAAAAACATTTTAATTGCTAGAGATACCTTTTAAATTATTTATGTTCCAACATTTGCAAAGCTCTGATTAGCTCTGTGCAAGTGTTCTGATGTCTGTGATGTTTCCCCACTCCCTCCTTCTGATTTTCAATTTGTCTTTTACTTTATTGGTAATAAATGATCTGAAAACCATCGTGCAGGGAAGTCTCTTTGTTTCTCATTCAAAGCTTTTCAGTGTTTATTGTGGTAGTTACTTAGAAATAAACGCATAGTATGTCTTGGCAATCCCAGCTCCTCTCCTTTCTCTTCTCTCATGTGTTGCTGTTGTTTACATTCTAGGAGGGTGTTTCCTGTATAACACTGCATTAAAAAAACCCCAAACCAATGCCAAATGTTGTGGCTTTGTCAGTTTAGTAAGACATTGATTAAGTGCTTTGAAGACAGCTGAAAATCCCCTCCAGTACGTGTTTGAGTCACTCATCTGGTATAGTTTTATTTTTAAAGAGACTTTCTGGTATGGATTTCAGCATATCCTACAAGTGAAGAACTAATCCCTTTCAAATATAACACGTATTTAAGCAGGCAGGAATTTATTTTTAAAATGTAGATGTTCAAATGCTACATTAGTAAATAGAGCATAAAAATAAGGCTAAAAAGTGTTATGCATTAAACTTGATAGAAACAAAATAGATGGTTATAAACTATTGTGTTGAGAGAAGCTCTGTGGTGTTTTTCTGGATGCTTAATCTGTTCCTTCAACCTTTCCGAATTTGCAGGCGTGCTGATTTCATTAGTGACTCTGGCAGAGTAAAAATGGGTGCAATTGAACATCGGTTAATTAATTCCTAATGGGATTTTTTGCTTCCTTTTTATTGTTCATCTGGTTATCTGCTCGCGAGGGCTCTCGAGTTGCACGTAATGCCATTAGTGGGATCTGGGGAGCTGTGAAGCTGCTGCTCCTGCGAAAGGCTGGGCGAGCATTTGGGGATCCTGCACTGCCTACAGCATTAAACAGGAGGGGAAAAGCCAAATATAATCACCAATTGGCTATAAAAGAGTCTGTTGGAAGAGCCATAAAGAAGAAGCTTCTAAAATCAGAGCAGTGTCTTTCAGGGGGGGGTTCAGGAAAACTTTCTCTCCTTTCAGACATGTCACCCAACCTCCAAAAACTTCCCTTAGTGTGGCCTGGGCTGTTTTCCTTAAGTATTGTCATAGCACTCTGGATGAAAGATGTTCCTTTACTGTGAACATTTGAAGGAGGGAAGGACAAGGCAGCTGACTGCTCGACATCATGTTTAATTTCTATTGTCCATGTGGGCTTCTGGTTGCTGTGTAGCACACCAAGGATAGCCCTGCTATGGATGTGCTCCTTTTTTCTGTGCCGCTCCAGAACTCACATCTGATTTCTGAGGGTCTGATAGGATGAATTTGTATTTAAAATAAAAGACTGAACCGAACACCTGGATCACAAGCCAGGAGGGGAGGGCTGGATTCCCATGCTGACTTTGCAGCTCGCTCAGTTTGGAGGAAGGTAAGTCTGTTTGCCTGCACATCATTTCAGGCTCCACACGAGGTGTCTGGTCCCTCAGCTGCCCAAAAACCAGCCGTGGACAGCGTGGACCCCTGCAAAGCTCGGGTGCAATGCAGTGAGTATAAAACTATTGAAATTAACAGCAACAACTGGGGATCCTCCAGGACAAACAGGCCCTTCTGATTATTGCAGCAATCCATCTTTGAACTGGCGGGTTGGTTTGGTTTTAAAATTTCAAAGGCTCTCGTTCAGCTGAGCTCAAAGACCTTCCTCTGCTTCAGTAGAATCCCAAATGGTCGAGGTTGATGCTCCAACCTTGCTTATTTCTGCATCCTCCTGATTCTCCTCTGCAGTATTTTGGGCTGAGTCAGGGTTCCTCCTGGGGCTTTGGGGCTTTAAGCACTGGAGGGGAGCTGCTTTCTGCTTTTGTGCTGGTGTTTGTCTGGTAAAGTGATAAATGCTGCTAGCAAAACTGTAAGCAGTGCCTCTGAGGCTTTCCTGCTTGTTTCATAAGAAGAACGATAAGAAAACTGCTTCCTCTGCCTTTATGTGGCCATTAATAAGAAACCAAATCTACAGGAAAATATTAATGGCCCAAAAATCTTATTTTTAAGTGGGAAATATATATTTTTCCAATTGGCTAACTTAGCGATTCTCACACCTGTAAAATCTATTTATTGAGGCTGTTAATGCATTAATAGCACTTCTGCACTGGCCTCAAGCTCACTGGGCTTGACTCAATTTAGGCAGGAAATTGATTCTTAGTTGTTGAGGATGTTTTTAAGCTCTTATCCATTAATACAGCAAGCCATATCAATTCTTTAATAGTACAATTTCTGGAAACTCTCAGGCACCGTTTGTACTAGGATCCTGGAAGTGAATGGAAGTATTCCTTTACATGGAAGATTTTTGGAAATTAACCTTCCCTTTCTGTAGTTTTAACAACCACTCAGCCCACTGATGGGAAATTAGATCAGGGCCGTGACTCACGCCCGTGGAATAGTTAAACAAATATATTGTAGCTCACCAAAAGAAAATCACTTAAATATTTACAGCGTCCCAAATCTCAGGCAGTTTATGAAGTTTCCTACTCCCTGACAGACACCTTATGCCTCCTACTGCTTGTGCCGTGTAGTTACATGTGCTCAATGTGGTTTTGTGTAGCTTTGTAGCTGTACATGGAACTCTGTGTATAAACAGGCTGCAGGTTCAGGAAAAGGTTTTCAAACGTGCTTTCCTGGGAAAGGCTATTTGTTGTCTCCATCTCCCCTGCCCTCGTGGTGGTGGCAGTGGTGGTGGCACTCCTGCATGGTGGCATCTTTCTCTGTGGTGGCTCTGTGGCAGCCCCAGCTGGTGGAGGGGGTCCTGGGCAGCCCCTTGCCCTCACTGCCTGCCCACTCTGCTCTCCTGGCCCTGCAGGGATGTCAGACCTCCTGTCTGTGACCCCTTTCCATCTTCCTTGCCCTCAGTGCCTTCCCCCTCCTCCTCCCCCCGGGTTTTGCCCCCCATCTCTCCCCATAGCAGTGCTATCCCTCTCCTTCTCCCCTCACCCCTTTCCTTCCCACCTCACCTTTTCCCTTCACCTCTCCTCTCCACACCATTTCCCCCCATCTCACTCACCCCTGCCTTCCCCCTTCCCTCTGCCTTTCCCAGCCCTCCACACCTGCCCTCCAGCAAGAGCACAGGGGCAAGCCTGCCCCCCCTGTTTGCCCCCTGCCCCAGGGGCACAGCTCTGTGTGTGCAGGCGCTGGGCTTTGCCCTGTGCCCTGGCACAGCGTTGCCTGGTGCCAGGCAGCACAGCCCCTGCAGCAGGGCAGATGTGTGGGGTTTGCAGAGGGAAGCCTCAAACCTCCCTCCACTGCAGGGCCACCAGCTCCAGGGGTGCTTCCCAGCCCTGCACCCCAAAATCAGCCCTGGAAATCCTCAGGGGGCTCAGGGAAACCTGCCCCTCCTTTCCTTCCCCTTCCCCTTCCCCTTTCCCTTCCCATCCTCCTCTTCCCCCTGAGCAGTGAAGGCACGTGAGAACCAGTTTCCGAGGCAGCAACAGCTCTCCCGAGGTTTTTGGGGCTGGACCTCCTGTCCTTACTGCTTTGGGGGGGTGGGAAATGCTGTCACCCCCTCCCAGTGAGGCTCATCAGCGTGTCTCCTCCAGACGTGACCCTGGGTGGAAACCAGGGCAACTCTAGGAACAGCTGCTGGAGCAACGCTCCTCTTCTCTCTCATTATCTCCCTGGGAATAACATGTGGTTTAATCCTGTTTGGGGGCTCTCCTGCCATGCCTGCCTCTTCCCTTCTGATGTGCTTCGATGGGAAGTTTGGCAGGTGCCTGGGGTTGCACTGGGACAGGTTGGGATGGAGTCCCCCAGGCTGCTCCTGCTCCCACTGTCACTGATGGTCTCATTCCAAAGCAGCAGCAGCAGCAGGGGCTCACATGATGGGCACTGCTGGTGCTGTCCTGCAGCCACAAGGTCCCCAAAGCCTGTGTGTGGATAAAAGGGATGGTGACACAGGGCAAAAGACAAGGGAAACGGCAACAGCAGCAATGGGATGTAAATAATTCACCCAGACTGAAAAGTGAGTGTGATATTTTTGGACAACAGCTGAGGGAAGGGGATTACTTGTTGTTAATGACAAGTAGGGGTTGTTGTTAATTTTATTATAATAAAACCTGACTAGCCAGCCAAAATTAGAGCCCAGTGGGAGCGGCTGCTCCGATCCACACACAAAGAAAACGTTCTGACAGCTCCTCACTGCAGCACCAGGATGGACAGGACCAATGTTCTCCTGGTCAGCCTGCCCTTTCTGCTGCTGCAGGAGGCAGGGAGGATGCTGGCAGCACATAGTGTTCTTCTGAAAGGGCATCATCCCCAGGCAAATCTTGATGCACTTTTTGACTTCAAAGGCATCTACGCTGAGAAATTCCTCTAGATTTCCCCTTGGAACCAGTTTATTCCCAAATGGTCATCATTTCCCTGTGCCACAGAGGCACAGAAACTGGGTACAGACCCACCACGTGGGCTCCTAAGGAAGCCTTGTGCAATGGTATTGTGGATGCTGTGGGCTTAACATGAACAAGGAAAGGGAATTAGACCTGAGCCTTGCCCTTGCAAGCAAAATGTGATCAGAATTGGGAATTATTCTTTAAAACGGGTTAAAAAAAGCAACTTAATTTGCTGTGAAGCATCAGTATTCTTCCAGCGTTTGCTTTGTCTTGTACCCTGGGGCAGGTGTGCCTCATAGACAAGATTTTTTGGTTCAGATTAGGGACGGAATCCTTGACATTTTTATTAAGGAATGGTAATTAAACGGGCGAATCCAAATCGAATCAGAGGATTGCAATCAGAGTAACAGCTTGGAGAAAATCCCTGGCCTTCTTGCTGTGAATTGTGAAGCAGCCAGACCGAGCTGGAGGGGGCAGGGGGTGGGGAAGCAGTGCCAAAGAGCCCTGGCTGAGGCAGATCCTCACCAGTTGTCAGCCTGTGTCCCTGGGAAATGGTCACTCAGGGATAAGCAGCCAGCCAGTCTGCCCTTTGGCTCGTCCCTGTGTTTAAAAATAGCTCAGAATTAATATTATTTGAGTATCAAACCACTAATTTTCCACCTGAACCCCTTGTGGAGATGCTGAACAGAGGATGAGAGCCCTTACCTGATGGAACCAGTGATAAACCAGAAGTCACAGCCAAGCTCAGCAGGACAACACTTCAGTTCTGCCATGGCTGAGAGTGGGACCCCAGTGTCCAAACTGGGAATCATTTCCTGCAGCTCTCCACGACTGCTACAGTTTGGCTCATTTTTCTGTGCCACAGGGCTGCTTTGAAGCACCTGTGGTTCTTCTGGAGGACACCTTCCCACCCACGAGTTTCACACCTCTCCCAAAAGGCAGTCTTTATTTCCCATTTCTTGAGCAAGGTGCCAGTCCAAGGGTGACCCAGGAGGCTGGTCCTGCTGTGCCAGTGTGTGTGAGCTAAGGGCAGATGGGATCAGCTCGGGGCATCCCCCGTGCCACTGTCAGCAGCACTGGCTGCAGGAGGAGGAGGAGGTTGTTATCCATTTCTGTCCTTGTCACAGGAATATTTAAAATCTCAGGCAGCTGTGATCTGGTGAATAATTCAGTGGAACCCATCATTGATAAAAGAGAGGTTTTGAAAGGTTCTTTGGGTGGAATTGGAAGTGCCTGCCTACTGAGAAACGACTTTATTAAAAACTGACTTAGTGCTGTGAAAGATCAAACTTGTATTTAGCCTTTGAATATTTTTAATGCACTGTCATATTTATTCTCTGTGACTCCAGTTACCAAGGCCCAGCCTTGCAGTCAGACTGTGAAGCATCTGTGGTTCTGTGAGGCTCCTGACAAGCAAATTCAGCAGCAGAAGGGATGCAGGCTCTGAGATGTGTCATTTCCCTGCCAGTACAGGTGGTTAAATAAGGTAATTTATCTTTTTCCTGAAGCTGGCTGAACCATGTGTTTAATTTATTTATATTATTGACTGTGTGGAGGAATTATCCTGGTGTGAAATGTCATCATCAAGTGCTTTCTACCACAGAAATACAGGCTCTGTATTCACTCAAACCGCTTCCTCTGATGTATTTTTCAACAGTTGCCTAAACCAAAAAGCAAAATATATGCTCAGACTTGAACTTGATTGAAGGGAAAGGTGGCTGATGGTCCCTCAGCTTCTCCTGAGCTCTGGTGGATGTGTGGAAATGCTGGGGCTTGTAGGTCCTCCAGATTTCCCAAGAGCAAGCCCTGAACTGGGAGTGAAAACCCAGGCTAAGGATTTATTTTCTCTTCCTTTCTCTTTTCCTCCCTCCCTTCCTGTCTCATGGTAAATTTACTCCCAGCATCCGCTGGACATTTAGACAGGAATGAGCCCGAATTTCTGTGTTCTTGGGCTAATGCAGAGCAATAATTGTGTTCCTGTGATGTTCTCTTGACTCACTGCAGGATCCCAGTTTGCCTCTTGATAAGACCAAGTTTTGCTGCTGTTACCAGTCTGTTATTGGGATCACTCAGCAGATTTGGGCCCTTCACTTCTAAAAGTTCCAAGCTCCCCGTGCCTGTCCCAGCCCTGGCAGGTCACCCTTTCTTCTTGGCTAGAATTGGGTTTTTTGACCCCTGCAAAGGTCATTTTTGTGCTGGAGTTCAGTTTTGCTGTGATTTTTCTATTGCTTTTTTTCTATTGCTTGTTCGTTTTACTTCAAGGCTTTATGTTTGGGGGTTTTGTTTGCTTTTTTACCAGTTTGGGAGGGTTTGTTTTGTCGTGTAGGTTTGTGTTTTGGGGTTTTATTTTGTTGAGTTTTTTGCTTTGTTTGAGGTGGTTTCTTTGGTTTGGTTTGTTTCTGTTTTGAGGGTGGGGTTCCTTGTTGTTATTCTTTTGGGGAATCTTTTACTTGCGTTTTTTGGGATTTGTTTGGTATGGCCTTTCCTTGTTTATAATTTGGTGGCTTTTTCCCTGTGGGTTCTTCCTCTGTTTGGGGCAAACATGTGGCAGTGCCCACAGCCCCACTCTGCTCCCAGCCAACACCTGGTGGTGCCCAGAGACCCCACACAGGTCCTGGTGCACATCTGGCTGTGCCCACATCCCCTTCAGCCTCTCCCAGTGCACATCTGGCTGTGCCCACATCCCCTCTCACTCCTGGCTCACATCTGGCTGTGCCCACATCCCCTGTCCCTCCAAGATCACATCTGGCTGTGGCCACATCCCCTCTCGCTCCCAGCTCACATCTGGCTGTGGCCACATCCCCTCTCGCTCCCAGCTCACATCTGGCTGTGCCCACATCTCCTCTCCCTCCCTCCAAGATCACATCTGGCAGTGCCCCCATCCCCTCTCACTCTGGGGTCCTTCCCCACGGTCCCACATCCCCTGTCCCTCCCCACTGTCCCCCATCCCCTGTCCCTCCCCGTCCCTCCCCACTGTCCCCCATCCCCTATCCCTCCCCATT
>JAWWEE010000048.1:3304194-3415831 GCA_035221455.1 Xenops minutus | reverse complement strand
CCCTATCCCTCCCCATGTTCCCCCATCCCCTGTCCCTCCCCACTGTCCCCCATCCCCTGTCCCTCCCCACTGTCCCCCATGCCCTCTGGCCGCCAGGGGACGCGCAGGGGGCGGGCGGGGCCGCTCCAGGTGCGCTCCGTTTCCGCATCGTCCCGCGGGGGAAGCGGCTCCGCGGAGCGCCGGTGGGAGCTCCGATTAGCTCGGCTCGGATCAGTTCAGCTCCGATTAGCTCAGCTCGGATCAATTCAGCTCCGATTAGCTCAGCCCGGATCAATTCAGCTCGGATTAGCCCGTCTCGGTTTAGCTCGGCTCCGCCCGGGGCGCTCCCGCCGCAGTTCGGGCAGAGTTTCTCAGCGCTCGGTACGTACGGGCGGTCCGGGCACCTGTAAGGAGGGCACCCTGCAGTGGGTGCGGGCACTGGGGGGCTCTGGGCACGCAGAGCCGGAGCTCAGTAGGTGGGAGAGCCCTTTGGAAGGCTGCGGGGAGCGCCCCGCGAACAGCTGGCACAGATGTGCCCTGTGCAGCCTGCCCAGGGTAGGGTGGGCACCAGAGCTCCCCTCCCACCCCGGCCATTCCGCCAGCCGGGGTGGAATTCAGCTGCAGGGAACCGGCTGCGAGTGGCAAAGGTGTGGAGGGAAACAAGCCCCGAGGGGGAGGCTGAAAGCGACGTGCCCCACGGAAAAAATGCTCGGCCACGTGGTGCTTTTGGGAGCTGCTGCTGGGCTCGTCGGTGTGGGGTGGTGGGGACAGCCACCCGCACGTGGGGGAGGAGGGACTGGCCTGGCTCTCGGGCTCTCTGACACGGGGGGTGGTGCTGCTGGATGTGCCTGTAACAATGGTATGCTGTGCCCACCCGCGGGGTTTTTGGTGTGCTTCACTTTGGGACAGGTATTCCCCAGGGCCTGGTCAAAGTCCATGGTTTGGGGTTTTTTTTGCTTGTACCACCGAAGGGTGATAAAGGTCTGGAGTGGCCATGCTTGTGTTGTTGTTCCAAGGCTTCCTGGGGTGCATGAAACCACTGCTATTCCTTACGGATGCTGGGAAAGGCTCTTTCATCCTGCAGACCTGTTGGCAGGCCTGTGGCTCAGGGCTGTGCTGCAGAGTGAGCTTTTGGCGAGGTCTGGGGTCAGGCTGCTCAGCAGAGTTTCTCCCCTGGCCCTGAGCTGTGCCTTTCCTGGTTCACTCGAGGTTACCCATGAAAGAGCCTGGCATGTGGTTCTTCTGCAGGGGATTCCTTGACAAACACTGGCCTGTGCTCAGTGCTTTCCTGACATGTCCAATTCTTTCTAAGAAACCTGATGCTTCTCTGGAGGCTGGGAGGTGCAGATTGCAGGAGCCAGCCTTCAGCTAAGGCCTCCTGAGCTTTTTAGCATATCAGAGTAGTGAAATGAGTTTCTCTAATTGGCCATTTAGATGCTAATTTGCTTCTGCTAGGCCTATGCCAGATCAACCTGCCCCAGAACGTGAGTCAGAAAGAGCCTGCTGTCTTCGTGAATTATTCACTTTGCATAATGCACCTGCCTGGCTGGGGATCAGGAGGAAATAAGTCCAAAGTCTGATAAATAAAGATACACCTTGGCAGGTGGAACAGTGCTGGCTTTTCTCCTCAGCATCGTGGGGTGCTGGGATGCTGGAAGACTGATTTTCTTGGGCGAAGAGTGGCTTTTTTATAGCTTACCATAGATCAAGTAGCCACACTAACAAGTGCCTCTCATTAATAAAGGATTTTTGTTACTGTATGTCGGCTTTCCTGTGGAGCTGATTTTATCTTCCCACTTACAGGACTGGCATGGACCTCCAGGGCATTGTACTTTATAAAGCTCTTTTATAAGCTCCATCTTTAAAGCAGTTAGGCTTCTTGTCACTGCTGCCAGGGCTGGGAAGCAGCTCTGGTGCATGGGAACCTTCTTTGTTTCCCCCTCAAACCTCATCCTCACTTGCTCCTTTGCCAGCTTGGCCTTCTTGTGTGGTCAGGACACCTCTCTGGTTGCCACATGCTGCAGCCAGTTGGTGTTTAATCTGCTCTGGGCCAACCAGAATTGCATGAATGAGGCTTTGAATGAGGTTGTGCCTCTTTTCCTGGCGCTGATTTGCTTTAGATTGAGCTTTCATGGGGAGACAGACTGGGAAAAGTTCTTAAGTTGTTGTCCCAAAGGTTGCCAAGGCTTTGTGGTGTTTATTTGGACATTGTGTTTTGGCCCAAGCCACAGAGCTGCAAGTGAAGGGTGATCCTATTGGATTCCTTGTGTCACTTGGCTCTCCCTCTGCTGCTGAGGGTTTGTGCTATTGTGGGGATTTGTAAGAAATGGCAAAAGGCTGTTCCTCAGCTGTGCCCCTGTGTCTCCCTCCCTGAGAGGGGAGCAGGAGATGATGATGGGGATCACCCGGCTCTGCTGTTCTTGTGCTTCCTGCTGCTTAGCCCTTATAAAATCGTTTTATAGCATTTTATTGATGCTTACAGCAGCCTCCTGTGCCGCTGAAGGGGCCGACAGGCTACTAGACGTAGGTGTGAATTGTGAATGGACAGTTCAAAGTGGTTCGTGTGTGAGAAAAACTCCTATAAAGCCCTGAGTCTGCCAGCACTTGTAGAGCCCCAGTTACTGCCCTGCTCTGGCTCCGGGGCTTGGCCAGATCTTCAAAGTCAAGTGCTCCTTTTGTGCCACGCCTGTACAGCCCCGAGGGTTGTCCTGTCACTGCGGAACAGCTGTGTGCTTTGAAATACAACTGTGGCACTGGGAGCCTTAAAACAGGAGGGCAGGGCTGGTGTCTGGAGGGAACAGACACCAGCCCTTGTCTCCCTGGGCTCTGGGAGCAACAGGAGGAGGGCGGGAGGAAGGGCTGGGATAACCTTATCAATCCCCGCCAGTCACTTATCCTCGGGCATAGCAACACGGGCAAACACTCACTTAGTTGCCACGGTTTCCCGGGGATAATGGGGTCTGGTGTGCGGAGCAGAGAGTAATTACGCTGCTGCTTTCAGGGAGCAGCCGCCAGAAGGGAAAAACAGCCCAGCAGGGACCTGGTGCAAACCTGGGGGATGCGATGCTCTGGAAGCAGGAGAGTTAATTACAGCGGCACAGCTCGGCTTGGGGATTGGGAACTTGGCTCTGGCCAAATGTTTCATTTTGATTTCTTTAAATGAAGTATTTAAAAAAAAAATAATTGCCTAATTAATTTCGTGTGAAAGTAAATGAATATAGACACGAGCTGCTCAGCTGAAATAAGCAGGCAAATGAAAGCTGACTGGAGAGCTCCTCGTGGGCCTGTATAGGATATTTTTGTACTTGCAGGGCTCTGAGGAATGAATGCTTCGTGGACCCCTGTAATGAGCCCAGCTGCAGGAGGGCTGGTGCAGGCTGTGCTGGCGCTGGGTGAGGAGGTGTTTCTGCTGCAGTGATTGCCTCCATGTCATCCAGACCCTTCAGTTTTAACTGTGATGTAGTCAAGGTAAAGTCAAAATTCCTTTGAGGTGGAGGAGCGGGGAAGGGACTTGGTGTGGTGTGACGATGCTACAAGTACATGAGCTGAAAAAGCAAGCTGGTAAATTCGGGACAGAAAAATGTGAAGGGTGTTAAATGCAGAGCTGCAGCCTGGCTCACAGAGTGCATGATCCAGGAATCTCTAGAGGCTGGGAGGGCATTCTGGTTAAGTGTTGCTGTGCTGTGCTCTAACCTTATGCTCTTCTGTAAGCTCTGGAGCTGGTCAGGTAGGAAGTACTGTGCTCACTGGACCTTTGGCATGGCCTGCTGTGACTGTGTTCTATTACTGAGGTAAAGATTCACGATGTTCCTGTTGCTATTCTGCTGAGGAAAACAGCCTCCTTTCACTTCAGCTGAAGTTCTTCATAGCCCATCATGTCGAAGGGCTGTGTCTGCATTCCCTTGTTCCCTTTGCTCAGACCCCACTGGAAGACTTTCCCCTCAAAGTCATGTTGCCTTGTTCTCTGGCTGAAGATACAAGTCCCACCATGGGGAGAGCAGGAGCAGAGCTATGGCAGAGCTGCAGGCAGAGATGTGCTTGGTTCTGCATCCTCCCAGCTCACAGGGCTGGGCTCGCTGCGGGGCAGAGCTCCCCTGTGCTTCTGTGCCAAGGGCAGCCAGGTGGATTCAGATTTAATGAGGTTTTGTTTCACATGACTTCCTCTTCATAGGAAAGGAACAAACAGGTGGAGTGCTTTCAAAGCAGGTCATAGAATATCGACAGGAGCTCCCTTTTAATTCTGAATTCGAGTAAAAAGCAGAATCTTGGAGTGGGAAGTTTCTCAGTGACACCAAGGTGCTTGTGCCACCCCTTTATTCTGCAGCCAGTGCCAGGAGCTGTGCATTTCTCTTTGTGCTCTCTCACTGGCTGCTCCTGCCCTTTGTGAAGTTTCTTGGGAGGAGGACAGGGAGGGGATGGCTTGGTGAGGTAGGTGCTGACTGGAGTATTTTTGAGAGAGAATGAAAGAGGCTGCAAGAGAGGGATGTTTCACCGCAGCCCGTGGAAATGACTGCCCGGGGTGGCGTGGTGTTGCTGTGCTGGTGTTTCTGATTTCACCGTACTTCTTGTCCTGTACAGAGATAAGAGGGAGGATGCTTCGTGCCTTCCTGATACCAGTACCATTCCTCTGGCATCATTCCCGTGCCTGGGAGAGATAGTCCTTTCCCTCCAGTCCTGCTTCTGCCCCAGCACACAGTGTCCTGGTCCCATTTCCTTCTCTGAGGTAGCTTTGTCAATCCCCACCAGGCTTTTTTCAGAGGCAAAGGTGCAAAGCCAGCTGAGGAAGCAGCACATCCCCATGCCGCCAGAAGAAAATGCTTCTGTAAATATTTTAGGGAATAATCTCTCTGAAGACTGTCTTGGGATATGATGACTCCTTTGGCTGTGTTTTGCATTCCTTCTCTTTGTGTTGATGCCTCTCAGGGAACGGTGGAGAACAGAAAGCGTATGCTGAGTAACAAGAGGCAGAAGAGCATGACATTGCTTGTTTTTGTTCAGTCACGCTGAGCAAAGCTCACTGTGCTGGGCGGCTGCAGGATGTGTTTAGGTCCCTCCTGAGAAAAATGCTCAGCTGATGTGCTCTATTCTGACTCGCCTTCAGCTCTGTTGGAGCAGATAAAGCTCTGCTGAGGAGGGGCAGATGTTTTCTGCACAGCTTTCCACCCTGAAAGCACAGCTGCTGGCAAGGCAGACTCCTGCCCTGACTGTTGATGTGGGACTCCTCTCCAGCTCCAGCTTTTATGCCAAACACCCATCCCACAGCCACCAAGTGCTGCTCGTGGTGTGGCTGTGGGCACTGAGCCTCCCCAGTGGACACAGCAGGGGCTGTGCTGGTCTTCAGGTGTGCCTGAGTGGGAGGCAGCAACACACGGTGTAGCTGAAGCATAGTTTAATATATGCATATGTGTGGGGGGCTTACATGTGACTATAATCCTGTAACCACACATGACAGGCTTAGAAAATCTCTGGAAAATCCCAGGTCGGCCATTCTGTGTGAAATTATAGCTTCTCTCTTCTTCTAACCCTGGCCCGGGGGCGGGAGCTGCTCTGTTCTTTTGCTGCTCGTGCTTGATTGCTCCCCTGTGTGTGAGCTGCTGTGGGATGTGTGTGGGGACCGTGTTCTCTCCTCACCTGAGATCATGAAGAAGATGAAAAGAGCACGAGGCATTCTAGGACCAAATGGAAATGCAAATATGCCCACAGTGTGTGTGGCTCTGAGCGGAGCAGGAAAGCAGCTGGTAAATTGAAGGTGCCAGGGTTCAAGGATTTCTTCTAGGGACGATCCCTCTCAAAAGTGATCATCTCAGCTAAGGTAGTAAAGGTTTGAAAGATTGGGAGTGATGGTTTTGTCTGTCCTTCCTGTCTCGACCCTCTTTCCTGCAGCTTCCTGTCTCCTCCACACTTTGCTCTGCAGTTTGGGTTGCGTTGAGCCTTCACCCTTTTTCTACATCTGTCCCCTTGCACTGAAAGAAATCTGTGTACCAGGGCCAAGGCCATCAGGCTGCGATGCCTCTGTGGCTGGCAGAGCACAGAGAGCTCAGTGTGTCAGCAGCAGATAGCAAGGGGAGGTGCAGCTCTGAGCCACAGGCACTGCTGGGGACTCTGCTGTGGATTGGGGCTGGAAGGAGTGTTTGCTCGGGAACCACGGCACAGTTGGCAGGTGATACACCTTGCCTGCTATTGTATCTGATTTCTGGTTGCCAACAGGCATTAAACACCTTATCTCTGCCCAGCAGGTATGGTTTCAAAGCTGGCAAGTGTCTCTTCTGGGGAAGGGAAGTACTAATACCTGGAAATTTGTGCATTAGGGCTTGTGAGACACTCGCTCTGCTGGAGAGCAAATCCAGCTGGTTAAAAGCTCGGAACATCAAGTCTTAGCTTTGCATCCATTGAAGTCTTTTGGCTGTGCCTGTCCCCTGGTGCTTTCCATTCATTCAACCCACTGGTAGGACTCAGAACTGCTAAGTTGCAAAATCTCCTTTGGGAATGTTTCTCCCACGAGCACATGGAAGTTGCTCTCGCTGCCTTTACTGATCAGTGCAGTGAAATTGTCATCGAACACAAGGAGTCACTGGTGTGACCATGCCAGGGACTGGAGCCCCAGCAGGAGATCTGCTGCAAGGGGTGCTGTCTTAGGCATCAGAGAATGCAAACAAGCTGCTATTGTAGGCTGGAGTTATAAATATCAGGCTATTATGGAGGCAGTTTTAATGAACGGAATGACTTGCCACTATTCATACTGATTGTAGCGTGGGTTTTTGTTTGTTACCCCATTAAGAGGTAAAAAAAGGCAACTATAGCTTCTTTGTGTCCTTTTAGCATGGCTTTCTCTGTCAGAACCGCAGCACTGGGGCTCTGGAGGTGGGGAGGCAGAGATTATTCTTACAGACAACGCTTTTCTCTAGTTTGAAATGAAAAATCAGGACTGACAGAGAGTGTCTGGCTTTTTTTTGCGAGTACCATAAAATCTAAACTCTCAGCCTTGCCTTCAAGGTATTTCAAAGTATTTATTGGCTTATATTTTATGAGGATGATGGTATGTTTTTATCGCTGTCCGTGGGTTGGAGTCTGTCTCCTTCCCCTGTGTGAGATGCCAGCAGATCACCTCTGCTTGGTTTGCTGGAAGAGTGGCCCTTTGGGATGGTCAATGAGGCTCTGCCAAGGGCTGCCCTGTCCTTTCTCAAGGGTGGAGTGCCAGCTGTGCTCAGTGCTCGTGTTTCTTTCTTCCAGGTGGGATCCCTGCCTCTCCTGCCCAGCCTGGTGCCATGGCTGACATGATTTTTGGGAGCGGGACGGGCCAATGGGTTTGCCCCAACGACCGGCAGCTGGCACTGCGAGCCAAGTGAGTCCTTGTCACCCTCCTCCTCCTCTCCTTCCAGCCTCAGCTCTGGCCTGAGTCCTTCCCTGGTGTCTGTGTGGGGCACTGCTCTGCCAGCCTCATGCAGAGCCCCTTTGGGAGGCAGGGGTTTGCCTGTCACACACAGCCCTGTGTGGTGGGACAGGAGCCTGCTAAGCTGGGCTGCTCAGAGCTGCCAGCCTGCAGTGGAATCTGCAGCGTGGCTGCTGTGTGCTGGGAGCCCATCCCACCAGCCCTCCCCTGGCTCAAAGGAAAGGCTTGGAGGCAGGCTGGTATCTCTGCAGCACCCTAAATGTATTTGATAGCATCCCCCAGCTGCCAGCAGCACTCTTTTGTTTTAGGAACTTGTCATTTGATCTCATTTTCCCCTGAAGTTAAAAATACTGCATAACCTAAAGACTAAAAGGATGGAGATGAGTCAAGCACTAGAACTGCATTTGAATGCTTTCCTTCTCTGGCAGCTGGTACCATGCCACTGCCACCTCTGCTCTTGCCTGAACCCCTGGGATCATCGTGCTGCTGCAGTGTTGGAAAATAGGAGGGCAGCCCATGTTTTGGTGGGACTGCCTGGCTGTGAACAGTGCCCACCACTGCCACTTCTCCAGCCTGCACCTGAAAGCCTCAGTGAGACAGTTGTGCCTCAGAGCATCCCACGTTCTGCTAACAGCCATAACTTTATCCAGTGACCTCTAAACCCCTCCTGAATGGTAATTAATTGAGCTGTGAAAGCTCCTGCCTGTTGCCAAGTGAGCCAAGGAGAAACATCAGCTGCTGTATGTGAGGCACAGAGGGAAGTGGTTTGTTAAAGTCCTCATGTGAACCTGGCTTAGACCAAGGGATGTTGCCAAATTTATATTTCCAAGCGTGCCCAGTGATTTGGGTGTTTGAACTGAGGACCTTAGAAATATGTGATCTGGAGGGGGGAGGATTCAGGTAATCCCTGTGTTTGGGAGCCTGCTGTTGGCATTTGTGGTGTCTGGCACCAGCACCCACCTCTGCAAGGGTGAGCCATCCCCAGGGGCACCAGCTTTCTTTATGGGCAGAGCCAAACAGGAGTGAGGGCTTGGAGTGGTAAAATACAAACTAGAGCAGAAATGGAAGCGAGAGGGCAGGGAGAGACAGCACAGCCCTTGGGATGCTGGAGGAGTGATGTGGTGAAGTGGTCAGTGAGAGGAGACTCCTGCTTTGGGTGTTAGTCATGGAACAGACTTCTCTGCTGGAAGGCTGACACGGGTCTGTGTGCCTGGCAGGTTTGGCCTGTGGGGCAGGGCAGGGGTTTTGTGCTCTCCTTTCACAGCTGAATTCTGCCCTCCACCCCCTCCCACAGGCTCCAGACGGGCTGGTCGGTGCACACATTCCAGACTGAGAAGCAGAGGAAGACGCAGGCTCTGAGCCCCAAGGAGCTTGAGGTCATTCTGGAAGTGATCCGCAAGGCAGAGCAGTTGGACATCATCGAGCAGCAGCGCGTCGGGTACGGGCACGGCCATTTATCCCCTTCCCTCCGAAGGAAGGGTCAGCACACACAGAGCAGTGGCTCTCCTGCCTGCCTGAGCTCAGCCTCCATCACTCAGAGCATCCCTTAGGTCACTTATTTTCCCCTCCCACGCTGCATGTTTGGAGGTGATGAACATTGGGAAGGATGTGATGTTTGCCTTCTCTCCGTGTGTTAAGCCTTCCTCATGCTTTCTACGAGCCTTGGGGCTTGCTGAGGTTGCAGCCCTGACCCAGTCCCTGGGAAATGCAGCCTGTGCTGAGGCAGCTGCCCCAGTGGCTGTGGAGGAGCTGGGGAGAAGCTGAGCTGTGCCCAGTGCTGGGGGATCGATGGCACTGCTGGCAGTGCAGTCAGGTTTTCCCTTGTCCACACCAGTCCCCTGGGATTTTGCCTGGAGCAGTGAATGAGTTTATGTTCTAGTTGGCTGAGCCCTCTGGATGGGTTTGCTAGCTTGAATTATTTAATTTACAGGCATCCTTTTGGTGCTGCAGATTTCCATTTGCTTTCAGTCCTGCTGGAGGTCTGGCCTCGGCTGTGCCTGTGATCATCCTGCACTACCTTAAAGGCAGGGAGCTGGGCAGTCCTGCAGCATTTCCCAGCAGCTTTTTGTGCTCATGAGACAGGAAACCCCAGCGAGTCCCAGCCCGTGTCCAGCACGCCCAGCTTCCTGCCTCTGCACTTCCCTGTGCAGAGCATGTTAGTGAGGGCTAACGAGAACTGACAGCGGTGGTTTTGGGATAAATGGGAGACCCCAGCAGCACCCAGTGACCCTGAGGGGCTGGTTGTTCCCATGTGGTTGTTGGTGTAGCTGCAGCAAGTGATACCCTTGCTGTTCTCGTAATGCCTTTGTTAACTCCTGGGGGTTCTCTTGTGCTGAAGTCGAGGATCATAAATCATAAATCCACTAATGATGGTCAGCCTGGCTGTGCAGTCTGACCTCACCACCACAGGCAGTACCTCTTTCAAACATGGTCATGCCTTCCTCTCAGTGTGGGGCTTGGTTGATGGGACATTAGCACTAATGAGGATGGGATTGCCTGGATAGCAGGATGGCTTCCTCCCTGAGCCTCCTGCACAGGCATGGCTGTGGCTGGTCACTGCCTCTGATAAATGGCCTGGCTGTTACTGTCCCAAACTACAAATGGATGCCTGAAGATCACCAAGCAGTGATCTCATGGCAGCAGCCTTGCTCTGCATGCTCTCCACATCCTGCATCCTGGTGCCTTATCCTGCCTTCCTTCCCTTTCCTGGTCCTGCTGTTTTGGACGTTGTGCATACATGTGTGCGGGCTGTGGAATGGAGCAGGGAGCAGGTCCTGGCATTGCTCTTCTGCAGCCAGGCTCTTTTTAGTCTGGTGGCTTCAGTATGGCCTTCCTGCTTCTACTGGGATGTGGGCAAGTCATGTGCCTGCAGTGCTGCTGTCAGGGAGATGTGAAAATGGAGAGGGCTTGGCAGATCCAACCCCTTTGCCCTTTCCTCATGCTTTTTGACTTGCCCTGGTCTGAGCACTGACAGCTTTTCCTGCACTCTAAGCAGGGAATCTTCGTGCTGAGACTGTGGCCCCAGTGACACTGAGCTCCTGAGGCATTTAGGCTCAAGCTCTTCATGTGAGCTCTCCACCCTGCACCCACTAACTGAGACTGGTATTCCCAGTTTGATTATTCTGGGCTTGGTGAACACTGGTAGATGGACTTAGAGGGGTTTATATCACCTGAAGACCGAGAGCCAGCAGATGGGAAGCACTGAGTGCAGAGCTGAAGTCAAAGTCCATATGGTCCCAGCAAGGGGCCCAGAACTGCCCAGAAGAGGCAGAGGTAGGCTGGCTGTGGAGCCCAGTGTGCAGGTTTTTGGCTGGCCTCAGTGCCTGGTGCTTCCATGTCCAAGGTGAGTGCTGTGAGCTCTGCCTCTTCCCCCGCAGGCGCCTGGTGGAGAGGCTGGAGAACATGAGGAAGAACGCCATGGGGAACGGGCTCTCACAGTGCCTGCTCTGCGGGGAGCTGCTGGGGCTGCTGGGCAGCACGGCTGTCTTCTGCCAGGACTGCAAAAAGGTGGGTGTGCTCACAGCTTCCTGCTGCTCCTGGTGCCACACCTGCCTGGGAAAGGGCACCCTGCCTCCTGGAAGATGGAGAGCTCTGCAGGGTTAACTTGCTTTAGCCCCACTTGTCTAAATCAGTGCTGTCAGGCTGAGTTTCTCTTATTCCTCAGGATCCTAAAGTGCCTAAACTGCACTTAGTACTGGGATGGGGTGTCTCAGCCCCCCGTGCATCTCCCACCTGGGATTTGCAGAGTGGGAGAGTGGACAGGAATGTACAGTCATCAAAACCAACTCTTAGCAGAGTCTGTGAGCTTTGCTGTGCCCTTAGACCTTCCAGGCACGCCTATCTTTCAGAACTCAAGTCCATCCTGAAGTTCCAAACCCAGATGAGTTTCCCAGCCCTGTGCCACAGTGACTGCCTGTGTAGTGTGTGTTGTTAACAGGACTTCATGGGTGATGTTTGGGCACCAGTTTTTAGGGTGACTGCTGCTCTGCCAGCGCCCCAGGGACAAGTGCTGCTGGTCTGGGCTCTGCAGCCAAGGGGTTAATCTGTATTGCTGTGGAGATGATGATCTCCAAGGCAACCACCTTATCCTGCCTCTGCTGGGAGGCTGGTTTTCCTGCACTTGAAGCCCATCTTTCCCTGGGGAGGCACCTCTGTGAGTTACTCATCTCAGCGTGTTGCCTGTGGAGAGGTGAGGGTGCCTGCTGGGTGCTGGAGAGTTTCTGACTCCATGGTGGTGGGGTGGAAGGGAGCAGCCTGTGCTGACTCTGTCCCTCTTGGGCACTGGCATCAAGGAGACACTTAGCAGTGTCACCCACTGGACACTGGTACAACCTGCTGCTTTGCTGTGGAGTGCTGGTACTTCTGGTTAAGAAGCTGTGCAGGCCATGATGGAGAACCCTCTGTGCTGGCACTGCTGGAGTTAGGGAGATGCAGTTCTCATGCAGAACAGGCTGCCAAGCTGGGGCTGCACTGCTCTGGGGTTGCTGCAGCATTGCTGGGCTTAGAGCTCTTGTAGGAGTGTCCCATGCAGTCAGACCTGAGGTCCCAGCATCCTTCCACCATGCTTGTCAGGCTGGGAGCTGAGCTGCCTTTGCTGCTGAGTGGGTTTCCCCACCAGAGCCAGTTTGCAGAAGTAGCTTCACTGATGCAGGGATTACCTAGAAGATCCCTTGTAAGGTAGTGGCTGGGAAACAAAGTGCAAATCTTTGAGCCCCTGGGTCCTAAGCCAGGGAGAAAGGAGCTTTTAAGGAAGGGGTGGGGAAGGAAGCAGCAGTAGTGCTGGGAGGTGAAAGGTCTGGTTTGAATGGGAGCTCCAGCAGCCCTGAGGGGAGCGTGGTGTCCGTGGCCTGTGGAGAGTGGGTGACAGACAGGAGACAGCAGGCTGCTTCCTGTAGTTGAAGCATGTGGAATAACAGGACGTGCTGTATTGCTGCCTTTTCCCCTTGGCAGTTCTGCTCTCACCTTGTCAGCAGCCAGCTAGGTCACGCTGCCACAGGGCTTTCCAACCTCCCTCCTGTGAGCCCTGGCTGCTACTGAGGAGGCAGAAGCTGATTCAGACACCTCCCAGCCCTTTCCATGTGCAGCTGCAGGTAGGGATGCCCAGCTGGTGGGACAGCATGAGCTGAGGCTCTGGGAGGACTGGGACCAGAAAACCCCAGAGAAGGGCTGGGTTTTTTTTTCTTTTTTTATGGTTATTCCCTTTTTGGCTGGAGTCTCTTGAGCATTCATATCCAGGTTGATTTAAGGTGAGCCCCTGCCTTTCTAGTGTGCATTTTCCAGCTGCTTGCAGCTTGGCTGCACCTTTGAGCTGTGTGCCAGCCCAGGGCAGTGCTGCCTGGGTGCCCTGGGCTTCTCCCCTTCCTGCCTTTTAATGGTGTGCAGGAAACTCAGGGAACACTCCACCCTTCAGCAGAGCACACCGAGTGAACTACTACTTCAGGCTTGTTCCCTCGTGTCCAGGGGCATCCATCACTCGTGCAGTGCTGTATGCAATAAGCAATTTGTCAGGGAATTATGGATTTTTAAAGTTCATATTTTTCTTCAGGCACTGCTCTGTTACTGTGTCATTGCAGCCTGTTTAATTCAGTAACAGGAAGTGTAATGATGGATCTGAAACACAGCAAAGAATTGACCCTCAGCAAGTCCCTTTCTGCTGAATGGAGCTTCTGCATTTCTTGTAGCCTGATGGAGTTTCTAAGTGCCACGTTCTGCTTTATGAAGAATGCTTTTAATATTGGTTTTTATTATCTTAGAAGTTAAGGCATTATGGCAGGACAAAGATGTATGCAACCCCAGATGTGTTAACAATAGCAGGAGTTAGACAAAGCCCAGTGTGCCATTTACCATGCAGAGGGTATTGTGCAGAAAAGGTGAAGTGTAAGTAGGAGAAGAAAATGCTTTGTCTTGTATTTAATGAGAAATGGGGCTGCATTCAATGTCCTTGATTTTTACATCTTCTGAGGGGGTTTGAGGGATGCTCAGTTTTCCAACCAGTCTGCAGAAAAGGGGAGGAGGAAAGCCCTGTTTTTGTATTGGAATTTTCAAAATTCATGGCTAGGAGTAAAATGGGTTGGAAGCTTCCACTAGAGGGAGCGTTTGAATGTGCTATTGGTGTGGGGATTGGGATCTTTGAGGGCATTTCAGAGTGAGCTGCTCCCTCAGATTTTGGGTTGAGGGAGGGAGAGTTTGGGGTGGTTCAGGTGCTGTCTGCTAATTGAATCTGCAAATCCCCCTTGGCTTGGGTAGCACCATGTTGAGTTTTGATGCACCAGACCCAGTAGGTTGTTCCTTATTTCCCTGGGAGGATGAGGGCAGGAACAGCAGGAAGGAGAAGAGCACCAACCTCTGTGGGGTTGCTGGTACCTCCCTGCTCTGTGTGCAGCATGAGCTGGGGACAGACCTGTCTCTGCACTGCACTGACCAAAATTCTTGGGTGTTTATTCATGCAATGATGCCATTGCCTCAGGTACCACCATTCTGCCACTCTCCTCCTCCCAACCTGGGCACTGAGGGCTGAGTGAGCCACTGAGACCTTTGTCCCTGGGCACAGACCTTGTGGCTCACAGGAGGAGCAGCCTGCTTAGGGGGATATCTAAATCCTTACCTGGGGGTATCAAATTCCCCTGTGTTTCTCAGCAAGGTTTTGCTCTCCAGAGCCCTCTTGTGAGTGGCTTTTGCTCCGTGAGGATCAAAGAATTCATCCAATTTCTCATTCAAGCTGTATGCCAAGGCTGATAGGCATCAGCTTCATTATATAATATTAGGTGATTCAGGTTGTAAATGGCTTGTAATGCCAGCAGAGAGATGAAAGTTCCCTTGTGCAGCAGTAAAGGGCTATCAGGCATTCAGGAAATGTGTGTGTAGCTGTGGCTGTGCCCACTTCCTAAACAGCCACAAATCAATAGCAACGAGTGTGTGCTGAACTGGAGGGGTTTCAGACTCTGTGTGTGAGGGAAGGGAGGAGAGGATTTTCACTCTTGTTCTTGGTTACAGCTGCCTTCTCGTGCCACAGAGACTGGGGGTTAGGACTTAGAGGAATAAAAAATACTGCTCTGGAAATATGCCCATAGGTCATGGTGTTTAACTTGTCCAGTTTCCTTCTCACCTTGGAGTCAATGACTGTGCTGTAGGCTTGCCTTTGTCTCGTGTCCACACAGACCTGGAGCATCTCCCTGCAATGAATGGCTCTCCAGAAAATTGTACCATGTTTAGGTTTCCAAGGAAAGCAAACCAGAGCTGCTGGGAGAGGTGCTTCCCAGCCTTCTCCCTCCCAAGGGCTCTGTAGCTGGGGAGAGTTGCTAACACCACCTTTCTTTTTTTTTTTTTTTTTTTGACCTTTCCTTCTTTCAGAAAGTTTGCACCAAGTGTGGAATAGAAACTGTTGGAGCCCAGAAACGCCCTCTTTGGTTGTGCAAGATCTGCAGTGAGCAGAGAGAGGTAAAATAGAGCTGTGGAGAGGGGGGGGCTCAGCAGCCTTCACCCCAAGTCTGTGCAGAGCCTGCCTGGGCTCTTCTCTGTGTCTGGGCACTTGGGAGGCAGCTGGGGCTGGGCTTTGGGAGGCAGCTGGGGCTGGGCTTTGGGAGGCTCAAACATACACAGTGGTGACAACTTTGGTTTGTGATGGGGTGGAGGGGAAAAAACCACACCAGCACCTGGAGCCTGTATGGCTTTGTGGAATTTTTCTAGCCATGGCTATAAAGAGACTATTACTTTACACTCTTTCCCTCCTGGCTCTGTGGCAAATAAACTTGGTTAACTGGGTTTATTTTAATACAGCTTCAGAGATGTAGAGCATAACTGCAATATTTGTCCCTCTAAAAATAACTAGGATTGCAGCTTTTAAATCTGTTTTCCTCCCTGCCTGCAAAATCCCATAACTTTCCAGTGTGAGACTTACAATGCAGGTCTCTAAATTTTTATATCCTTCATCCTCAACTTTTCACTGCAAAAAAGTAATGGGCTGCCTCAATTCTTGTCTGCCAGCCAGCATCCAACAACATCAGGGCTCGCTGCTCTGTGGTGAAGTCCATGAATCTGTTCTGTGATTGCAGACAGATTTTCACTTGTTCCCATCAATTTATTTTGGCCCTCTGCTTGTGGTCCTTGAGCATCAATCCAGTGCAGCTATATCTGACCCCTGTGACCAAGTGTGTAACCTGGGTGCTCTGCTAAATCGATTTGGGAAGTGTAGTGAGAGCATTTGTGCAGGTGTTAGAGGTGCTGACATTTTTTATACTAGTTGTGGAAACTTAGCATTGCTTAGGTTTTCCATTGGAGAGGATTGCTTGTGTGGGAGCAAAGTCCATGTTCAGGTAAGGTGAGGAATATATAACTCTTGAACCGCAGTGTGGGTTGGGCAGGCATTGCTCCTTGGATTTTGGTAATAATTTGATACACTGAATCATCCAGATGTTTTGCATTCCAGACAGAGATCCCAAAATAGCGAGTGAGGCAGTTGTAGATATTTTCTGTGCTCTGCAGAGAAATGGGTATGGGACTAAAATTTGCTTGCTTTCTTTTATTCTGTTTTTTTTTCTGTGTTTTTTTCGTATTTGTTATCTCCGTCTGTACAAATGTTTTTTTTCTGAGATACAACCAAAGTGCTTTCCTGATGAAAATAGATGGAACTTTCCTTCTTAGACTAACTAAAATATAGCCTCATCTTGCCTCCCAACTCTGAGCTTCTGCTTTATTTTCCAGTTCTCCTTATGGTCGGTTCAGGTCTGTCTCCTTTCTTGTTTGTGGTGGTGCTGGTGCCCCGAACAGGAGGAGGTTGGAAGGGTCACAGATTGGCCATGCAGCCAGACATCAAGTCCTACATCCCCTCTGTCTTCCCCCATGCTCTGCCTTTATTTTGAGGGAATTGGGAATTGAGAAATAGCAGAAGCCTTGAGGCATGTCAGGCAGGGCAAGGAAGTTGAGGCAAATCAGAATAAATGCCTGGAAGGTGCCTTTGGTCTTCCCTAAGCTTGTGGGGAAGAGATGAGGCTGGAACAAGTGCAGTCCCTGAAGCTGGTTCAGATGTCATGATGTTCCTGCATGCACTCAATTAGCAGGTTTCTTTGAGGGCTTGTGTTCACAACCAGGTTCTTGGTGGTGTCTGTTTCTGTGGTCTGGCTCTGTCTCATGTTGCCATCTGCTCTGGACCAAACCCATTTGGCCATGCTCTTTGCTGCAGGTGGTATTTGCTGTTGATGAGTGCAGATGGATATCTGCTCTTTGGGACCAGATAGTCTCATTTCTGCCTAACCTCTGAATCCCATGCATGGGGATTAGGTATCCACCCCACTTTATTTCCTGGGATCCAGGCAGAGAGCTTCAGGAACACCCTGGAGCACTTAGGGTTGTGTGGTGGAGAATAAGTCAATATCACCCTTCTTCTTTCCCCTTCCCAGTGCACAGCATGACTGAGCAAGGTTCTCCTTTAGCCAGCAAAATGTGTACCTAAAGAAGGCTGGTCCCAGGCCACAGAGCTCTGGCAACACCCCCCAGCTTCTCAGACTCCCTGGGCTGGGATGGTGGGTTGGACATTCCCATGCACTAGCTAGGAGCTGCACTGTGGGGCATTGCTTTCATCCCTTCACCTTCCTGATTATTATTTATCCCTGCAGGCACAAGTTTAGTGGCATGTGGTAGTCATCTGCCCCTCTTGCTGTGGACAGAATCTGAGCTGGCTTCAGAGAGGATTAAATCATTGCTTTGCCTGGGGTCAAAGTGAAGACCTGAGCAACAAGGTGTTGTTTAGATCAGTTCTTGAGTGCTTGGTGTGCACAGCTCCCGTTGGGAATCCCAGCCTCAGCCATTTGGAGGGGTTCCATGCTGCTTTCTGTTTCCTTGAAAACCTCCACTGGGAAGGCTGTGCTGCATAGCGATGAGGAACAAGTTGCTCTGGCACTGTCTTATTTCTGGAGAGTGGAGGCGATTAATGGGCTCTGCCTGCTGCTTTTGGATCCCAGTCAGCCAGAAACAAAGCAGAGCCCTTGGCAGTGCTGGGGCTGCTGCACGTGGTGGGCACACGCAGGATGGGGGTCTCCAAGGGTGCCAGGAGGAGCTGGGAGGAAAGTACTGTGTTCTACCGTGGCCAGGACCTGAGAGAGCCTGGATGTTCCTGCTGGCAAAGGGAACATCCCCGAGGACCAGCAGACACCCCTGCATCAATAGTGCATCTCTTCTTCCTGAAATGAGATGGAGCTCACCTGCTTTAGGTCAGAACTGGCCTGTCGGAGGTACCACTTGCCCCAGGTGTTTGCAGAGGCAGCAGTTGAAAAGCCTCTTTTGTTCTTCCAGGATTCTATGATTGGGTTTTTTTGCAATGTCTACAGAGGGCAGTGGAATTAAAGCAGATTTGGATTATGGTTTAGTGTTCCTGCAAGCAAAGGTAGAAGCAAATTCAGTCAAGCTTCCACTGACTTCTGAGGGCAAGACTCTCACTTCCTTCTCCCCTCCTCCGTGTGCTGCATTGCCTTTCTTGGCTTTGATCTTGCTTTGCCTCTCTGAAGACAGCAGGGAGGGCTGATACTCCTTGGGGCAGTCCTGTTCCTGCATGTCTCTGGAGTTCTGTGGCATGATTGGGGTGCTGATCCGTGACTGCAGCAAACGCTGGCTCTGGGTTCACACCGAGTCTCTTTGCTGTTGTGGCAGTGAAACACCCATGGGAACCAGGGCAGGGCAGAGAGGGAGCAGGTCCTGCAGTGAAAGAAGCTTCTTGCAGCAGCTGTCAGAGGAGCAGGGCTTGCCTGGGAGGAGCAGTGGTGGGTATATATACAGCTGGAATGGTTCCCTGCTGCCAGGCCTCTGGCAGAGCACGTGAGCTTGGTAACAGCTTGGGCAGCAGTGCCCATGTGGAATTAGTGGTGTGGCTGAAGTCTGCCTGTCACCTCCTGGCCTCAAGGGGAAAAGGGACCTGCTGTGCTTTGTCAAATCCCTGCCCAGCCAGTTAACTCTCTGCACAGCCTTGTTTTGACTGATACCACCCGGTTCTGCAAAGCACCTTCCTGAATTATGCTTTTTTATATTATTTTTAATATATATATCTCCATAATTAGCAATGCTATTATTGTAATTAAAATCCTCTTGGAAGCATTCGTGCACATTTACATTTGAATTGACACATCCAAAATTGTAGCGATAATGAAAGCAGTTTCAGGCGGGTGGGGGGAGAGAGGTTTTTTTTCTTTTAAACCCCATCGAATCTGAAAGAGTGTCAGCTATTGGGGACCTGTTAAAAGTTTTAATTTGCCCCCTCTGCTTCACTTTCCTTTTAATTTCTTCTCCTTCACTAAACGTTGTTTTCACGGCTGGCTGCATGTCTCAGTTTATCCCAATAAACCATGCAGGGGAAGAACATTGCTGCGCTGAAGGAATGCAGTTGTCCCCTCCCCTTTTGCCCCCAGGGCTTCCCTTTTCACATACACACTCGTGCCGTTTTGAACATTATAAAGCAACATAGCCCAGGGTTATTCCTGCCTGACATGATGATTCCTTGCCAAAACACCACACTGATGGAGAGGAGTGTTTATTTTGGGTGACTCTGGATTGAATCGGAGCGATGTGCACCTGTTTGCAATTGAAAGAACTCATCAATAGCCTCTGCCATATTATTTTGGGGGGGGTGGCGAGTAGTTAGACTCAAAATAGTGTCCTCTAGAATAGAGCCCTGGAGAAAAAGAGAGGCCTGATTGAAAGGGGAATGATAAATCGTTGAAGGCTGGCAGCCACTGCAGCTTGAGAAACGTCGGGGTCAGCGGTGCGATAGATTTTGCTATTCTGGAAACAAAGCTCCCAATAGTAATTCCACTGCCTTTTAATTTCCTTCATCCTCAAGTGCTGAATGTGGGAGTTGACAACAGATTGCTGTAAATAATGTAATTGGAAATCTCTGTGTTATGGAAAAGCAGATGAATGCAAATAACGAAGCTGAAGAGCGCTGGGCTCTTTCTCCCTGCCAGGGGTTTGCAGCGTGCCAGAGCCGTGGTGGAGAGCTGGGACAAAGTGAGTGTGTGGGCATGGGCTGCCTGCAGGCCATGGCAGGCACCTTTCTCTTCGTGGTAGCCCACGAGAACCTGCTCCCCCACCTCCTGGGGGGTTGAGTGGTATTGCTGGTGGCAGCATGGGAAGCTAAAGGTAGTGGTTTTCCTCTCACCACGCCTGGATGGCTGAGAAGGGAAGGGCTACTGCAAGGCACAAGCAGGAGGTGGGAGAGCAAAGTGTGGCTTTGCAGCAAAAGCATCTTTGTTTAGGGGACGTGCTTTGGTGAAGAGAACTCTGCAGGGGCTACTAGTGTTTGTTATGATTCCTTCAGCTGTGATCCCATCCCTTCATCAGCAAGTCCTGTTTTGCTTGTTTAGGAGCTTGTTTTAGCACTTGTATGCTCAGAGAAGTTTAAGCAGTAACACACATTTCACCAGGGCCCAGCAATTCTCTGTTAGGTCCCATGTACATACAGGCTGCACTTGGAAGTGCTCGATAAAATGCGTGTCTGGTTCTGCATTTCTCATCCTATAGCTGTAATGGTGGCTGGATGCAGCTTTAATAGGAATATTATCAGGGTTATAAAAGGCATTGAGCTCTCTGGACTTGTCATGGCCATGGCTGTTAAATTGGTTTGAAGTGATGAGAAAAAGGAGTGTGGTGCTGAAGTAGCTCTTGTCGCCTGCCTTGCTTTAGGTGTCAGGGAAGGCAGAAGGACAGGGAGCCTGAAGGGGGTCAGTGTTTAGTGTGGATTTTGGTTGTGTTGGGGCAGTTTGAGTGCCTTGGGCCATGGACAGGTGGTGAACTGTGGTGTGGCTGCTTTGTCCTGACCTGGGGTAATGCAGATACTGATCTTTGCTCCCCTCTGTCCAGCACTCAGAGCAAGGGATGATCAATGTCCCTCAAAACTGGGTTCTTGCGAGAGACTGGAAGGGGCTGGCTGGTGAAATTCCAGCTCCACCCAAACTCAGGCTGCCTTGGGGAATGAATTTCACCTTAATGTGCCAATGGGACTGGTGGGAGTAACACTCTCTCCTCCTTGGCAAGAGTAAACTCCTGCTAATAAGCAGGACTTTTATTATCGAGGCGCTATTATAGATTTATTAATTTAAAATCAAGCAAGAACTTTGCTGTCAGGCCACTGTTGAGATCAATCAAAGTGCCATCAATAGCAGTCAGCAGCATCGATCTGTTTTGATGCATGGATACTAAAACTGACCCGTGTGCCCATGTGCAGAACACAATGTGATCTGTGGTGGGTTGGGATGGGCTGTGCTGCTCACCTGGGGGGCAGAGGGACTGAATTCATACAGGGGAGAGCATCTTGCTGCAGCTGTTTCAGAGCTGATCTCAAAACAATTTCAGTGCTGCTGTAATAGGACCAAACTCTATTAGAGGCACCAATTTAAAGGGAATATGTATGCAGAGAATCAATTTTATACTACTATTACCACATCAGAGCTGGGTGTATTATATGTCATTAACTCTTTCTGTAACAACTTGCTTTGGGGTAGTGAGAAAGCTGGGGGTGACCAGCCTTTGTTGCAGCAATCTGTGCTGTGTCTGATTGGGTTTATGGCGTGCCTAAATTGTAGTTTGCCTGAAGATAATAGGTCTCTCCAGTGCTTCAAATTAAATTACAGATGTTGCAAGGTCTGTTCAGAGAATGACTGTACCAAAGGGTTGTTTCCTCCCCAGCAGTTTCTACAGGGGAGGTACGTGTGCCCCAGCTACCCTGTGAGCAGCAGGGGATGGACAACCTGCCCTCCCCAAGCCATGGCACTGCTAGGGGTGCAAACCCTGTGCTCCCTCTGTGTGTGCAGCTGCTCCCAAGGGACCTCCAGCCTTCCTCACATGAGGGAGACCAGGGCTTGCCCAGCCTGCAGCTCCTGCAGGCTGGTGCATCTTTACCTGAGTTGCAGTGGGCTAAGCTCCATGCAGAGAGGTGTGTCCCAGAGTTAAAAAATATATTGCATTTCCCAGTCCTTGGGTTTGCAGGGATAGCAGAGCCTGTTCCTCCAGGCTCTCTGTGCTGCACTGCCATGTGCTGTTGTACACACTGTTCCAAATGCTGTGCAGTCCCTACATGCTGGCAGAGGGGACAGCAGGAGCTGTGTCAGCTCCTGCCTTCACTGGCTGGGTCGCTGTTTTGGCTCTTGGCACAGTGGTGAAGGAGCTGGTAAAGTGTCCTGCCTGCCAAGACCCCCCTCTGCAGAAGAAGAACTCGCAGTCTTGGGAGATTGGCTTCTCAGCTCTCTGCTTGGATGGCAGACTCACCACCCTGCTGGGTTGTTACCCAGCAGGAAACTGTTGGTGTCATTGTAGGATGCTCTCACCTCCTGGTTTCTGGATCCTGCTGGGATGCCTGAGTGTGTCTCTTGCACTCTTCCAGTAAGTGATGTGTGTGCTGGGTCACAGCAATGCTCTGCTTTCTTCTGCTGGGTGCTCTTCTTTTAAAAACCTTACTACCAGGTTTCCCCCTGAGTTCAAATTGCCTTTACTTGTTTTTCAAGACCCCAAACACACAGATTTGAGCTCTCTGTGCTGATGACTCTGAAAAGGGAACCAGGCAACCTGCTGAGCCATCTCCTCCCATCAGTGAAATGGGGCCTTTGGTGTCCTGCTTTTTGTGCCTGCATGAGGAGAACTCCTGAGTGCCAGGTGTTGTCACTGCCCTCTGCTTTGATTAAGCCCTAAATGTGATTTTCAAACCTATTGCTGCAATTAGAGATATCTGCATTTGCACCCATTGCCATCATGGTGATATTGTGTGTGCAAAATGCTTTGGGAACTTGGAGTGAAAACACTGATCTTCACTCGGAACAGAAGTGTAAGGTTTTTACCTTCCTGCATGAAATAGAAAATTATATTTTTACTATATTAATGTATTTTTGCCCTGGCTGTCTTATTAGCTCATTATTAGACTGCTGGAAGGCACGAAAGAATTAGGTTTCTAGAGGCCATTTCTCCCTGTCTGAGCTGCCACCCTTTTCGCTTCCTCTGGCTCACATCAGGCTTTATATTAAATATACTTAATAGAGCACCTTCATCATAAGCTCTATTAAAACTAAATTGGAGAGGAGAGGCCGTTCTTACAGGAGATATTGCAGTTTAGTGCTCACAGTCTGCTTCCTGCTGCATGTTCAGGTTATTTGAGTGTTGTTCTTCTCGTTCTGGGGTTTTCAAGCTCGTTAAATGATCTGGCTTGACCTGAATTGCTCTATGAGATGAACACCCAGGTTGTGCCATTTGGTATGATGCGAGGGAACACTTCTGCTGTTCCATTCTCCAGCTGCTGACAGTTTTTGACTCTCAGAAGTAAAAGCAACCCAGGCTAAGGGACCTGGCCCAGGAGGAGAGCCGTGTTGGGGCTCTCTGCTCCTCCAGCCGGTGCAGGGCTTGTTTCACTCTGAGCAGAGCATGTTCTTGGGGCTGTTCCCATCTGTGGCACCTGCCTGCTCTCTCCAGGAACCTTTCCTTTTTGTGCATTCCCAGTAGGAAAGCAACAGATGCAGGATCTGAACTGTCTGCTGCGTAGTGCAGGACAGGGAACTTCATCCCAGTGTGGTAAGTCTGGGAGTGTGTATTTGACTCAGTCACAGCATCAGAGAAACATCCAGTCGTGACCCAGAGAGCATCAGAAGCTCTGCATGATCACCTTCTGCTCTTCCTTCAGTCTGTGCCTGCTGCTCATTCACATTGGTCATTTTCCAGCTGTGGAAGAAGGTCTGGGGTGAAGCTGGGCTGACAAGGACTCGGGAGGAATTTGGGATGCTGTGGTAGATGCAGAGGGAGGGGGAGATGTTGGGCCCGTGTTTGAGTGGGGTCTCGGTATTTGGGAGGGAATGGCTGGGCTGAACTTGGTGGGGAGCTCATTTTGTGAAGGCTGTGCTCTCTTGCTGGTAAAAACCCAGGCTTGAGGTGTTGTGTCTCTGTCTCTGGCAGGTTTGGAAGAGGTCTGGGGCGTGGTTCTACAAAGGGCTGCCCAAGTACATCAGGCCTTTGAAGAGCAGCAGCAGCAAAGCCCTTGAGCTGCACTCGCAGCCGTGGCAGAGCGAGCCAGCCGTGCCAGAGTCGGAGGGTGTCGGGACCAGCCGAGCCTTCACCTGGGCCAGGGGCAAAGGTTGGTAGTCTGCTCCATGCCCAGGAAGCAGGTGGGAGAAGGACCTGGCTTCTACTGCTGTCAGCAGGATTCAGCTAATAGGGGAGGCTCTGTGTCAGAGGTGAGGGTTGTCCCTCAAGGTGTGGCGTGTTTCCCATGGGCACTGTTGGGGGTTTATGCTGTGCTATGTTTTTTCAGAGTTCACTGATATTTCAGTGCACATTGGTGGCCCAGACTGGTCCCAGTCCTCCTGAATTCCTGTTCCTTTGGTCTATCCCTGCTTTCCTCCGGTCCTTGCAGCCCCTGCTGCTTTTCTGGGACTGCCAAGGGAGGGATGAGCCACGAAAGAGGCACCTGTGTGCAGTCACAGCCTAAGGAGCTGCTCCTGCTGAGCTCCCTGGGCTGGTGCCACTGATGGACATTGCTGTGCAGACAGTGCTCACCAAAGGCTGGCCTCATTCCCTCCTCCTTGGGGCTGCTTGCTCCTGGCTTCTGCTGCTCTGCAGGACGTCACTGGACAGATGCCTCAAGTTGCTTCGAGATGAGTTAGAAATTACAGCACCAGCATCACCCTGGGGACTTCCTGGGGCTTGGAATGAGTGGGCAAGGCATTCTTCTACAGTCAGTGGGCAGGAGTGAGCTGATGCTGGCTGTGTCCTTTTGTGGCTGACGCTCTGAGCAGGTGTCAGCAAAGGGTGAAGCTCCATCCTCAGCCCTTGGGGAGGGTGCTGAGCTTTGCAGCATGGAGAGCTCAAAGCCGAGCTGTTCTTAAAATTGCTCTTGGAGAAGCTGTTGATTAACCTGGCCCTGTGCAGGGCTGGGGCCAGAGCACTGACCAGCCTGCAGATTTATTCTCTTCAGCACTCACAGCTCTGTTCTTTGGGGAGACCTCGACTGAAGCAGACCATTGTACTGCATCTTGGATTGCTGCCGTGTCAGATCCCATTCACAGCCCTCCTAGGGCTCTTTTCTCCCTTCTCTCCCATCTGCTCACCCAGCTGTTGCTCGTACACCCACCCCAGTGCTGTGCCCAGAGCCAGCTGGGGGGACACAGCAGCTCAGCATTGAGGAGCCAAGTGCTGGGGATCATCAGCACAGCAGTGCCTGAGTGCTGCACAATTAGAGCTGCTGCCAGTCTGCTTTGATTTCTCTTCCTTTCTTTCTGGTGTGGATTAGCAGAACTGTCTGGCCTCTCTCCCCTTCTGTCTTCTGCTGTTAGATCCCCTCAGCTGGAGAAGTCCTCTTCAGCAAACCAGCAGCATGCACTCCTCCACTTACCAGTAGTGTGGGGGGAAATAACCTCTTAATAAAGAGGGTGCAGGAGATTTGGGTTTACAAACCTTCCCTTCGGGCCCTAGCTAGGAAAGCACTCCCAGCCCTACTGTAACTTTTGTAATTAAAGACAAATTAGATCAACATTAGGTGGTTGTGCTTCCCTCTAGGAGATGCTTGGAAGGAGCTGTCTTAGCAAAGAGACTGATTGATGAGGTTATTTTTTGTTAACATGATACAGAAAACATTAGGAGTGGAAGCTGTTGAGCCCAGACCTGACCTGCTGTTTATTTCAGTTTTTTAGCTGAGTTTAGTTTTTGGAGGCCTCCCCATAAATACTGGCAGGAGCAGCAAAGGAGCAGGGGGAGGACAGCAAAGTGACCTTTGGTAAGCTTTGATGTAGGTGACAATCTGCCTTTCTCCCTGCCCTGTGATGTTCATCTGGCTTCTGTTTTATGGGTTGGATAATATTAATTTATGGCTGTGTTTTCTGATGCCTTCTTTCCCAGTTGCCCTTCTCTGTTAGGCTGCCTGTCCTCTGGACAGCTTTGAGTGAGCACTGGGGGCTCTAATTCATCTCTGGAACTGGGAGCTTGTATACCTCACCCCTCCATTTAACTTTTTAGACCTGCCAGTGCTGGGGCTCCTGCTGTTTATCATCCCAAGGCTCTGCTGTGCTCAGGGCAGGTGTCCTCCCCCCTGGAGATGTATATCCATGCCATTGCCATCATGAATCTGCAACTGGGCCTGGCCTGAGCTTTCTGAGGCTGTGACTAGCCAGGCAGCCTGCCTTAGCCCTGCCTGGCTGATAGCACTTGTCAGCTCACACCTTGTACACCCTTGTCCAAACACGTCCTTTCGGCACTGAGGAAAGCCCTGGTGCTCGTTTGGCAGGATGTTCTCAGGAATGAGCTCTGGCATTTAACATGCCTGACTCTGACAGGCTGCTCTCTGTGGGGTTTCCATTACCTTGGCCAGCCATTCTGAGCCCTCCACTCACCTCCAGCGTGCTCAAGGAGCTGTCTCTGAGCTACTGAGGGATTCAAGTCAGGTGGGAGCAGCACAGGCTCAGCCAAGTCCTCCCACAACCCCTGGACATCCTCTGTTCCAGGAGCTGCCTTTCAAGCAGGGATAGAACAAACTTTAAGTGTCCCTTTTCCCTTCTCCAAAGCAAGGGATCAGTGCCAGGCCCTGGGTATTGGCTGCTCCCACTGCAGCAGGGTGGGAAGGCAGCAGGACCAAGGGAGTGCAGGAATGTGCCTCTTGTTAGCAAAGCCAACCCCACCAGGATGAAGTTTTAGTTTTGCACACCCAAGTGTTTCTCTTGTGCTCACTGACTCTGGGATTTGCTGCTGCCTGTAGTTTTTCTGTAATAAACAAGCAGTTGCTATGGGAACTCTGCTATTAGTTAAGGCACAAATGTATTGTCACGGGGAGAACAGCAGTGATGTTTCCTGTGCTGGGGAACAGCTCTCCTGCGTGTGGTGGAATGTGGGTGGGATTCTGCACCAGCTCAGGTGGGACAGGGTGCCAGGGGGTGGGAGCAATAGCAGCAGGGCTTTCCTTCTTCTGGACTCTTGAGTTCTGCAGAAAAAAATGGGAAGCATCTGGGTGGAAAAAAGAAGTGTGGTCCCGGAGCTGTGGTACTGTTTGGCATGAGGGCTGCCTGCTGCTCTGCTCAGTGTCTGGTGGTTTCTCCTGTTCCAGTCGTGTTGTCAGGCAGTGCAGGGTGCTGGGCTTGGCACTGCCAGAGGCACTGGGCAGTGGCTGAGCAGGGGGATGCAGTGGGTTTGTCCAGTGTGTGTGTGCTGGAGGCCAAATCCCTGAGTGATGGAGCAGAGAAAAGCGTGCTGGGGCATAGCAAGAGCTTTACAGGCCACCAAGGTGAGGGTCATCCAACCTGCCAACAACTTGAGACAGTGACAAAGCTGCAACTCGTGCTGCTCCTGAAAGGCAGAGCGGTTGGATCCAATCCCCTCCTCCTGCTTGGAGGTGTTCCTGCAACTGTGGGCAATGCTGGGCATGATCTGGGGCAGGGGCTGCCCTCGGTGGGACACCTGGGCTGTGCCAATGCTGCCCATCCCTGCCTGCCACCCGTGGTGACCAGGAGGGTGTGCTTGCCAAGGATGGGGGATGCAGGGCAGCATATCTGTATGCTCAGGCTCTCGGCTGTGCTGGGTGTGTGTGGCTCTTGGAGCTGTTGCTGCAGGCTGTCCCTGTGCTTTGCCTGTGCTTTTGGCAGCTGCAGGGAGTGCCAGGCACTGTGTGTGCCAGGGCTGAGCTCTGCCCTGCGCTGGGCAGCAGGAGGGGAGCGTGGCTGGCTCTTCCCAGCACAGCCATGCCCATGGCAAGCGCACACATTTCATCCCAGAGCTCAGCCCCAGCCAAGTGCTCCTTCCTTGGGCTCAGCACAGCTTGCCCACATCCTCTGCTGCTGGGGTGAAGTGCAGCCAGCAGCTCTCTGTGCCGTGCCCCTTTGGCTCTCTGTGCCATGCCCTATGGCTCCCTGTGCCACAAGGCTGCCATGCCCCTATGGCTCTCTGTGCCACAAGGCTGCCGTGCCCCTGGTGTGGAGACTGAACCACGTGCCAGAGGGACCAGCAGCTGCAGCTTCAGGCCCTCAGTGAGTGACCCATCCCCTGTGGGAATGCTGCTTTTTTTCCAAGTTTTATCTTGGATTTTTTTTAATGAGCTTTTTTTCAGTCAGATGGAGATAGAGAGGGATAAATCTGTTCCCTTCTCTGAAAGAACAGCTGTCCAACGACTCTTATTGATATATCAGCAACTGCTGGAGCACCAGATTTAATACTTCTGGGCTCTGGAAAGTGGCAGCAGAAGGTCTGGGAGCTTTGGATGAGGAATTACCTTAAAGGGAAACATTGGTGCAGTGGGTAAAGTACACCCTTATTGGCAGCAGAGGAAATGAAAGCAGACAGGGCTGCTCCTGTGGTGCAAGTGCCTTCGTGTCATTAATATTTTCTTCCTCTTGTGCTGGCTCTCTCTGAACTGCTGAATGGCAGAAGGGCAGGCAGCTAAAGTCACCTCCACTGATACACTGGGGCCTTCTCCAAATAAATCCTGACTTCCAGCATTTTGAGAGGATTCATGGAGGAAGGAGCTGTTCTAAAGCAATAGATTTTATGAATCTGTGAGGCCAAGAATAGGATAATGACCAAGTGGAACCAGGAGTTCATTTTCTGAGGGAGCTGAGCAATGGGATGGTCAGAAGGATTCTTACAGCAGAGATTTGGATTTTATAGTAAAAAACACCCCCAAATTCTGGTATGTATGGATTGTTAGTAATTATATATAATCCCCCACCTCTCCCAGGAAGTTCTGGGGGAGGAGTGAAGCTGTTTTGAAGACAGCAAAGCCAAGCCTTTGCTTTGAGGACTTAGGCAGCATTGCAGCCTCCCAGTTTGTAGGAGGGCTTCACTCCCTGCCCAGCTCAGCTCCACAGCCCCTTTCCCTGCAGGGGAGGGTCCCATTCCTGATGATGCCAGGAGGGGAGGGCTGTGGGTGCAGGAGGAACAGTGCCAGGGAAAGGCTGCACAGGAGTAGGTGTGTATGGGGAGCTGCCTGCCAGGGCAGCTTCAATAATGCTGTGCAATAACACTGGCAGCCAACTTTAATATCCTCAGAGATGTTAACTCCAGGAAAGCGCTACTTTAGGTATTTACTTTTTTCTAATAAAATATTTTGTGTAGTACAGATCGCTGCCTGAATCCAGGAGTGTCTGCAGAGGTCCTTGGAAGAAATACCTGCCAGCTTGTGCTCTGTGCAAGGGAAGGGATGCCTGTATTCCTGCCCTGGGGAGTGCTAAAGGGTTTGTGAACTGTGTGTAGTGAATTTTAGGGCTGATACAGAGAGATGAACTGACAGCTCTGTGTTACCCCATGGTTGTCACCTTGTACCACTGCACCCACATCCCTCCTGCACTGGGAGTAACACAGAGCCAGGGGCAAAGTGGTTTGTTCAATAGCAGAGCAAGGAACTCGCTTCTCACATGAATGTGAGCTTATAAATATATACTGATGAGTCTAAAAAAAAATAGTTGGGGCTTCCTTTTTCTGCAGTAGAGGCTGGAGGTTGCAGTGTTGCCTGTTCTGTATCCCACATGGGCCAGTATTGTTCTTTTTCCTGGGAGTTGTGACCTGCTGTTTGAACGGCTGCTGAGCTGCCAGGGGAGCTGGTGTCTGCCTGGTCACATGGAGGAGTGCTGGAGGTGCCATCCCTCAAACAAAGGACACTTGTTTTCCCATTACCTTCCTCCTCAGCCCCATCATTTCTGTTCTGAGATCAGACCATTACAAAACCCCAGGAGCTGGGAAAACACCTTTCTCATTTTACCCAGAGCAACCTGCAGTTATCTTTTACACTGCTGTGAGCAGGAGAGGTGCTTGCATAGTCACATGGAAAAATGGAAAGAATCTGCCAGTTTGGGAAGCCGTGTCTGGCAAAATGAGGCTCCTTCAGCTCTTGTGGAAACTGTGAAGGGTGGAAAGGAGCAGGATCAGGGCCAGGATTCAGGGAGAAGAAAAAAATGAAGAGAAAAAGTGGCTTTGAAATGAGAGAACAGTCTCCTTGAAGAAGAGGAGCGACCCTTGCCTTTTAAGCCTTGGGGATGCAGGAGTAGCATAGTTCTGGGCAGTGTGATTATAGGGATGACTTGCTGTGCTCAGTGTTTATGTGGTGTTTTCCTCTCAGATCCCAGAGCCTCCACAGAGGCCCTGCTACACTTGAAAAGCAGCTGGGAGCAAGCCAACCCCTCTCCCCACGTTACCCAAGTGTGGATGCTCTTATGGTGCAGCCAGGACCTCTCTACGTGCAGCTGAGCAGGGACCAGCATCGTACCCAGCCCTCAGAGGGTCACTTTGGGAGACTGCAAACATCAGGAGGAGGGATGCCAGCATGGGGCTCAGTGGGAGCAGAGCCCAGTGCCCACACCAGCCACACCACAGGGCTTTGTGGTTCCCCGTGGCCCCAGTCAGGGTTAGGAGAGAAGCACCAGTGGTGTGTGCCTCTGCTGCAGGTGCTGGCACCGCTGGAGTGTGTGCAGTGGAGTTGTAAATCATCTGTAGAAAGTAAAAGCACATGATGTTTGAGAGGAAGAGGGAACAGCTGTGGGGGAACTGCAGGCAGGGCTCCTTTTGGAGAGGGGGAACATGATCGGCAAATCAGCGTTTGTTCCTGTTTTATTTGGATCCAGGTGGCACCCTCTTTGGGAACTGTTATGAGCATTGGGAATAACTGTCTCTCTCCTCTCCTCCCCCTGATCTTTCCTGCAGTGGTTTCTAGTGATGACAGTGAGAGCGACTCGGAGCTCAGTTCCTGCAGCCTGGATGACAAGCCCGTGCCTGCAGGGTCGAAAGGCTCACAAGGGAGAAGGCTCCAAGCAGGACTGGGTGAGGAGTTGCTGTTCCTCGTGGCTGGAGGGTGGGAAGTGTAAAGGGCTTGAATGTTTGGCTCTCAGTGCTGGAGGTCTTGGCTCAGCCACTTGCCTGCCCTACTGGCTGTAGCTGTGCCAGGTCAGGATCTGATCCTTTCTGCCTGGACTGGGATCAGTGGGTCAAACAGGTGGTGGGTCATTCATTGCCTGCAGCCTTTCAGGCTCTGCCCTTGCATTTGGAGCTGCTCCTGGCCACATGTCTCTGGCCAGCTCCTCGCTCCTGGTCAGGAATTCCTGGTGCCCTTTTGGGAGCAGAGCACAAGAAGTGGGTTTTGCCCCTGCTCCTGAGGGAGCCTGGCTGGAAGGCTGGGAGGCTGCTCCTAAGGGAGCCTGCTGCTCTCTTAGGATCTGGCCCAGCATCTACACCCACATCTCATCAGCATCTCTGTGTCCCCACAGCACCCAGCAGGGAGCCCACCCAGGCCGTGGGCAGGGCTCTGGGCAGCACCCACTCCCTGGTGCTCTCGGGGAGCCACAGCAGCCTGGGCAGCGAGCAGGGGGCAGAGCTCAGTGCCACGGAGAGCTGCCACAGCGACCAGCCAGCCGATGGGCACCACAGCCACACGACCACCAGAGCGCCTGGTAAGCCTGCTAAGCCCTCTGGGCACGTCCCTGCTTTTGGGGCTGACTTGCCTTGAAGCACAGCTGTCTCTCAGGCACACCTGGCAGAGCTGAGCTTTCCCTGCTGCTTTCCTGGTGGCAGGTGCTGTCACAGCCTTACAGCTCATGCACAATCTATCCTGCAGCATGAGTGATTGCCTGGGGTGGGAGCTGCACCCACGTCCAGGAGCAGCCAGAGCTTGGCTCTGTCCCCCTGCAATGACCCAGAGCTCCTCTCTGCCTTGCAGAGCCAGAGGAACAGATTGAGCATCTGCTGAAGCAAAGTAGGAGTCCAGCAGCTTTATGACTCTGAGTAACACTTTTCCTAAAGTAATGTGGCTCTCTAAGCCAAGTGTGGCTCTTCCCAGAACTCTGCAGTGCAAAAAAAAAGACCCTTTTTTCCATCAGAAACCTCAGAACAATGAAGTGACTGGGAAAGCAGAGGCTGCTATCACATCTGATCGGGAGCAGCTGAAAGAGATGCAAATGTGTTCCCTCTGCAGTTCCCACTGATTTATTCACTAACCCCTCAAGTTATCATTTAGTGCTGCTCCTTCCCAAGCATTCCTGCCCTCTGAACTGCTTCTCCTGTTGTTCCTGAGCCTGGTTTGTGCTGAGCATGTTGAGGCATAAATTGGATTAGAGGGAGCAGGTTTATCCTTCAGTGCAACATGGAGTCATAGTCCCCCTTCCCACCAGGAATAGCCAGCATGACATTGTTTCTCTACTCTTCCCTCTCTCCCCAGCTTTCAGGGATTTGCAGTTTTCTTCAGTTTTAGTTTTCACAAAGTCAATCAAACAAGTGATACTTCTCTTCCATCCTTCCTCCCCGTGGATTGTGGTGCTGCCCTGGACAGGGTGGTTTATTTTAAGCTCCTGTTGGCTGTGGCATTAGAGACAGTGGATCCCTCTTGTGTGTTGGCTCTGCTGCCTGTGCAGCAGGTTGTCCTGTGGGATTGAAATGGGTGTTGGTGGACAGCAGGTGTGACCCCTTGGTGCTTCTTCTGCTGGTGCTACATGGCCATGCTGGATGGATGCACTCGATGGTGTGTTTGTAGCTGGCACTTCTGAGCTTCTCTGTCTGCCATTGGAACCAACTTCTGCCCGGCCATGACAGTGCAAACAGCATTTCAGAGGCAAAAGAAATGCCTTTTTCCTGCTGAAAACTTCATATGCAAAGCCTGCCACAAAGGGTCAAAGCTTTCCAGTGGGATCTCTCCGTGTAGGTGGGGGAGAGCTAAAAATGACAGGCAGCATGGACATATATTTAAAAAATGAAAACTGCAGCAATCTCATGAGCCCAGTTAAAAGTTGTCCCTGAGATGCAGAGAGGATCCTGCTAAGGAAAGGTTAAGGCAGGTTGGCTGACTAGGGAGTAGCTGTAAAGGTCTTTATTATGGCTGGGGTCATTTATTTCCCAGTCTTCCCGCAGAAGGGGCTGCTTTGTTCAGACAAGAGCCCTGGTACAAGGGCTCTGTGGCCCCCTGAGCCAAGGGAGGGAGACAGCAATGAGTACTTAATGACAGCTCCCTTTGGATGCCACTCTTTGCCCAAAGCAGAGGCTGCTCTTGCTGTTCATTTCTTTCAGGAGTGGAGGAGGTGATTGGTGATGGATGTCAGGACTGGCAAAACTCTTCACAGCATCTCCCTGCCTGTGGGGCAGTGCCCAAACTCTGCCCTGACCCAAAAGCAGAGCGAGGCACAAGGATCCTTCCTCACTTAAAGTGCTGATCCTCAGCTGCAGAATGGAGGCATGAAAAGAAGATTTTGCTGTAGTTCCTCTGAAAGAGAAACTGCGTCTTTATAACACTGCGTCAGGAGCAATTTTTGCTTCATATTATCACCTCAAGTGTTGTTCTGCTGGTGACTTTCTTCTCGCTTCTTTTTCTCACCTCTGCACTAATTCCGCCCTCGAGTGTGACTTTGCAGAGCACTTTAGCATCCCTAAATCCCAGGCCACATCCAGAACAGGGAATTAAGGAGCGGCGCTGCAAATGCAGCTGCTCTCAGAGTGCTTAGCTCTTTAAGCCTGAAGGCCAAGCCGGCAGCATGGTCGTGTGGCCAAGGGAAAACAAGGAGCTATTAAGAAGAGGTTGTAGGTTTGCAGAGCGCTGCTCCGCCTGGGGTTTGGTGAGGCAGATAATGAAGCCTGGGGTTTGTCAGAAAATGACTCATTGTCAGAGCTGCGTTGGGATTTAGGCAACCTCAGCCCATGAGCCAAAGTTTCAGGAGAGTGGTGAGTTGAGAGGCTGCCAATTTTATTATTATTTTTTTTTTTTTTTTTACCACCTGCTCTCAAACCCTTTCAAAAGCATCCTTTTCTGAGGGACTGGTGTTTCTTCTTCTGAAGCTCCAGCTCCTGGAGGTGCCTGCTGTGATGTGATAGCTTTTAAGAGGAAGGTCACGCGCTCATTTCCCTGAAGAATGTTTTATCCTAAAGAAAATTGAATTTGCACATGGGGAAGAAGCACAATCTTCCTTCCTCCCCTTACTTGCTCCCAGCTAGGAGAGGTGACTCACCTTGTTCTGCCTGTAGAGCTGATGTTAAGAGATGCCTCAGTTAAAAGAGAGCAAAATCCTCACTATTGTTGATTATGACAGTTTGATTAAGGAAAGGGAATATTAAACAGAATGAAACAAGGAAACAATCAATATCTTACAGTGGTTTTCATTAGCCCATGGAGAGCTTTTAATGGAGATAACGTGTTTGAGCTTGGGCTGCTGCAGGGGGTAAATTAAGGCATCTCTCCTCAGACCAGTAGCGAGTTCTGCATTGATGGGTCCCATTTAAGGAGGTCCTCAGTGTCTTCTGAGGATCTTGTCCCAAAAATGGGTCGCTCCTGTTTGCTGTTCCATGGTTCTCCTGAACAGCTCTCTGCTAGGGAATGGTGAATGAGCTTGACATGGGCTGTGGGGCTGGAGAAAGCTCTGATTTCTGCTGGAAGCAGGAGATTTGAGAAACAGCCACGAGAGAAGCTCATGAGCAAGTAGCACCAGTCTGAGTGCAAATCACAGTCTCCCCATCTCTGTTTGCTTGCCAGTGTGTTGTCTAAATCATTAATACTTAAAGAGCAGTACAGCAGCTGGCAGTTAAACAGAGCCACGTTAAACAGGGCTGGGGCTGGGAGCTGAGACAGTGGGGGGAGTGCCTGGTGGGCTGTAAGAAATGTTGGGGGTTGCAATCACAGGGTGAGACCTGCTGGAAGGAAGGACCCCCAGATGTCAGCAGGTCCAGCCTGGACCCTTCTCCCAGGGTGCTGAAGCTGTAGCTCCTGGATACCTCCCTTTAGCTGCTTTGTAGCTGTTGTGCTGGGAGAGGCTGAGCAGAGCTCAGAAAAGGGCCTGGGACTGAGGCAGAGGGACAGGGAATGCTGCCTCCAGCTTTCTTAATTTGGGGAGATTTATGTCCTGTCTTCAGGAGCTGACTGGGTTTAGAAATGAGGTGGTGTCACTGGGTGGCTCATGCCTCCCCAGCCGGGGTAGGCATGCACTTTTCTCATCAATATGCAAGCTGTTAATGCATGAGACAGGCAGAGCCATTCGGCAGGATTTCTGTGGCAGGGAATTCTCTGGGCATCTTTGAAGTTAAAGCATTAACTTCTATTTTCCCATCCATTCTGTTTCTGACATGTCTGTTTTGCTCCCTCAGGGACGCTGAGGAGGTAACATTTTGCTTCAGTGAGTCTGACTACTCCATTCCATGTCGAAAATAAAACTGTCCTAACAGTAATTAGGCTCTAAATGGGATAGTAATTTCTATAATGACTTTCTTCATGGCAGTCTGTGGGGAGTTGACTTTTGTTTTCCTGTGCGTGGTGAGCAAGTTGCTTGAATGTTTTCAGACTCCCTTACCCACGTGGTCCACAGCCACACAGTGGGGTCTTCCAGGGCTGCCTTTGGCCTCTGCCCGTGTTTAGGACATGAGACAGGAGGGACAGAGGGGTCAGATGTGGAGGAGAGACCCTCACCCACAGCCAGCCTGTCCCCTCCTACCCTGGCTGCCTCCTCAGCCTTTGGGTACCACTCTTTGCTCCAAGCTTGCTGCCACTGCCATGGCATGGAGTTTTCCTGCTGCCAGGGAGGATAAGTTGTGTGTCTTCCACAAAGGGACAAAATTGAATTGTGCCTTCATGGTTGAGAAGCTTTGGGCTGTCTCTGCCTCCTCATATCGGTGCCGCAGAGCACGGAATGGTCCTGCTGTATTTATAAATAAAACATGTCTTTGGGTAGTGGCAGCGTGAGGAAATGATTCAAGGTTTGCATTCCAGGTACAATGTGTTTGTAAATATGAACCCCGGCAGAAGCTGTGCCCCCTTCCATGTTTTAGGGAATTAAAATATTTTCCTCCTCAAGTGATAGAACCAAAACATTTTCAGTTCTTTTAAGCCCGCCTTGAAGTTTAAGTGAATAAAAGGCTGGAGTAACTAAAAAATAAATTACTTTCCCGCTTTCTGTAGTTCTTTCTGGAGTTTGAAATTGAAGGCTTTTCCCTTGAAAATAGAGGGATGACAAAGATTCATTCTCTTGCCTCTTTCCCTCAATATATCTGGAAACAAGCCTGCTGCTGAAGCTGAAACTCCTGTTTTTGTGCCTTCTTTCCCATTGCAGAGGTCTGGTCTTTGGGCTTTGATCAAGCAGCCTGTCTGCCCTCCTGCCCCCACCTCCTTAGACTTATTCTCTGCCCTTTGCAATGCGTTTCCCCCTCACGCTTCCAACTTTCTATTCAGCATTTTGCACAAAGCACCGAGGGCAATAGTTGATGTCATCCTTCAAAACAAAGCACAAAGGAAAGAGCAGGGGACGTCAGTGATAGAGAAGTTAAAAGTCTGGAGTTTGGAGTCTTTGCAAACACATACCAGAGGAGCAGTTCCAGCAGTACAACTCTGTGTTTCTCCTTCTCCCCCCATTCCTTTACCCTGCCTTTTCTTTCTTTAATCAAGTTTAATGGGCCCTTACTGCTGACAGTGTGGACTAATGAGGCATAGATGTTCTCTTTATTATTTTTAGGAAGCTCTTTAAAAGGCACTGAGCATGCAAAAGCGATGTAAAACAACTTTGTCGAGTCTCTCCCCTTCACTGCTCTCCAAACAAAACTTTTGTCTTTATGTTTTGAAGGCAAACGCTGTGCCCACGCCAGAAGGCGATGCTGACAGAGGTGGAGATGGAGCTGCTGTGCCTGGATCCAACACCCACCCCTTGCCCACTCCTCAGACCTCCCTCCAGACAAGGACTGCTGCCAGGGGTGCCTCCAGCTCTTCCACAGGCATTGGCAACACGGTGGCACCTGGGGAAGCACCTGCCTGTCCTCCCTGCCTCACTGACCTGCTCTAGGGCTTGCTCTGCTTTCCTCTCCTGCTGCCTGGCACCACTTTGGGGTGCTGCTTGGGGAGGGGTGCCCTGCTGTGTGGTGCTGCCATGGGGACCCATCTTTGCTGGAAAGGACACACAAAATGCCCACTGGAGCTGAAGAAACACGTGCCACCTCCCCTCTTCATGGCTTGACAAGCCCAGCCCTGGGTTCAGCTGCTGTCCTTGCAGGCCTGGCTCTGAACTCTTCAGGAGGGAGGGAAATGCACCACTATGGCCCTGGGGCAGGGTGTGAGGAGACCACAGTCCTCCAGCTGCTTCTCAGCCCAGGGGTGGATTCCCCTCTGTGCATGCCAGCAGTGAGACTGGGGCTCTGATTTGCACTTGCCTCTCACGGGCAGGCTCTCACCCCTTGTGTCTCTTGCCACTGTTGTTCTGGCTGGAGTTGGGATGAGCTTGGTGGGGGCATTTGGAATCAGCCAGGGAAGCTGAGATCCCATTCACTTCCCCCGTGGCCCCTCTCTGTGACAGGGCTGTCTGCCCAGGGAGACCCTGCAGTAAGTGAAGAAACACTCTGAGAACTGCACTGTGAATTTTTTGGCCCTCCTGGCTGTGCACTGGCCTGTGAGTGCTGTGTGGGGTGATCCCTTGGCAGTGGGATCCTAGGCACTGTGAGTTTGCTGTGGCTGCTGGTGGGAGAACACCCCTCACCCCATGGCCCAGTTGGCTGCTAGTTGGCTGCTTTTGCATGCCCAAAGTGGATAAAAGCTTTCAAATTACTTTATCTCATTAAGCTCTGCAGATCCTCCTCCCATGTGCACCCCTTGTCATCTTTTTCATGAGCAAGGGCCTTCCTTTTACCTTTTTCCAGCAAGTCTTGAGCATCTGGCTGACTGTGATGGTGTCATCATGAGTCAGGCTGTTGAAAACTGCATGCCCTGGTCCTGCTTATTCTCTGGGATGGACAATTTCCCTCTAAGTCCTGACAAATGAGAAAAATCAAATTACCTGACATCTCTAGAGCAATTAGATATTTGAAGACCTGAACAAAACCTGCAGCAGGCTGGTAGGAGTCAGTGGATTTTATTAAATGCTTTGGAGCTGACCTGTCTATTATGAAGAAAGAAAGGATTCCAAAAAGTTGCCTCTGAAATCATGGAGTTAAAGGCAATTTGTGCCCATTAGTGTCAGTTTTTTCCCTTGGTTATTACTCTTTTGTTCTGTTCTCCTTTGCTGCTGGGCACTTTGTGTGCATGTAGTATGTGTTCTTACAAATGGCTGCAGTATGAAGATAAATGAGATTGGGTGCTGGAACACTCTCGCAGGAGATCAGAAATCAATCCTTGCCTTTCTTTTTAAATGACCATGGTCCAGCAGAGGACCATTCCCTTGCTGCTTCTCCACTTAATGTGCTATGGCAGGTTGCTGGGGAAATGCTTCCAGCTCTTCCTCTGTGATCTGGTTCTGCCCTTTCACAAATAAAAACAAAACCTTTGAGCAATGTGGGATGGCAGAGAGAGAAACCACTGAATGTGAGCTCCACAACAACAGTGTTGGAGAGAGCAGGGGATGAGGTTGTTCTCCACTGGGGGATGCTCTGTGGCATGGTCTGTGTTGTTAACCTGGCCATTGAGACTCGACCAGCTGCACCTCTGGAAGGGGTAATGCCAAAATTACTAGCTATTTCTGAAAAAGTAACTCCAAATGTCAGCTATTGCTGAAGTGCTGGTATGCTTTCAGAGCTGGAGTCATGCTGTTTCATCTGAGAGCTGTAGGGTCTTCAATTTCAGAAGTGTTTTGCCACCAAAAAAAGTCCTGTTTTGCCTTGAAGCTTTTGACAGTTCAAGTGAGGCTTGTCTTGCTCACGCTCTCATTACTGCAGTGCCTCAGACAGACTGGCCTGCCAGCCTAAGTTAATTCTATAGCAGAAGGAAAAGGAAAAAGACATTTCAAAATTGACTCTATTTTCTTTAAACCTGTTACTTTCTCTTCTAAAACTCTATACACTGAGTTGGAAAGGGTTTTTAAAATTGAGCATGTCATTTCTAACCCCTGTGTTCCTTTGTGCTTCCTTGCTGGGCAGTGCAGGCAGGTCAGTCGTGTTTCCATTCCCACTCCTGCTTCCCACAGCCATTTCCCATGCTGTGGGTTGCCAGCTCTGTGCAGGAGCCTGGTAATCCTCACTGCCTTGCTGGGCCACTTTGAGGCGTGAGCTTGATTTTTTTACTGAGACCAGGTTTTATAAAACACTCAGAGATAAATTTGGGACTGCTCTGGTAACAGTGGGGCTGGAAACCTTCCTTTCTTACCTCTATATTTTAACTCCATGGGGTAACTCCACCTGAGTTCAGACCAGAACTGCTCAGTCGTCTATGGAAAGACTTTTCTTGCATCAAGGGAAGGATCTGGCCCTGGAGAATGTGATCCAGGCACATCTGAATGTGGCAGAGGAACATTGGCAGCTCTGTGCCTTATTTTCTATTAAAGACCACTTTTTCCTTTGTGGTGGCACTCTTGGTTGTGTTTTGTAGCTTTTGTTGGGATATTACCCTAAACCTGTACGAGTTGACTGTATTTTGAGTTGGCTCAGTAAGTGTGCTCAGTCTGCTCTGGTCATTTTTGTTTATTATTTTCTTGTTCTTGTCTCCATCCCTTACAACTATTACGTACCATTTTACTACTGGAAACAATAAAGCTTTCACTTAGTAACAACTCCTTGCCATTCTTGAAACAATAAAGTTTTTTTCCATTCCCAGGTTGCAGATCCTCTCCAAATCCTTGGGCTGGCTCCAGCAAGGAAAGAAAATAATCCAGCCAGTGATTCATGTGGCTGGAGTGTAATTGAATTCTGTACTTGAAAGTCATCTTTTGTCTTGCCCCTCTTTAGTACCTTGTGCTAATGGGGGGGGGGGCACAGGTTTGCTCCTTAGCCCCTCCATGGGAGGTTTTCCATGCTGTAACCATGAGGCACAAAGCAGCAGGGCTTGTCTTTCTGCCAAGTGCCATCCCCACAGCCTCCCAAGGCTCTTCACTCGCTCTGCTTTGGCAGTCGGGGCCCATCTGACTTTGCCTCCAGAGAAGTGTCCCCGCATTGTTCACCCAGCACGTGCAGCCCTGGCTGCTCCCTGTTCCCTCCCACTCTGCGTTCTGCTTCAAGGTTTCCAATGGCTTTTTAATCTCTTTTTGCTTCTCCCGTTTTAAAAGCGCCTCGGTAATTGCTGTTGGGATTGTTTTGCTGGGGAGCTGCCATTAGTCCAAGGATGGAGCGTGTCAAGGACCAAGCACCTCTTCCCTTGTTCCTTCCCCACTCCGCTTGCCATGACAACAACCACTCTCTGGGAGAGTCGGCCGTGGGATCTCTCCGAGTCACAAACACTGGCCATGAATTGCTGAGTTCCCAGGTTTGATGTTTACAGCTATACTTTGAGGGGAAAGGAAATGCTTCCTCTGTGAGAGCTGGCTGTACATTCAGTGTAGCCAAAGCAAGTGGGCTACCAGCTGGTGTTTAGACTCATGTGTTTCTGGCCATTGCTGAACTGGGCAGCAGAGGCTCTGGAAAGGCAGCTGGAGAGCTGGGACAGTGACACAAAGTGGCAGAGTTCATCTGTAAAATAAACCTTGGCAGCAGTTGCTCTTCTCCCCTCCCAGAGGATGATTCCTTCGAGGGGAGAGGGCTGCTGGCAGCGATGCCTCACCAGCCCACCTCTCCCATTTCTTCTTGCTATCTCTCTGTTCCTCTCCACACTGGAGGCTGCTCTTCTGACCACAGTGCCTTGTTCTGCAGGTGGGTGTGATGGATGGGTTGTGATGTAGGGAAGTTTTCTGAAGGGTTGGTGCAGCAATCACATAATGAGACTTTCAGCAGGCACGGGGTGGCTGGTGAGGGGCCAGCATCTTTTGGAAAACTTTCATCTTGAGCTGCTTGTTCAGATTCCTTCCTGCCCACGGCCTCTTATTAGCAGGATGCTCAGGTAGTGCTGGAAATGCCTGCAGTGCCTGGGGGGCACGAGATGAGGCTCTTGCTGTTTATTCCACGGCAGCACGGATGGGAACAGGATGCTACATGTCATCTGCTCCCAGGTGACTCTGGAGTTGACCAAATGCAGCAAACAGGCATCACCACCTCCCTTTCTCATCAGTTCTCCTACCAGCCTAATCACTTGAAGCAGTTATTATCAGGCTGGTGACTTGTACTAATCAGAGCCTTATCAGGGCTGTCTGGGCAAGACACCTTCCCCCCTGAGCATGACTGATTTCTGATTTCAGAGGTAGCTCTGACTAACTATCACAGATCTGTGGCTGCTTTTAATTATTTGCAATTATATACCTCCCTTCCAGCTCTCGGGTCCCATCCCATCAGAGCAATCTCTCTTGTGGGAGCTGCCCTGCAGCAGCTTCATTCTGGGTTCAGTTTTTGGGACTGGATTTGGGAGCTGGGTGGAGAGGTAACATCTCTCAGACTGGTTCTTGCTTTATAGTAATAACCCTGCACTGCATCCCCCAGCTCAGCTGCTGGTGCTGCATATTTCTGAGGCTCATCCACCCCCAAAAGAGTCTCCAGACTGCTCCATATCCAGCCCCCTGGATGGGGACAGCAGCTGGATCACTGAGAGCAGCTGAGCCTGGTATTATTTATTTTTCAGCTGGTGAAGCCAAGCCCAAGAGACGCAGAAGATCTCGGTGAGCAGCTGAGCCCTGCTGAGGAGAGCAGGGGGCAGGAGCAGGGCCCTGGCTGAGCAATCCTGGAGCTGCTGACGGGACAGACCTTCATCTTCAAATGACACTCATGCAAAATTAAACTCATCCAAGCAATCACACCATGGCCGTTCAAATGGTGCCTGGGAGGGAAGAAAAATAAACTGAGAAATGCAAATTAGGGATGTAAATCTTTCTGGCTATGTCTGGGAGGTACCTGTTTAATTAGCATCATTGAGCAGCCTTGATGTAGTAAGTGCTAAGAAGGAAACTTGACAAATTTCCCCTGTTTTGATAGCAGGTGACTTGTGTTCTGTTTGAATTTCCACCTCGTGATTGTTTTTCTGTACTTGCTGGAGTTGTGTTGCCTGTAGCATGAGGAATTGGCTGTTGTCCCCTGGGCTAATCAGAGGCTGCTGCACCGAGGAGGAGCTGAGCACCATCCTGAGCCCTCTGCATCCTGGGCATCAAAGGCCAAGGCTTTGCAGAGCTACTTCAATTAAGTGGTGTGTGGTGGGCTTAATGTGTCTAATCATGTTCTGTGATCCCTGTCCTCCCTCCCAGAGAATCTGCCACATGGAAATTTTAGAAGCAGGGCAGGGTGCTCTCCCTGCTGCGTTGGAGGGAGGTTGGAGAGCCAGGACAAGCTCCATCCCCTGCAGAGGATTCAGCCACATGGCTGGGATGCAAATCCAGGCCCTCTCCAAGGGCTGAACATGATGGTTGTCCCTTGTTGGGTTGCAGAGAGCTGCTTATGCTTCTCTGCACTGCTTCCAGTGCTGCCTGGGTGGGCCAGGCTTCCAGGGAAGGTGCTGAGCCCACAGGGAGCCACATGTGTTGGTCCTGTGTAGGAGATGATCCCCAGGGCATAGAATAGCCCTCTGCCCTGTGTGCCCCTTCTTGCACAGCTCTGGGGTGGGCTTTGGGGATTTATTCATGTGAGGGTGTGGGTTAGGGAGTTACTGAGCCTTTGTTTCCATGTCTGTCTCCGAGCACATTCCAGCCCTCTGGTGCTAATTGGTACCAGCATAAGGGGAATCTGTTTTAACACTGAGAACGTTTGTGAGTTATTGGATGCTTGGCCTGGACCTGAATGGGAATTGCAGGCGAGACGTCCCGAGGTGCTGCCATCCCCCCTGGCATTGCCTTGCCAGGTCTGCATCCTGCCTGGCTTCATTTTGGCAGCCTCTGGATCGTGCTATTTAGCAGATCACTGTTACTGACCTGTCACTGTGGGAGACGGTGGGATTAGGATGATGGAGTGGCTGGAGAGGATAAACAATAATGATGCTATGTTGGTGCAGCCCAAACAATGCCTTTCACTTTCATCTTTTCTTTTTCTGTCGCTTCCCCATTCAAGTGTAATAAGATCAGTGCAGATAATTTCTGTATTCACACAAAACATAATTTTCCCTCCTGTGCTTTACCAGCTGCACTGCGGTCGGAAAGGCAAATAGGCACTTTCTTTTGCATGGTTATGAATGGGTGCATCTGTTCCTCGAAGATAGGCAAAGCAGGGTGAAAGGACTGGGAAGGGAGGGAAGAAATCAGATGCAGCCTGTTTCATCTCCTCTGTGGAGTGGGAAGGGTAGGGGAATCAGATTTTTGCAGCAAGGGCTCAGTCCCACACTGATGTATTCAGGAGCTGGGCGAGACAGCAGAGTGTGGGAGAGGCAGAAAAGGGGTTTTGTTCCATGGGGGAGCACAGCAAGGATGCCCCAGGGAGCTCAGCCCCACCTTGGTCAGGGCCTGGGAGCCACCACTGTGCCAGGACAGCCAGAGCTGTGCACGAGACAGGGTTGGAGCCCCAGGCTGCTGCCACTGAACACCTCTCACCCTGTGATTGTGTGGGTGGGCTGCAGGACTTTGGGCTCAGGTATTACTGCACCACTTGAATGCTGGAGCAGGTTCTACTGTGGAGACCAGGAGGGGAAACTGCTTATTTCTTACAGCCATATAAATCTGATGTTGCCACCAAATTGCTGTGATGAGGCTTTGAAGGGATTTTTGCCTTTCTGTGGCCCATGGCTGCAGAGTCCATATTTCTATGTTAAGAAATCAGGAGTCAAGTAATTGAATCTCTCTCCCCCTTCCTATAAAAACAAATAATTGAATCAAAGACCATGTGATATTAAAAGAAAACACAGTGAAAGGAGTTCATTTTGGGTTCCCTTTATTGGCCTCTTAAATTCTGAGCTTTGCAGCCACCCTGGGAGTGTTTTATCGATCTCTTTTCACAGCTGTGAGTAGGATGGACTTAACTGCCCATTATCCTGGGGCCCGGGAGCTGGGCTGTTGGGGGGGCAGCAAGAGGTGTGCAAAATGGAAAGGGGACAGCTTTAGCCTGGGTGACCACAATGCTGAGGATCCTGACCTTGGGAAGGCACATGTTGAGGTGCATCCTGTGGGAGAAACACCAGGAGAAGGGAGAACTTTCCTGCTTGTTGGCATCTGAGTGGGCTGGGATTGTGCCTGAGAGCAGGAGATGGTCTCTGGGGTTGAGCTGCCAATGGCCATGACTGGTCACCCAGAAAGCTGCTGAGGATGCACTCAGATGAGCTTCATTGGGATGCAAACGGATGTAAATTCATGTAAACATATGTCTTGATGCAGGTAGCAGCTCGTGCCCAAATTATGCAAATGCTCTAATCCAATAATGCTAATGTCATGATTATCCAGCAACACGAAGTTCATTAATATGGTTCCGTGGCTCTTACACCCATCACTGTCAACATGATTACGCTGAGACAGAGACTTGCAGCATCTCTGGCAGGTAGGGCTGCTCTCAGGGAGGGGGGGGAGGACATCCAGGTCGTGCTGGGACTGGGGAGGACTGTTCATTGCCTGGTGGGGCCCAGAGGTGCCACGTGTGGTGGGGAGTGCCCTCCCCGTGCCAGCCAAGGTACCACCTGGCTGCCGTGCTCTCCTGGGGAAGCCATTCCTCCCAGAAGGAGACTCGGAGCAGATTTCCCAGTTTCCAGAAGCCTGCAGAGCAGCCAAACTAAGGATCTCTTAATATCCATCGCTGTGATCAGATGAACAGGACTAGCAGGGCCATCTAGTGACTCCTCTGGCTGCTTAATGACCTGGGAGGTGCCCCCCTCAGTGGGTATCATTTTAGGGTTTGCATTTTGACGAATGCCCTGTACCTGTCCACCTCTCCCTCCATCTCCCCTTTTTCTGCTGGTCGCTGTCCTTTGCTCAGCAGGTTCACCACAGAGCTGGAAAATGCTTGGGCTTCCTTGGAGTGGAATGGAATTTTGTCCTGAGTCGAGTGGCATAAGGTCAGATGGCTAAATAGCCCATGGCTTGGAGAGGAGAGGATCCTGCAGGCTGGCTTGCCTTCCTCAGCACTGCCAGGAAAGCTGCTCTGTGGGCAGGAGTCAGCCTGTCTGCTGTGGCCCCAATTCCTTCCCTGCTCCCCTGCAGGTGCCACTTGCCAGGGCATTGTGGGGTTTCCTTGTTCCCAGCTGCTCCTGCAGCTCGGGCTGCCTGCCCTGGGAAAGGCTCAGCACATCCCCCCAGCAGGTACCTCCAGCAGGTACCTCCACAGGGTCTGCAGTCCTAAAAAAGGGTGAGTTTGCCCTGCCTAGTTCAGGCAAGTCATGGCTTTTTGCCCCTCCTGACCTCACGGTGAGTATGGATTTAGCCTTCTCCTTGCTCTTTCATTTGTGTTGCTGTTTTGCAATGTGAGCAAGATACTGGGATTTGGGGTTGGGGCCAGGAAAATGCCCTGTCGGCCACACAGGACCATTCCCTGCCAGCTCCTGTTGAGTCTCATGATCCAGGGATGGGCAGGAGAAGTCCCAGCCATGGGAGGAGCAGCAGCCAGGACAGAGCTGTGCCAGCCAAGGCAGGGCTGTGACAGGTACCTTGACTGCACGGGGGCTTTGGGTAGATTGCTTTTGACAGGATGTCGTTAGCCTGATGTGTATGTGGGAGAGGAGCAGCTATAATGCTCTCTTAATGCAGCCAAATTGCTCTTTAATACTGCAAAACCAAGATGTTATTTCACGAATCCCTGGAGCAGCATCTCGGTGCTGCTGGTTATTGGTGGCCTTTTCCCTCTGCTTTCATCCAGCTCTGAATTCCCGGAGTGTGGGGTGGGAGCTGTTCCCCCCGTGCCTCCCTGAAGCTCAGCTCCTTTCTGCCCTCCCTTGGCTTCCCCGTGCTAACTCTGGACGCTGTTGTGGCTCCTGAAATGCCTCTTCTCACCAAAATGTGAGCAGAAAGCCTATCCATTTCTATGACAACAGGGCCGGGCCCTAAATGCTGGTGTTAACTCTGCTTCTGGACATTTCTGGACTTGGAAGAGCTGGGCGTGCAGGAGGCAGTGGAGCCCAGCCCGACTGCAGCTCCCATCGTGTCCCAGCCACCAGGAGATAAGGTGCTGCTGCAGAATAAACACTGGGCTGTGCTCCTGCTTGCCTGGAAAGTCTTGAGGAGGGATGTTGTCATCCCCCTGCAGCTGGGAGACAGTCAGGAAGAAGGAAAAGCAGGGTAAAAGTACTAAGACAAGTCAGCTGGGTAATCTCAGAGGACGTTTACTCCAGCTTGGAAAGGCACTGAGAGCAGATAAAATTAGTTTAATAAGAGTTGATGCTCCACAGAACTCTCCCCTCCCTTGACTGCAAGGGAGTTGGGTCTGTGTTTAGCTCACAGGCACATAACAATCAGAGCCAGTGCCATGCAAGAGGGTGGCTCTGCCCAGCCTTGTGATGGCAAACACCTGCTAAGGCTCTGGAGTTAGGAAGAACCCACAGACCATGAGGGGAAATAAAGGAAAAAGCCACAAAAGTCTCATTCCTGAGAAAATGCCCCTGAGGACTGGGCTCTGGACAGTGCCATGTCCCAAGGTGGGATGTCACCCTCCTCTTGGGCACCATTGAGTTGGATTTTCCTGCAGCTCCCCCTCTGCACAGACCCACCCCTCATGTCTCCATATGTATTTCCAATGTGCTCCGTATAGCTGATCTTTACAGCAGCTGATTATCTCCTCTGGTTGATTTGCAGGTGCCTGGAGTGTTGGAAATGGTGTGACAGGACATGCACAGCACATCCCCTTCCCCAACAGGAGGGCAGACATTTCACAGGACTCCGAAAAACCAGTGCATTAAAACTACAAAACAAAACACCAACTATTTTGGGATTCACATCGAAATGGCAGCATATGCTACACATTCAACATCAGCCCCTACCAAAAGCAGAGCTATTTCTGGGCCCCTCCTGAATGGCACTGAAGATGCAGGGAGAGCAGATGCCTCTCTCCCTCCTCCTGGAAGCTCCTTTGCAGGTCCATCTGCAGGTAGCAAAGTGCTGGCCAGGAAGATGTCACTACTTGGCTGTTTCATGAGGTCTCTGGGAACCTTAAGCAATAATTTGAGGGAAGAGTCCTCTTCCTTGCTGGCATTTGGCCTTTGCCTGCCTTTCTGCAAGGGTTTGTTTGTGTCTGCGTCGTAATAGAGTGTGGGTTGTATTTTACCACAGTGATTTCGTTCGCAGCTAGTAATTGCTGGTTAAATCTGGTCAAATGATGGTTGTTAGCAGGGCCTGTTTGAGCACAGATAACCTCAGATATTATCCCTGCAGAGGAGCAGTGGGGGCCGGGGTGTGTGGGGATATCAGCACTGCTGGGGACCTGTAATCGGCACAGCCTGCAATAAGCTCCTTAGGATTATTTAGCCAAGTTTCCCAGTTATCATTATTATTATTGCTTTCCTTAGCAAATGCAAAGGCTGTTCAATCAGGTAGGGTCTGCAATGCACTCGATGGGCTCAGCCAGCCCCCCCCAGCAATGGAGGGCAGAGATCTTTCAGGGGAAGCAGCCTGGTTGCCAGTAGCTGTGCGTCAGCCAGGAGACAGTGCCCTGAGTGAGCCAAGAAGCCAGGCACATGTTGCTTTTCAATTAACCCCCTTCCCATGCACACAGCCATGCTGGAGCTAAGCTCATTTGAAGAAGAAAAAAATATGTTTCATACCTGCCAGCCAGAGGAACTGAAGGCAATGTAGGTACCAAGACACTCCAGGGGGATGGAGGGGTCTCTTCCAGCAGCGTTGGCAGAGCGTTGGCATCCCTTGATAGTGTTGATATCCCCCATTCCTGCCCCAGCAGCCAGATTGAGCTGGTGTTTTCTTCTGGATCCCTCTCCTGCGTCAGGCTTTGGGTACTTCTGGTGGCTTAATGCAGGTTTAAAAATGGTTGGGGAAACACAAAATGCAAGCCAAGGCTGTGCAAGGCTGGTGCTGCCCTGTGTCACCTCCCTGGGGGACTGACAAACCTCCCTGCTCCCAGCCTGTACTGAGTCCCTCCAAGCTCGAGGGACATCCAGAGGTAGTTCCTCCAAATGGAGGCTTTAATTTGCCATCATCTCTTCGTGCTCTCTCCAGGTTCTTTTCCAGCAGCACCAGCAGAGCAGCAGGCTCCTGTGAGATCTTTTGGGTTTGAGCTGACAAAGTATTAAATAAGGAACTGGTGGGTCAGTCACTGAATCTCTGGTAAGTGATGGGATGTGCCATCCTGCTGCTGTACTTGTCATTTGGGAAGAAATTGATCAGACTGGAATCGGCCCCTGTTCTTATTGATTTAAACCTGGAACAGCGGAATTTGATGTTTGAAAGAAAATTGATTGAAGTGTGTCCTGAGGATAGCCTGTGTTTTTGAATGCATGTCTAATAATCTGTGTGCTGCTCTTTTGTGGGCTGTAGGAATATTCCTAATATTCCTCCTCTTTGCCTGTTGCAGGGCAGCTCCCTGGTCACAGGAGGAAGCTGGGCTGTGGCCTGGCTCTGCACAGCTTTTGTCTGGATGTGCTTCAGCCTCTGATTGTGCCCCATTCAGAACAACATTTAAATTAAGCTCTGGGCTGTCCTGGGTCAGGAGGCTTTTCTGAGCCTGGACTAGAGTTGGAGTGATGGTTCCTGCATCACAAGTGCAACATCACTTGTGCTGAGCTCTTGTTGCAACTTTCAGGCATCACTGGGAGGTGTCTTAGTTAAAACACAGCTTTTGATAGGGACAATGGGCTCTTCTCCATCATCCTGTTTTGATGCTCACTCTGCGATGGCCACATCCACCTTCTTTGAAGGATGTCCCCCCTTCCTGCCGGGACGGGTGTCCCTTGGCTTTGCTCCCTGACCCTGCTGTGGCTCCAGCTGCAGAAATTGGCTCCCTGATGTTGAAACCCTCCTTTTCAGGGCAGCGAAGGCCACATGCGTGGGCACTGCAGCAGCCCGGGATCGCCCCGGCACAGCTGGGGATCAAAGCAAGTCACATTCCAGGGCATTAGACAGACGGTGGGAATTAAGAGCTTTACCTGGAAACTGGCTTTGTATCTCCAAGCCCTGCTTTTGTCTCCCAGCCCAACTCTCTATTTTTGTCCCTGTTACCTTCCGTGTGTCATGTGTGGTGCCTGGCTGTGCGGCCACCCCAGCCACATTTGGGGAGCCCTTGGAAAATGTGGGGCTGTGCTGCCCAGGAGGAAACACCCAGGCAGTATGAGAAGGTAAAAAAGAGTAGTTTATCAAAACCAAGCTGCTTGGGGACTCATTAAAAGCTAAGGAAAGGCTCCAGCTGCTTTCAGTAGGCCTGGGATGAGCCAGGGACTGGAAAGTCCCATCTGAGCTATTAGCAGTAAATCTTGGTTTTGTTTCTTCCAGTCAATAAGGCTGGGGACAGGGTCTCCCTTGGGCACCACTCCTGGCCTGACTCAGGGAGCTTTGTCTGCTTCAGTTCTGCCTTTGCTTTCCCCTTCATCTGGTCCTCTTGTTGCTTTTCTGCATCCCTGGGTGAGCTGAGCATCTCTCAGTTGGTGCTGCTGGGCCCTGATCCTGACTGTGAGCTGTTGATGCAGGAGGAGGAAGAGCTCAGATTTTCATCTTAATTCCCAGAGCCTTGATTTTCTGACCTATAAAACAATCCTTGCCTATATGGGTTTTGTGCTCTTTGAGGAAACATTTGAAATGATGACGCTTTTGTAATGATAATAACAACATTAGGCTCTCATACGTAACTTAATTGTACTTATTTATTTATTTGCCCTTTCTCAGAGGAAATTGCTGCTTTCTTTTCTGGGCTTCGGGCCCAATTTTTGCTTTGTTCTGACTGAGGCCACGCCACATCCTGGATGCTGCATCCAGGCTGCTCCAAAGCCAGAGGCACCTCTGTGCTTCCCACCTATCATCAATCCACCTGTGATATTTTCAGCCTTGACATGCAGAGCAGGTGGCATTTCCATCTGAGTGAATGTCCTGGGAGTCCTGGAATGCAGGATGGGGGTTAAACTGTCTCAGGCTGGATCTGCTGTTGGATCTTGCTTTATGGATCATCCCCTGCACCACAGGAAGGAGCCACCTCGGAGCGAAAATGTGGCAGGGAGAGGAAGGAGTGGTGAGCAGGAGAGGAAGGAGTGGTGAGCAGGAGAGGCAGGAGTGGTGAGCAGTCTCCTGCTTTCCCAGCTCCTTAGAGCATCCACGTGCATCATGTCTGGGTACAGAGCAATGACAAGTTTGGATGCTTCAGGAGAGAAACATTTGCTTTCCGGTGAGAGCAAATTAGGTTTGCCTAGTGTCAGTGTCTTATGAGTCAGGGACATGCATTAACATTTACCAAAATCTGAATGAAAACTGAACTCTGCATTAGACAAAAAGGTTGGGTGTCATTTTGCTGGGATTTGGGAAAAATCCTCTGAAGAAGAGAGCTTTGTTTTTAATAGACACCTGCATGCCAGCCTCCAGGAGACTGCAGCTCTGTGCACATTGAGAAAGGGATCTGTGTGCTGTCGGGTTACCTGGAGGTGCCAGCTGTGAGCAGCTGGACGTGATGCTGGGTGACCAGAGCACACTGTGTGTCCCAGCCTCGTGCCAGGTGCCCCACACCTGAGCCAGCAGAGGGGCTACACTGGGGACCTGCCCTCGAAAATATTTTAGACGCATTTTCCTGGGCAGGGTTGAGTTACTGAGCACCATTTTGCACCGTGTTCTCGCAGCATTTCTCTTCTGGCATTCCTCGCTCAAAAGTCCACTTCCAGGAGCTTGTGGCACCACAGATTTATTGATTTGAGCACAGGAGGAGATTAGTAAAAACAGCAGTTTGAGACCAACTCCTGAGCAAACCACAGCTCAGCATTTTCCAGGGAGCCTGCGGCAAGCTGCAGGGAGCCTGTGCCTGTCCTGGCTGGGGATGGGGCCCCGGCCCTGCCCAGGAAGGTCACTGGAGGGGTGCTGAGCACGGCCATATGGGCAGGGAGCCCTGGCCCAGCCCATCACTCGCTCCTCTGCGATGCTCTACCTGCTGCATCGCTCCATGCCACAGCCGCACGCTGGCAGGGAGAGGCTGTGCCGCCCGGGCTGCGAGCAGGAGCCATGTGTTGCTTCAGCCCCAGGGGCCGGTGCTGAGCTCTGGAGGGGGCATTGCTGTGGGTTAGGGGCAGTTACAGCAGCAGGGCTCCCACTCTGGGCTGTCCCTGCCCCTGCGTGTCGTGGGGAGTGGGCAGCTGTGACCCGTGTGCCAGCTCAGGGTGGGGCACAGCACCTCCCTGGCACAGTCTGCAGTGAGCTGGGAGGGCACGGGGACTGCCCCATCCCTAGGGACTGCCACCCTCCCTGGGGACTGCCACCCTCCCTGGGGACTGCCACCATCCGTGGGGGCTGCCACCATCCCTGGGGGCTGCCACCATCCCTGGGGGCTGCCACCATCCCGAGGGACTGCCACCATCCCTGGGGGCTGCCACCATCCCTGGGGGCTGCCACCCTCCGTGGGGACTGCCACCATCCCTAGGGACTGCCATCCTCCCTGGGGACTGCCACCCTCCCTGGGGACTGCCACCCTCCCTGGGGACCGGGCAGCCCTGCATCCCTCTCCGCATCACGCCGGGATGCGACGCAACAGGACGATGGCTGTGGTGACCCCTACCCACCCGGGCGGGGAGGTCTGGCAGGGACCAGCCCTGCCGTGGCAGGCAGACGGGTCGAAGCCCACCTCTCCACACCCCATCACCCCAAGTTCTGCCCGGCTGCCCCCGGGGCTGTGCCGGGGAAGGGGCGGGGGGCTGGCTGCCCACGCCGGTGGCCGTGCGGCCACAGCCCTCATTCCTCCGCTGCTGGGTACCGCTTTGTTGCTAGCTGGTGACATCACCCGAGAGCCCACCCCCTGCCTCTTATCCGTCTCTCCGTCTCGCTCGTTTATTCCCAGGCAGCGCTGGCAGGAGCAGGGGCTGTGCGAGCGCCAGGGGCCGGCGGCAGCAGCATGTGTGCCGTGGCTGGGGCTCAGGGGGCGAGAACCACGTAAGGTGCCCACCGGAGCCTCCCTCCTCTCCCGCCTCCGCCGCAGCCCCCGGCGGAAACTTCACGGCTCCCTTCCCGCCCGGTCCGGGCTTCTCCGGAGGGGCTTGGCACCCCCAGCCGCATGCATGACACTCCGCAAAGGAGAGAAAACCACCATAAGTATCCAGGAGCACATGGCTATTGACGTCTGCCCCGGGCCCATCAAACCCATCAAGCAGATCTCCGACTACTTCCCCCGCTTCCCCCGCGGGCTGCCCGCCGCCGTCGGCCGCAGCGCTGCGCTGCGCCCCGCGGTCAGCCAGCCCTCCGTGAGCCCCGCCGAGGCGCCCCGCGACGACGATGAGGACGTGGACCAGCTTTTCGGAGCCTATGGCACGACGCCCGCCGAGCAGCCGGCCAGGAGCCAAGCGCCCGAGGAGCTGGTGGACCCCGAGGGCTACGAGTCCGACGACTGCAGTGAGTTCCGAAGTTTCCGTGGGAGGGCGAGGGTGGGTCTCGGCGCTGCCTCCCCATCGTGTGCCCTTCCCCGGCTGCCAGCCGCGCTGCCCGTGCCTGGCATCGCACTGCAGCGGGGAGAAGCCCCCTGCTTTGGCTGGGCGGGCTGTCGCGGCACCGCTCCGGGGTGCGGGGGAACCCTGGCAGTGTCCCCGCTGCAGCCAGGCTGGCCGCTGCACCCGAACTAGGGAAGTCTCCTAAGAGCCACCACCAGTTGCTGTGCTCTGCTGCCGTGCTTGGTGCGCTTCTCTGCCTCGCCCCTGCTCGGCTCCGTGCCTCCGAAGGCTGCCGCTCGGGCTCGGAGCCCCCGGTTCATCCTGCTCGCTGGGTGGTGGCAGCCTGCTCCGGCCACGCTGCCCAGGAGCTGGCGATGCGCTCCACAGCGGGGAGATTGGTTTGGAATGGAATGACACCCACCCGGCAGATCGCTGCCCTCTCCCTCGGCGAACTCTGGCGTGTCATTCCTCCATCCCTCACCCTCCAGCTGCAGGCAGAGCCCTGCAGGAGAGCGGCGGGGGCTTTGGAGCAGAAGGCTTCTCTTCTGGTAGATGCAGGTGTTTTGCAGCAAGGGTTAACCCCTCCCCACCCAAAACGTCCTTCCCACCCGGCGCGGTGGAGCTTGCAGGCTGCAAGGCAGCTGCTGCCTGGCTCTGCCAGCCACGGTGACCGGGATAATGTGATTTCCCTTGGAGTCGCATAAAACCCAAGCGCTCGATTCAGCCTGACCTTCAGGGGCCAGATCCTGCTCCTGCTGAGCACAAAGTTTGCAGCCGGGCGATGCCGAGGAAGGGAGTGGGTGCTGCTCGTCCTGGGGAAGGGGAGGCTGAGCTGTTCACGGCCCAGCGCCGGGCAGGCGGTGGCTCTCCCTGTGCAGAATGTCACAGCCCTGGCTCGGCCTCGCTGCTGGGCGCTGGGCTGGCCTGAGCCGCTGCCATCCATGCCAGCCCCCCGAGCGTGACCCCGAGGAGGGCTGGCTGAAGGGCTGTGCTGCTGCAGGGTGGCACAGCCATCCCCGTGCCCCCTCTGCCTGCTGACCACCAGCTACAGCCCCGGGAGAGGCTGGGTGTTGGGTGCCAGCCCCAAACTGGTGCTCCCTCTCTCCCCATCCCGGTGTCGGGGTCATGCTCTCTGTGGAGAGGAGAGAGCTTGGGTGCTCCCAGGGAGAACATCTCCGCTAAGCCGCGTTTGTCCCGGCCGGGCAGTTATCGGTGACTTTAACCGGATTTGGGTTATTTGCTGCTCTAATTATTAGATCGTCTTTGCTCGCCCTGGCGATAGAAATGGGAGCAACTGGACTGCAGGGCCAGGGGGGTGTGTGGGAGCTGAGGCACTCAGGGCCCCAGGGTACGGTGTTTTCTCCAGGTGATTGCATGGAAATAGCCCAGGGTGCTGCATGCTGCATTTCTCCCCTGGCAATGCTGGGAGAGGCTGGGCTCCGTGCCGGGGGCCGGCGGCTGTTTCTCTCACCCTGGCTGGTGTTAGGAAGAGTGTTTCTTGCAGCGTAACAGGTGTCAGGCAAACTGCTGAGGCTCTTTTGCCAGATGTGGTGGGTGTTCAGCCAGCAAAAGCACAGCAGTGCCAGGAGCACGGTGGGGAGGTGGGACTGCAGGTGTCACATCTCTGGGGACAGCAGGGGTTGGCCCCAGCCACCCTCAAGACGCTGGTTGGCATAAATGTGCAGGATGAGACTGTCACTCCCCCATGTTTAGCAGCCAAGTTGTAAAGCCAGACAAGAGCTCCCTGCTCCCATTTCCCAGCCAGGGAGCTGGGAGGGGATCTGTGCATCCTGACTGGAGCCATCAGCTACACTGGGGAGTGTTGTTTAGCTCCCCCTCGTCCCTGAAGGGTGATTCAGGGCTGCTGCATTAGTCACCTGCACTAAATTTCCCCTGTCTGCTGTACATCAGGACAACGTTGGTGGTTTAGGTGGTGTCTGTCCCCTCGGGTGACACACAGGGTTCAGGGAGTTGACTGAGGTCTCTGGGGATGGTGGTGTCAGATCCTGGGTGCAGCACCCACAAATCAAGGTGTTGCTGGGCAGTGGCACATCTTGCCTCACTCCCCAGAGATATTTCCAACCCAGCCCCGGAGAGGTTCAGGAAGAGGGATTTTCCCATGGCAGGATCCATCCAGAGGAGGAGGAGAGCTCTTTCCCATTTGTCCCACTTGCCTGCAGGTTTCTCTTCTCCAAAGCCAACCGATGCTGCTGGCTGGCTGGGCGTGGGGAGGAGGAGAGCTGCCCCTGCCTGGAGAAACACAGCATTTGTCTGGGTGTCCCCAGGCTCATTCCTGCCTGGAGTTGCTGCTCCAGGTTGGGGTTTCCAGCAGCACCAGCTTGATGGGTGCCATGGACATGTTGCTCCATCACCACAGCCGTGCAGGGTGGCATCGGCAGGGGCTGGACTGGAGCTGCCATCCCTGCTAAACCTTTGGCACCCCAACAGGGCTGTGGGGAGAGGGCAGGGTAGGGTCTGCCTAGCCCTGCTGCAGCTCAGTTGGGCTGAGTCCTTGCACCCCATTCCTTAATCCTTTCCCAAGTTGTGCTCCAGACCCCACCAGCAACCCTCGGAGTGCCTGTGGAGCTGGTGGGAGCTGCCTTCTTCTGGGTAGCTTCTCCCTGAGATGGGGCAGCTCCAGGTGCAGCCCTGGGAGAAGCATTGGTGTCAGTCCCATCCAGGCAGGGTGGCCTGACCCAGTGGTTTGGCATCCACAGGGAGCAGGGACATCTGGGGGGTAGATGCGTGGGCTTGGTTCTTTGGAAAATTAAGAATCCCCAGGCTGCAGGGGGCAGGTGGAATCCCCTGCTGAGGTGGGAGGACAGATGGTACCAGTCATGAGAGGCTGATGCAGAAGCTCAGGTTGATGGCTCTGGGACACCTCTCAAGCAGCCTGTTGAATGCAGCAAGTGGCAGGGAGCAGGCAGGGGCAGGGAACAAACAAAGCAGATAACGAGTGGAGACATCTGGGCTGGCTCTGGGATTACTGGGAATTGCATGGAGCCAGCTCTTCCCATCAGACCTGCCAGCAGTGCTGCTGTGAGGATTTGCTGGGTTGTGGTGGGCACCTGCTGCCATCTGAGGACCCTTGTGAGACGCTGGGAGAAGGACTCATCACTGCCCTGCACCTCCTCTGTCCTCCGGGACCAGAGCCCAAGCTGTACAAAGCAGGACTCTTCGTGCAGCAGGTTTGTCCCCAGTGGAGCTGCTGAGGAGGTGGAATGAGGCAGGAGTGGTAGGAAATATGGTGAGAAAGGTGTTTTGGTGCTGTTGGACCAGAATTAGTATCTGCTGTGAGCTGAGAGGACTGGGATGTGAGGCTGGGAAGGGGGGATTCACTCCTGCTGCCTTGGGACACCTGGCTGTCACCTCATCTTTGGTTCCCCTCGCTGGTGCCTGGTGACAGCAGCAGTGCCCTGGCCCCTGGGCTCCGTGGCCACAAGGGATGCTTCCCACCCATTCGGGCAGCACACTGCCAGGGAAACTTGGTTTGCAAGGAAAATAAGCAAATGCCAGCTAGATGGCAATGTGCCACCTGCGAGGAGCTGGCTCTCGCCTCCCATCTCCCCTGATTTCACCCAGATCGCTGCCCCTCGACTGCCTGCACATTCACCCCCACAGCACCAGCAGGAATTTGTAGCTGGCAGATTTTTAAAGGTCTCTGAAATCTCTGCACAAGCAGCACAGAGGCAGAGACACAGTCCGTGTGAGGAATCACTGCCAGGGTCTTCTGTCACGGGGGATAGCACTGGAGGGAGCAGTAACTGTAATGGGCCAGCAAGTTCCCAGCCCTTGGAGAAATGCCCCGTTCCCCTGAGCTGCCTTTTGGCTTTGGGAAGAGGCTGTGGTCACACTGGAATTTCCTCCCTCCTCCGTATGTGTTTGGCTCTGGGTTTTCAGCTGGGGACGCAGCCTGAGAGCAGGGGACTGGCATCCCTGGAAGAGCTGCCCCACGCTGTTCCTGCCAGGGCTGTTCCTATGTGCCCAAACCCAGCCAGCTGTGTGGCATGGCAGGTTTTATTCGTGGAGGAGCAGGCTCGGGAGCTGCAGCCTCATGGAAAGCACTTCTCCAAAGTGCAGCTGAGAGGGCAGCCGTGGTGCGCGGCGACTCGTGACGCCCGCCGCAAGTTATTTGGGAAGGCTCTTATTTGGAGCAAAGAAGATAATTAGGCAGGCAAAGCCGTCGTGGGGATGTTAATTACTGGCTGCTTAAAGACGTAAGGAAGAACGTCTTAAGGGGTGCAGGGTTTGCAAGTCACCTGGCAGTGCTTTTGGCCAGACAGGGGGAGGGAGAGGAGACGGCGAGGGGAGATGTGCATTGGAACGGGGAGGATATTTACTTCTGAAAGGCAGCTCCTTAGCATATGCTGCCACCGCTATTTATAAGCTTTGAATCGTCTTTTCAATCCAGCTAAGGCCAAAAGAAGTATTTTTTCACTCAGGAAACTAGACAAACCACTGCAGATTTTGGCAGTGCCTGGAGCATGGCTTTGCCAGCCAGACCACAGCCTGAGCTGCCCGTGCCAAAGAAGTGTGTGTGGGTACTGGGCAGTGTGGAACCAAGGTCTGAGTGCATCGGGGAGCTTGGATTCCTGTAGCCCTCCCAAGGGACACGCAGGGAGTGGCTCTGGATTAGCTCCTGTCTGGTTTTCCCTGGGATAGATGGGTATCAGGAAGGTGCTGGGGTGGGGTGAGCTCTCACACTTCCCATCAGTGGTCCAGGTACAGGCTCCATAATGTGTGTCCCTGGTCACTCAAGGAGCCTTCAGCCCCAGAGATGCTTGTTCCCAGTGAGTGCTCGTGGCCAGGGACACCCTGAAGTGCTGGAGATGAGCACAAGGCACCTGCTGAGGCCAGTACGTGAGTGCAAGCAGGGTCTGTCCGGGCATCCCTGCTCCAACAGCGATGGCAGCAGCATATGGGCCGTGCCCTCTGGCATCTCCACTAATGAAGGAGCCACACGGCTGCTGGTTAACGAGGGGCCCTCCTGCTGCCTCCTCCCCACCAGCCTGCTGGCCCTTCACCTTCCCCACTTCCAGGGGGCAGGAGGAGACACAGTGCCCGGCTGGAGAAGGGAGCTAACACCCCTTGCTACCCCATGTTGGAGCTCAAGGGGTACCCAGATCTTTCATCTTTGTATTTAACACTGAAGGCAATTTGGGGGGGTTGTTAATTGCAATACTGTATTTCATTAAAGGAAGAGAGAGGAAGAAATTTGAAGGCCATCTCTAAATTGAAATCGCTGAAAGTCTAATTGCTGCTGACATCAGGGACCATTTAGTGCTGTAAAACATAATTGCATCTCTGAACTGTTCTGAGCAGATAAGTGTTCCTCTGAACACTCCTCCTGGAGAAGACAGAAGAGCTGATGAGCATCCATCAACCAACCTCGAGAAGAAGCAGCTCCCTGCTCTGGAGCTTACCAGGGGCTGGCGCTGTGTCTCCAAAATGAAGAAATACTAATTGCTGTAGATTTTAAGTGAAAAACCCACAGTCAGGCAGGGGGCAGTTGCAAGGAAGAAAAGTTGTGCTTGGTTCTCATTCCTGATCCTGTGGAACTGAGCCACGTCTGAGGATGCCCCAAGGAAGGAAGGAAGGTCTCCTGCCTGTGTGCTGGATCCGGTCCGTCCTGGGTTTTTTGGGGACATCCTGCCCTGCCTGCAGCAGCAGACCAGAGTCCTGTGAGGCAGCCAGTTGGCACCATGTGGTCCAGGTGCTGACAGGAATGTCTGTGTCCCAACATGCTGTGCTGTCCCCAGGGCATGTCCCAAAACCTCCCACAGGGTGCATTTTCATGGAATAGCTCGTGGCAATGCCAACTTTCAGAAGTGTCCCATTCCCACCTGCCTTTCCCACCTTCCCTGGCTGATGCTGTTTTCCAGGGATAACCATGGAGGGGTTTAGGGCCTCAAGGAGTCAGTCCTCAAGCTGCCCCAGCACTTGCTGCCTGTGCTGCCCCATCATGTGCTGCTGGACCTGGCCAAGGCACTGCCACTCCCAAGGAAGCAGGAGCACACACAGCCACCCACCAAAAGCAGCCCTGCTTGGAAATGACAGGAGATAATTTCTGTTCCTCCTGAGGAGTCATTTACCAACATTTTATATGGGGCTGTAAGTGCACAGAATTACTTACTGCCTTTCAGGACCTTTAAAATTATCTCTATTGCAGGGGAAAATTAAAGCAATGGAAGAATAGGGAGCTATCTTTTATAGTGCATTAAAAAATACCCAGTCTGAAGGTTACTGAACCTGTGCTTTCTGTAAGGGAGAGCTAATCCAGACAATCCCCAGCAGTCCTTTTACTGCTCCACTCTGATCTCCCTGGCACAAAATCCATGAGCAGATTATCTTGGGAGCAGCAATGCTGATAAGCAGAGGGACTTGAGGCTTTTGGACTTCTTTTTAATTAGTTCTATAGTGGGTTTTTTGTGTGCACACCTCAATTTCTCTTAGTGTAGAGCTTTGCTGGGCTTTCTAATGGCAGTCATGCCACGAAAGCTTCCCTGTTTGGGAAGGTGAGGAGTGCACTCCATCATTGCTTCCCACCTCTGTGGGCTTTGCTGAAGCTCACGGGTCTGTTCTGCAAGTGTTGGAGTCTCTTTCATGCCTTGAGCATCTCTTGGGGTGAGAAACTCTTCTCCTTGGAGAATCCCAGGCTGCAGAGGGGGCGTATCCCAGCATGGACCAGGCGAGGGCACAGCACCTGCAAAGACAGGGGCTGGGGAAGGGAGCAGAGCACGGATTCACCACCGTGTTTTGCCTTCCATCCCTCCGGTATAAATAGAAGCTCCCTGAGCCTCCCCATCACCCTGGGCGCTGATGGGAAATGCCAGCAATAAACCATTTCTGCCGACTCCAGCAGCAGCAGCAGCAGCAGGCAGGGCAGTGCTGGTGCCCCCCGGCTGGGCTCGCAGACACATCTGCTGCTTGTGCCACCCTCTGATAATTTTGTGGCCCAGTGAATGAATCAAAACACCCAAAGGTCAGTGGGAGAAGGGGCTGCGTTCCTGCACGAGTCAGATTTATTTTTCTTTGCAGAGCCTGTGCTAAATGCCAGACCCTGGCCAGCACCTTCCCATCAATCTCTCCCAATTCATGGAGAGGAAAGAGGGTCAGAACCTCCTAATGAGTTCAACTTTCCTAATGGTTATTTTATCATTGGAGCAGAATAATTGTAATAATAATGATACATCCTGCCTGCTGTCTGGAGAGCACCAAGCTGCCTTTGTAATGCCTGACAAAGACATTTATTTATATTTTTTATTTGCAGCCTGTGTGATTAGAGGGCAGTGTTCAGAATAGCCCAGTCGAGTTAAATAATCCTGGTAACAGCGCTTTGAGTCTAATTGCTGCCCTTTTCTTTTTTAGGTACTTGCTCCCCTAATTAAGAGCATAATCGAGTTGCTTCTCGCGTGGGAGGGGGAAAAGCAATCAAAGGAGGGAGATTCAGCTGCGTTGCAAATGCTTTGGGCCCAATCCTGCCAGCTGGGGATGCAGGACTCCCACAGCCAGCGCTGCGGGTGCTGCCAGAGGTTTGCAGGAGGGGTGAGATCTGTGCTGCTGTTGGCTTGCACTCCAGGAGTGCAGGGTTGTGGTCCCGTGGGGGTTCACACAGAGCTTTTGTGGGGTGCAGGGTTGGCTCCCACCCCTGGTGGAGCAGGAGCTCTCCTGCCACCTCCTCAGCCCCCGAGCCTTGTCCCTGCCTTCACGGCTCTGCTGGATCTGCCAGCTGGATGTGCATCCCCAGGAGGCAATGGAGGTGGCAGGGCTGTGACGGTGTCCTCGATGTGGCCAGTGTGTCCTGGGCATCCTCTGGGCCCTGGCTCTGGTGGCAGTGCTCACCCTTGGCTCCACAGCAGCACCTTGGCTGCCAAGCCCCGAATTTGCCTGATCCCTTTTGTCATCTCCATACGGTTGCTTTTTTAAGGAATTAGCACATGTTCTGCTGATGTTTCTACATCCCTCTGCTAAAGGCAGATCTTTCCTTGCTTATTGAGACTCACCAACAACCAAAAAAAACCCTGCAGAGAGGAAAACCCCTTCAGAACTGGAGGAGAGCTGGGGCTGGAGCCTGGCAGGTCTGGGGGGAATTGTGCCCCCCTGTCCATGCCCTTCCAGCTCCTGGCAGCACCAAGAGGAATGGGAACTGCTCAAGGTTTGCTCGTGGACTGCCAAGGGAGGAGGACCTGAGTCCCCACCTGCAAAACAAGCACTTGCTGCTGTGCTATGGTGATTTTAGGCTTTGCCTGTCTTGCCAGAGTGGAGCTCCTGCTGCCCTCGCTCCTGGGGCAGGCTGGGGCTTTGTCGGTGTTTCCTGGCCGAAGCCTCTTTTCATGCCAAGCTTTTAATTTGTTTTATAAATTGCCCAATCCAGCAGGCTGAGCTGCGGGCCCCCTTCTGTGATAAAAATAAAATAACAGCTTGAACTCGGGAGGGCCGAGCGGTGGGGCTGGCAGGAAATGCTGATTAAAGGGCAGGTGGAAAGGATGAGGCTCCCAAACCAGAGGCTTCATCTTCCGCTCTCGAGTGGAAAATGCAGATTTGGGAAGTTCTGCTGACTTGGCTTTCACCCGTGTGCAGTGGAGCCTCTCACACTGCCACCCATGAGCTCCCCATTGCCAGGCAGGGGCACTGGGGGCACTGCTGCACCTTCCTCCCTGTGGGATGTTGTGGGATGTGGGGTGGCTTTGGGTGGGAATCGCTCTGAAATGCCCCTTTGGGCCATCCCATTTGGGGATGACTCACAAGGTGCAGCAAGTTTGGCCTCACCCTGTATTGCTCCCATCTTCCCCTGGCAGGTAAAACCCCACTGATTTGTGACTTACCCAAACCAACAGCTAATGTGCCATGAAATTGCTCCAGAGCGAGGGGGTACGTTATTCTGACAGAAATCTCTTTGCATATTTATTCTGCTTTGAACTGAAGATATTTGCTCTGGAGCAGTGATTTTTTTTATTTTTTTTTCCTGCTAGCAGGCAAACCTGTCACTCATTTGCCTTTGGGCTGGGAGATCACTGTGAAATTGCAGCAGGAACGTTTCGGTCCCCTGAATATCCACCTCCTCTGTGGGTGCCTTGCTGCTATCAATGCTGAGGGGAAAAAAAAGGACCTTATTTCATGCCATGAAGTTTGTCCAACTTGCCCCCCCCCCCAGGCAGCAAACCCTGCTTTGATAATAAACAAAATTGTTCTGGTTTTTATTTTGGCTTCTTTTTTTCATGCTCTGAATGCGGTGGGAAGGTGCAGTTACCTTGGAAACAGTGGTGGGATGCTGTTTGGTGGCAGGGCATCATCAGGCAGACCCCTTGTGGGAAGGTGGGCATGGAAAAGTGAGGGCTCTTGGGTCCAGAGACACCCTGGAAGTTCAAGGCTGGTAGCAGGTGAAGCTGAGCCAGGGAAGATGCTGTTCCATGTTCAGGCTTTGGTGTGCAAATCAGGTCCGGGTGCCTTGGAGAAGGTTAAGTCATGTTTTAGAAAAGCTTGTCTTTTTAAAGCTTTTCCTCTGCTTTGGATTAGCATGACTTGCTCAGATCATTGAAAAGGAAAGAATTTCTCAAATCAAATGTACTTTTGCTGCTGAGGCTCTTTGGTTTTGTTCTGGTCTCCTGCCCCATCCCCGTGTCCCATCCCAGGAGATGCCCTGTGCTGCCGTTCCTGGTTTGTGGATGTCAGAATGGAACACTGCTCTGATTAAAAGCTCTTGGTGTTTTTCATTTTAACCATAAAAGTATTTCCATCCTCACTGGGTTTAATTTACAGTTTGCAGCCAGATTGGAGCTGGGAAGGGATCCCATTGGTGGTGGCTCATTTGTTTGAAGGTGTCAGTATCCAGACACATGCTGTGGGAATGGCAGCGGCGCTGGAGCAGGGGGATGTGCTGTCAGTGGGTCTGGGCTGTGTCCCAGCCCTGCCTGGATCCTCCTGGAGAAGATCCTTCAGTTCCTATGGGGTGGGAAGCTGCTGATGGATGGGGGTGACCCACGTGAAAGCTCACAGAGGCAAAGCTGGGCGAGCTGCACCCCTTGATCCCTCTCACTCCTCTCCCAGGACTGTGCCAGCCCCAGCAGCCGAGATGGGAATGACCACGAGCCTCCCAGTGTGAAGCCATGTTTCATAACAGGGCTCACAGGAGGACCCTTTATGTTTTATAATGTCTGCAGCCATTTCTTTAGCATCTTCATCCGCTCCTTTTGTGCTTAGAGGGAGAAAAGGCAGTGTTGGCTGGGCCACACAGGCTAACAGACCCTTTTCTCCTTTCCAGCCACGCTGGGGACACTGGATTTCAGCTTGCTCTACGACCAGGAAAACAACGCTCTCCACTGCACCATCAATAAAGCCAAGGTACGGCTCAGCGCCGGGCATGGCAACAGCAAGGACTGCCTGTGCCTGGACGTGGCAAACTCTGCCCTGCCTTACGGGGCCACCAGAGCCCTGCCAAAACCACGAGGCCACCCAGGTGCTGCAGCTGTGGCGGGCAGATGTGGCCGTGTGGGGACACCGGGTGTCCCCTCCTGCCTGGGTGCCACTGGGGGCTCTGGTGTCTCCAGCTGCGGCCATTCCCTTGCCAGCTCCACGTCCATCCCAACACCGGTGCCTGTGCCCTCTCCTTCCCCTCCATCCCTGCCTGTCGGGGCGTTCCCCGCACCACAGACACGGCTGTTTGTCCCCTCGGACGAGATGGTGGCAGCTATTGATGCTTTTTTAGAGCAGCCCATCGCGATGTTGTTATTTACTTGACGCTGTGACCGGCTGTCAGTTTATAAATGGCTCTTTTAAATGCTGCTAATCACGGCCACAAAGTGCTGTGCCTCAGCGACTTTGCCGTCTGCGTGATTGAAGCAATTAGGGGCTTTTTGCACATTTTGGAGCAGAAACACAGAACTGAGGTCCTGAATCTGCCTCCGGGCATGTGGAAGGTATTTCTGGGGGCTGCTGGGTTCCTCTCTGCTTCACCAGATCAGCGAGGGCTCCAGGTCACCACGGCAGCGCTGGGCTGGGGGGAGAAGACCTAAATCCCCGCACATCTTCGGATGGGGTGGAGGGTTTTTGGAGAAGGCAGGAGAATGGGCTGCGAGCTGAGCCGCAGAGCATCAGAGCATGCTGTTTGCCTTCAGAGGATGCTCCTCTCCCCTCCAGCTGCAGCTGGTGTGTTTGCAGCCCCCACTCTGTGCCCACCGCACTGGGTGCTCATCCTGGGCGCTGAGGATGCACATCCCCACCCAGGGGTGTCCCTGCCTGGAACACACAGCCTCTAGCACCAAAGCTTGGCTTTGGGGATGAGTGTGGAAAGCCCTGGGGCTGTTCCTGGCTGGGGCAGCACCCCCAGGTCCCAGGCAGGGCTGCCGGGGCAGACAGAGGGCTTTGTTCCCTCCCTGCTGCCCGTGAATTCGCCGGCAGCCTCTGGGTCAGGCTTCCCTTGGCGCACTCGGGAGCGGTGCCAAGGAGGAGATTTCTATTTGGGTTTGGAGTGGGAGGAAGGAGACCTGTGAGCAGCAAGGGATAGATTTCACATCAGCGAGAGCAAGGGCAGGGCTGGCAAAGGAGAGGCAGGGTCTGTGAGGAATAGAGGTGGCTGATCCCATCTCACAGCACTAGGGGTACCCCTGCACCTCCCCTGCCCACGGAGCCCCCCTCACCACCCTGACATTGAAGAGCTCCAGCCATGTTCATTGCCATTCTGCTCTCATTCTCCCATTTTTCTCTTTTATTTACATTGCCATCTGCTCGCTCTCATTTCATCTCTCGCCTGGGGAAAGCTGCCAAAACTTGACTACAGAAAGGTAAGGGCCAGGCCCCGCTGCCGTCGGTGGGAGCCGTGCAGGTGGTACAGGCAGTGCTGGAGAGGAGGTGCTGGGGGAGTCGGGGCCACACACAGGAGCCCCGGCACTGCTGGGATCTGCATTGCCCGTGGACGTGGGCTGGGTGTCCTGGATCCCTCTGGGGAGGTGCCTTCAGGATAAGTCCAACTCCAGCAGCTCCTGGAACCTCACTTGCTGCCAGGAGCCAGGAAAACCTGGACCATTTCAGCCATGCGAGACGTGCTTTGCTTTCCCTCTGATAACCCTAAACAACCCCTCTCTCTCTCTCTCCCTTTAGATCTTTTTGCTTCTCTCTGTTTAATCTCCAGCACTTTTCTGTCTGCTGATGTCCCTCACGAGTCCCATTATCAGTTCCTGGGGAGCAGGGAACAGACCCTTGGAGACACCAGCAGCAGGTTCAGTCCAACCTGTTGTGCTCCACCACCAATTCCCTGCTCTGCAGGCATCAGCTGCTGTGCTGTGCAGGAGGCTGGCATGGTCACTCCATGTGGGAATTTACCCTGGTGCTGTGCCTGGGGACATCTGAGGTGGTTTTTGGTGTGGGTTCACTGCAGGATCTGTGAGATGCTGGGTGTTTCCAACACAGCTGCTGTGCCACTCTCTGGCCCCTGTACTGGCAGGAGCAGGCAGGAGCAGGCAGGAGCAGGCAGTGTGGCCACCTCACACTAATGGCTCTGGGTCCTGCCATACCCTGCCTGTCACACTTCAGGCATGGCTGAGCACAGACACCTTGCAGCTCAGCTCGGATCAATGGGAGAATAAATCAGGGCATTAGGGGAGCTCACTCCTGGACTGCTGGAGTGGCCAGCTGGCAGGTGAGTTCTCCCACTCACCTGCTCCCTGCACTCCTCAGGATCGTGTTGATCTGCGCTGTCACGTGTGGGAAAGAGCTGGGATGTGCTGGGCATCACCCCCTCCCAGGAAAAAGGGTGGAGAAGCATTCAGTGACTGTGCAGGCACCCAGATCCATGCCCTGCCTTGATACGTTGAGAGTCTCATTTTGTGCTGAGTCCTACAAAGCCCGACCTGCTCCACGGAGCAAGAGGATAACCTGCTCTAGGGGGATCACAGAGTCAGAGGATCTATAGGATCTATGAGGGTGTGTGGCAGCACAGACACAGTGGGCTGTGCTATCCTGTAGCTCCACTGGTCTCCTCCTTTCAGGAGGAAGATGCCCAGGGCAAGCCTCAAGGGGTTGTATGGCAGTGGTGAAGGAGCTCCTGGCCCCAGGCAGGCCATGCCAGGCAGCTGCTGCCCTCGAGAGCATCCTTGGGCTGCTTTCCCTGCACCGCTGGCCAGAAAACACCCAGGAGTTTCCACCCCGCTGAGCACTTGGATGCTCCGTCCCTTCCGACAGAAGCAAGTGCTGGAGGTCTCAGCAGTAATGCACTGAGCATTACTTATGGATTGAGTCATAAATATTTATCACTGCAGGGAAATTCCTGAAGCTTCGTGTCTCCTCTGGGCTCTCAGAGTGGAAGTGCAGTTTGCCCCATTTCAGAACGGGATGCCTTGGCCTGGGAAGTGCCCGGGCTGGTTTTTGGGTGGTGGAGAACCTGCTCACCGGGCAGGCAGCTCGTTGTGGGGTGAATGATGGAATGAATCCATCTCCTGTGACTGCTGCCTGCTTCTAGTGTGGCGGTAATCGGCAGCCCAATTAGCCCAACTTGTAATTAAATCCTATTGATTAGCTAAATGTCACTGGCACGGGGAGCAGCTGGCAGCGACCTGGATGCAGGGAGCTGGAAGCCTCCGTAGGATTGCAGCAGAGATTTTGGGGTTGGGCAGAGGAAGGGAAAAGATGAAACTTGGTCTCAGCTCCATCGCCTGCGCTGTGATGCAAAGCATCATAAATCAGTCCCAGCAGCAGGACTAGTTGGAGCCAGGGAGACGCCCCAGCTGGATCCAAGGGGAGACTCTGCCTCTGCCTCTCAGCTCTCTTGGAGCAGCTTTAGGCTGGCAGTCCCTCCACACATGGGGAATACTGGTGCTGGTCACCCTGTAGGAGGGATGAGCTCCCATGGGAGCAGCTTTGCAGGGCAGAGCCCCGTTAAATTCAGCTGTGTGCTAAACACGTATCAAGTGACATGGGAGGGAGGTAGACGTGACATTAGGAGCTATTTTCCAAGCTCCTGTCACTCCATCTTCCATAGCACATCTATTAAAAAAGCCTTTAATAGCCTCCTCAGAAGGTAATTTAATTGAGCTGAATTGATGGGTGAATTACAGAGCTGCCTGTCTTTCTCCATCTATTTTCATGGGAATCTGCTTGCTTGTTTCTGATTTCATTTGCTGTGCAGCACTTGGGCAGGTGGGCACCTCTGACTGGGGAGCCTGCAGAGAGCTTGGGTCGCTGTGAGCAGGTTGTGCAGGTGATCCCTTTTGGAGGCTGGGGACAGCCCATTCCTGCCCTGTCTGCCCATGGAGCCACAGCCAATGCCACCACCTTCCCCCTGTCCTCAGTATCTGCTGGGACAGGGACATCACCTGACAGGCTGCAGCTAAAGCAGAGACATTTCACCTCCATTCACTGCTGGTATTTTTATCCTTTTGGCTCTGCTTTAGAAGCAAAATCCTCTTTGCTGGGCACCATTTGGCCTCCCTTGCCCCAGGGCAGCTCGCTTGTCTTCAAAGCAGAGCCCTTGTCTCTGAAGCAGAAGCCTTGCTCCAAATCAGAGACATTCCCAAGGTCAGGAGCATCCTGCACCCTTGACCAAGTTGTGCAGCTCAGGGAGGGGTGGGACAGGGCATCCCAGGGAGCTGCTGTGGCTCTGCAGGTTAGGCTGGGTGGGTTATTCCATACCTGTGAAATATGGAAGTGATTGCCCCAACACTTCCCTCACTGATTTTCCCAAATCCAGGCCGTGATGGTTACATTTCCATTGCACACAGCCCTTCCACCAGCAGTCCATACAAATGCTTTCCTGCCAAGTGGATCCCTGGCAGCTGCACTGACTCATTATGCAGGCAGTGGGTACTCTCCCCACCCCAAAAAGGGTGTGAAGTCTTTAGCATCACCCAGCCTGATCTCCACGCCCAGTTTGAAGCCAGGGCTGGATGGGTACCTCTGCAGAGAAACCCTCATCAGATCCAGGCACAGGATTGCCTTCAGCCAGCCCAGTAATAACTCCTGCAGGGATCCCACAGCCAGGCTGGAAATAATCCAAGGACTTCCACGATGGAGCCATTCTCATTTCTACTTAGGAATGGAAAAAATTAGGCTCCATTTTTCATGCTCCTGAGTTGCTTCCCAGCCTGTGGAGTTTGTTTCCATGCAGTCTGTGCAGTTAGGGCTTTGGGCTGGGATTGTGCATCACCCTTGGATAATTTCCAGGTTGTTTAGAAGAGGAACAGAGGCACAGCTTGAGAGCTGCCTCTGCCCAGAGGAGGATCAGCTCCAGAGCATCGCTGTAACAAACATGAGCCGCATCATCCTTGAAGAGCTGTGAGGGTCTTGTATAAAATCCATCAGGAATGGCTGCAGTGAGTGTTTCCGTGTGTCTGTGCTCTGGTACCCCCGGATTTCCCTGCAAACACCACAGCATTCAGCTGGCACCAGCCTCCCACTGGCCTGAAGCTGTTCCTCCTTCAGCTGTGCCTTAATAACACAGAGTAGGTAGGTGCTATCACACCCTCTGGGAGCGCTTAGCAGTGGCACCACAACAGCAGAGGTGTGTGTTTGCTCATAAGCAATTATTAAATGACAAAACCGTGTAATTTCAACCCTTGAAAATCAGTGCACTGATTTACTTAACCCCCGAGTTAATTGCCATGAGGATGGCGGAGCGGGGCTTGGTGGCTGATGCCAAGAGCAGGTGAGGAGCTTCCCACAGCCCCTCCTCGGCTCCACACTGTTGGAGTGCTGGGGGTGAGGCTTCGCTGCCTAGCCTGGATCCTGCAGCAGCCACACTCCCTCCTTCCCCAGTCCTGGGGATACTGCAATTCCCCCATGGAGCAGCGATATCCCAGGAAAACAGGCATCGGGGTCAGGCTCAGGGAAGCCACCCTGCCTGCCCAGCATCCCACTGTTATCCTGACTCCTGCTTTTTGCTGTTTCCAGGGCCTGAAGCCAATGGACCATAATGGTTTGGCTGATCCATACGTCAAATTGCACTTGCTTCCCGGAGCCAGTAAGGTGAGACACCTTTTCCCTTCTCCTTCCCTTCCTGGGGCTGTGTCTTTTCCTTGGAAATCAGACTTGGGAGGTTCCCCAGGGAGAAACTCCACACCCAGGGGCTGGTGCAGCCAGGTCTTGAGCCCTCTGCCTGTCTCTTGAGTAAAAAGTGCTCATAGAGAGCAGGAGGTAAGAACTGGGGCTAATTGCATCCTTGTAGGGGTAGAAAATGCCTCTCTGGGAACCCACAGCCTGGGAGTCAGGTGTCAGCCCTGACTCCTCATCTTGGGAGCAGGGGATGCAAATGCTGCTCTCCAGGAGCCCCTGGGAAGCACCAAGTGAAACAATCTGAAGCTATAAACAAACTAGACCCTTTTAATTCCTTTTGCCCTTTTTCTTTTGCATTTAAAACCCCTCAGATCATAATAAAACAGAGTATAAATCATAAGGGAAATATTTCCATCTCCTTAGGTTCAGCGCTTGCTGGAGAGAAGAGTAATTAAAGATATTGATGTGTAGTGAGAGCTTAGTGTAGCTGATGGGGATGTGGAATTTAAATGCTAAATGTATGTGTTATGAATATTAATTGCACTCTTATTCTACACGAAAGGAAAGACCTTTTTTGGGGAGGTATATTTACTTGTTACGGTTCAGTTGAATTAATTCATAATGTTCAGGGCGGTAGAGGGAGTTTTTAACCACATTTCAAGTTCTGCTGGAAATGGGAGAGCCGGGAGCGCTTTCATCAGCGATATTATCTGTCATTTCCATGTTTTGCAAATGCATTGATTAGCATTTCTGCTGGAAGTGATGGAGAGGGGAGAGGCAGGAGGAGAGCACTGAGCTGAGGGTGGTGCAGGAGCTGCAGACTGTACAAGCCCAGAGAGGCCGTGGGGGGACCCTCTCCTTGCCCCCAGGTCCTTTTAGGGTTGCTCCATCCTTGTGTCTTGTTTCCAGACAGCACTGCCTGGATCTGCCCCGGGAGAGCTGGGCAGGTCTGGGGGGACCAGGGGGTGTATCCTAGGCTGGATGTTCCTGTGCAGTTGTTGCAGCAGCAGGACAGTCCCTGAGTCCCTTAGGTGTTCCTGTCCCAGCCTTGGGCTCTCAGCCACCTGTGGCAGAGACATGTCAGCAAAGTGAGCCCCTCATGCTGCAAGAACGGGCTCTTTTCTCCACCCCGTGCTTTGCATCCCGCTCACATTTAGCTCAGGGCTGGGGAACCCGAGCTGGGCACTGCAGCAGCTTCCCAGAAAGACCCATGAGATGAGGTATTGATGTTCTGAGAGTTCCTCATGCCCAGCAGCAGCTGAGGCATGGATTGAGCTGTCTGACACCTCGTTAGAGGGAAAACTGCCACTCTGCCAGGCTGTGCCAGGCTGGGGGCTGGTGGAGAAACCCCATCTGCAGCCTCAGCCCTTTGCTCCTTCTCTCCCACTGTCCCGACAGAAGCAGGGATCTCAGGGAGTATGGAGATTGATGTCCCCTGAGCTGCGGGGTGGGTGTGTGCCAGGATGCCCCACGGATGCCAGGGACACCAGCCCTGCTGCCCCCATCCTCCCACTCTGCAGAGCTGCAACGCTGGAAGGAGTTGCTGGTGCTGACAAAACACGTATCGAGGAAGTTATTTTGAGTCAGGCAGGACTGGGAGCTGTGCTGGGAGTGGGAATGCAAACAAACAGCCAGAACAGCAAATTGGTATTTTTTAATGAACCTGAAAAGGCTTTTTTCTTTCCACTCTCTCCTTCTGCATAAATGAAATCCCCGTCCTCGCTTCGCGCTCTGCCAAGGTTCCCATTTTGCTGGCTGTTTCCAGGATGCAGAATGCGGGGTTGGATTGCTTTGCCAGTCAGGGAGTTGCTGTGTCTCTGCCCCTCTGGTTGTTGCAGCAGTCGGGGTGGATTTGGGCCACCCCATCGAGGACTGGCTGGGTTACAGCGCTGGGGCAGAAGGGACAACAGCACCCACTGCCCCTTCACCCCCAAACTGACCTTCCTTTTCTCCCCTCTCCCTGCCCATCGGCGCCCAAAACACCTCCTGGGGCTGGTCCCCACTGACCACCGCCTCCTCTGCTTTTCCAGGCGAATAAGCTGAGAACCAAAACGCTGCACAACACTCTGAACCCCACGTGGAACGAGACACTCACCTACTACGGCATCACCGACGAGGACATGATCCGCAAGACCCTGCGGTACGGCCCGGGGGTGCTGAGCCCAGCACCAGGAGGGACACGTGTCCCTTCCCCTCTCTCAGAACGCTGCCAGCTGTCCCTCCCCATCCCACTGGTGGCTTCCCAGAGGAGCCCAGCCCCACAGGAGGACCTGGAGCTGCTCCCAGCAGAGCAGGGCAGAGCTCTCACCCACCACAGCCAAGGCATGGGCACGTGCCCTGCACACATCCATCACCCCCACGGTGACCAGTGCGTGATTTATGGGCAGCCTGGGCTGGAATAACCAGTGAGGAGCTTGTTCCTGCTCTGTCATTAACTTCATAACTCACTGGCTGGCTCCTGCCTGCAGAGGTGGTGTTGTTTGGGTTTAACTTCTTCGTGTCCAGCTCTCACGGGCACGTGTTAAGACTTTGTAGTCATGTCTTGCTGAGAAAATCTCTCCAGGGAAGTTCTGAAGCCCTTTTGAAGCTGAGCTTTTTTGGAAGAAAGGCATCTGTGAATTATTGCCAAACTAGATGAAGGTTGCTTGCACTTATTCTGTGATTTTATTCTGTTGCTTTGGTTCAGGCTCTGTGCATTCAGCATCTCCTGGCAGCGTCTTCCAGGGGCTGGGAGGCATTGTGTGGGGCTGGAGGTGGGCAGGGGCAGCGTGGTGGGGCTGGATGAGCTTGGAAGTGATGCTCTGCAGAGAGCAGATGTCTGTGAATGCACAGATTTCCATGTCCTGGCCTCTGTCCCACCTGGGTGAGGGCAGGGGGTGACCCAGAGCCCGAGCACAGATGCTGCTCAGGGGGTGCTGGGCAGCCTGGGCTGCTCCATCACTGCGCTGATCTGGGGCTGCGCTGCAGGATTTGCTCTAAGATCTGCTGTCAAACAAAGGATTTTGCATCCTGCTCCAAGCACTCAGGGCTTTGTGAGCTCCGTGGCTGGAATCCCATCCCTCGTTTCCAGGTGCCTTGGCAGGCTGGGCTGTGCTTTTCCCCATGACAAGAGCACAAAGCTGCCTCGTAACAGGTCCTGCTCAGAGGTGAATCGGGGCAGAGCCCACCTGTTGTCTGCAGTGTGCATGGAGATGGGAAATTTAGAGCTGTGGATTATTATTTCACTTGGAAAACATTAGTCATGCTGAAAGTGCTGCAGGCTGATGGGGCTGGAAAGCCTCCGGTTTGTTATTATTATTGGTGGGTATTTTTTCACTCCAGGCTTTGAAGTTTCCAGCCTCCTCAAGCGTGGAAATCGGTTTGTAGGGGGATGCTCGGCTGAGTTGTTTGCTGGAAGGCAACAGGGAGCAGGAGGGCTCGACCCTCACCTTTCCAGGGCCCTGGGAGCTGCTTCTCCCCAGGGAAGGGCTGGGATCCCGGAGGCACAGGGAGGTGTGAGGTGCCTGATGGCTTGGGGGGCTGTGCAGAGACATGGGCAGAGCTGGAGTCACCCTTCTCCCCAGAGAAATCCATCCCATTCCTGCCTGCCAGCCTGGGTGCTCTGGAGCTTCCCAGGGGAACAAGGGTGGCCACAGTCTGCCCCAGGGCTCCTTGTGCCCCCTCCAAAGCTCAAAACCATGCACAGACCCCAGGAGGATATGCAGGGAATCTTTGTGCCCTGGGGGGAGCTCAGGAGATTCCTGACAATGTTGGTTAATGGTAAATTAACCCAAAGTAGCTCCAAAGGCTTCTTTCCAGGGAGTTGAGGGAAACCTCGGGTTCACTGGTGTGTGTTCCTAGAAGTACTCTCAGTGGGAATGAAACTCCCTCTGAAGCCTCATCTGGTGATGCAGGGCAATGTCCCCAGGGTTTGGTGTTTCCTCGTGCCATCAGAGCCCTCTGTCTCCAGCCTTCATCCCCACAGGAGCTGCTTCTTAGCAGGGACATTCTCAGGGTCTCCAGCACTCTGCACAGACTGCACTTGCAGCTGAGAGTTCCGTGCTGGCAGCCAACCCTGGTGAATTAGGTGATAATTAAGGAGCAAAATCCTCTCTGCATGGAGGGGACTATCCAAGCACAATCCTGACTCCTACAGTATTTTGGTGTGGGTTGAGCTGTCTCTCTTCCACCAGCCTATCCATGACACCAATTGCAATGGCCCTTCACTCTCCCAGGGCTGCTTCCTGCAAGAAGCATCTCCCATGTCCCATGCCTTTGGTGCTTTGCTTCACCCATCCATCTTCTTGTCAAAATACCTCCTTCTCCATCAGGAAGAGCCAGCTTCAAAGCCATGAAGACGCTGGTTTTCCCTGTGCTAATCAGGCGAGGCTCCTGCCAGGCAGCTGGTGGTACTTGAAAGAGCATGAGTGATGCTCCCCTCGGTCTGGGCGGTGTCCATTCCCCGGGAGCCTCCTTGGTGCTGAGATCCATGGAGGGGCAGGGAACATGATTGCCAAGTCTCTTTAATGTTAAAATAACGGTGGAGATCAAAGCTGCAGCCAGCCTTTGCCTCCCTGCCTCCTGGAGAGCTGGAAAAGCACCCAGAAATCTTCCCTGCCCAGCTGGGCTCTTGGTGGGACGTGTCCAGCATGGATTGCTGGGGTGGTGCTGGCATGGGGTGCCTGCAGCTCTCTTCAAGGGGACAAGTGGCATTTGTTGGAGCAGCTGGAGTAGGGACATCCTAGAGAGCTGGGTAATGAGTCCCCTCTTGCCTGAGCCCCCCAGCCCCAGACCCCTCATCCGTGTGTGGCTTTGTGCAAACTGGTCAAGGGGCTTTGCTGTGACAGACCCCGAGAGCCATCAAGGTTCATCTTCCCAGGCAGGGCCCCCTCCTCGGGGTGAAGGAGAGGTGAAGGCAGCCCAGCTAATTGTGCTGGCGAGCAGCATTTTGTTAATGAATCAACCCCCTTAAATAACACCAGATACTTTGGATTTCATGAAGCACAGCAGGTGGGAGGATCTCGAAAGGTCTCATCCATTCATTGAATTAAATATCCCTGAGTGTAGCCCAAGGCTTAAGAGGGATGAAGCCACCCACCACCCTGGGAGAAAGCAAGTTCACAGCCATGGGGAGACACTGGACTAAGAGTGCACAGATGGATGGGATGGGGGCAGGTTCCCTGCCAGCACTGAGAGGGGAAATCCCACCCCACAGTCCCCACTCCCACGTGGGCTCCAGGCATGAGCGTGTGGCAGCAGGTTGGAAGCTGTCTCCAGTGGTGGGAAGCCAAGGTGCATGTCAGGGGGAAGCAGAGAAATGCTGCAGGGGAGGTTGGAATAGGCAGAATACAATCACCTACATTTAAATAATACATGTAATATGCAATAAATGAATTGTATTCATAATAAATATCAGAGCTGGCCAGATATTGGATACAATTACTCATATCCAGATATATTGGCAAAGTGATGCATTATTCATATGATACTCAGCTAGCCCACGAATGCCAGGAATTCTTTGTTTAATCATGTGTTTGACAAACATCATGACTCATTAAATACATTATTCAGAAAATAGTATTTGATCAGGACTAATAGGCATAGTGCAGACACTTCGAGGTTTGGGGTGCTGCATTGCTTTACTCTGGAAGTGCAGGTGCATTTGTAACTTACATCCCACTTTTGCTGTGGTTTCTGTGCTCAGCTTCGAGGCATTTTGTGATGGAGCCCAGCACTGAATCCTCCTTTTGTTTCTTGGAGAGCTGGGCAGTCCCAACATGCAGACTTTTGCTGTTTTCTCTCCTTGCCTGGTGTTTCCTGTCCTTAAGCCAAGCCAGCATCACCTGCATGTCCACTCCTCATCAAGAGCTTCCCAGGTCACTGCAGGGACCATAAGGGATCTTAGGCACGGAGGATGCACCCTCAGGCTCTGCTGCCTATTACAGGGGTGTGTGTTGTGGAAAAGGGTTCTTGTTGACCCCCATTTCCCCTTTCCATGCTGGGAAAGAGGCTGGGGGAATGTGTGTGAGAGCAGAAGCCGTGAGTCAGTGGAGCAGGGCTGCTGGAGCTGCACAGTGAGTCAGGACTGTAACCCAGGAGCCCGGGCTGAGTAGGAGGGAGAATAAGTTTAATGAGCAGTGATTGTTCATTTGCTGCTTAGTTTGCTTCCAAGGTGGTTTTCACAGCCTTTGACTTAAAGATCAGGACCCCACGATGAAGAGACCAAACCAAACAGTGAGCTGGGGGGATTGGGATTCATCAGGAGAGCTGAGGGAGGGGTGATGCTCGAGTTACAAGCTCGGGATGGCAGGTGAACGAGACTGCCGGAGGCGTCTCGTGCTGCTTGTCATGGAGCTGATTTTCTAACCCAAGGCAGAAAAATTCCATCACATCGATTTCTCGTAATAAAATTCAAGCTGGTGTAATTGCATTATGCCATTTTCCAAAGGGAGGGCTGGGGCTGGAGCTGCCTGCTCATCTGACTCTCTGCCTGAGCTAAAAATACCATCCCAGTGAGGATGAACCACAGCTGGGCGGAGGGATTGGGGTTGGAAACCGAGGCCAAAGCACTGGGAGGGCTGACATGAAACCCCGACTGAATCCCCCTGGGCATCACACACACATGGGCACAGAAGTTGGGGACCCACCCAAGAGGTGGCTGGAGACACCACAGGGAAGACAGGACTGGGAGAAACCTGGTGGTGTCTCCAGCTCCATCGTGCTGCTCAGGGCAGTAGCAGTTCCCAGGTCTTGCAGATGTGCCAAAAACTACTTTTTTGTAGTAAAAAGGGACATGGTTCTGCGTGACCACTGGGGCTTCCTGAGTCCCTGTGGGCAGTGAAAGGAGGCATGGTGGGACTCTCCCAGTGTGGCACTGGAGATGCTCTCCCTGCCACCACCACCACCACCAGTTTTCCATGCATTTCCTTCCCAGGTTTCTGCCTGTCCTGGATGCTCCTGGGGCTCCACAGCAAGAGGGACATTTTTTGGGGGGTCTTGCTGTGCTTCTCGGGTGTATGTAGACACTGTCAGGAGAAGATCTTGTTTCTCCCATTTTTAAGAGGTAAAACCACCCCAAATCCAGTCTCCCTGAGTGCCCAGGAGCCAGCACCACTGGGCTTGGGCTGCCAGCTCCCTGCAAGGCCATGTCCCCTCCTGTCCCCTCCTGTCCCCCTCTCTCCAGCCCAGCCTTTGCATCCCCTTCCCTCCCCAGCTTTGCCCAGATGGACACGGAGTTGCACATGCCTGGCAAGTGCCACGTCATCTCCGGAGCTGCTGCTGCTCCTTTTTCAGTTTTGTTCTTTAAAAGAAGAGTGAGAGGAGGAAGGGAAATAGGGAATATCGTGCCTGCATTTGAGATTCTCTTTGAGGATTTTCCTGTTGCGGTGGGGTGGTTTTTTCATGGGTATCTATAGTAACGCTGCATCCAGATACAGTTTTCTGGAGAGCAGCATTCCCTGTCTTCCCACTTGTATTTTTTTTTTCCCCAAACCCCTTTGCTCTGCTGCTCCCCAGCCCTGAAGATCCTCGTGCCGTGCCACTGAGCCATCCCATGGGTTCCTTGCTTCTTTACTTCCTTGTTATTCACTTGTGAGCATGAAGGTGGTCAAACCATCCGTAGATAAGCCACTAAACTATCCACAGAGAAACCATCCATGAACAAACCATAAACCATCCAAAGATAAACCATCTGTAGGCAGCCCCTCCAGGGATAAGCCATCCAGGTGCTGAGCAGGCTAGAGGTATATTGTGCAATTAGTTACTTTCAGGTGGCATCACAGGACACTCTCTTTCATTACTTTTCCCCCTTCCCATGTGGTCCCTGGAGGCAGAAGTGCCACCCGTGGGGAATGGATGCCAACAGGAGTGGGTGAAGGAGAAAATAAGCAGGTGGAGAAAGGATGAGATGACACTGTAGGAATATCTTTTAAAAAAGAAGAAAGGAGAGAATGTAAGGGAAGGGAAATGCCTTTCCTTTAAGATAAGGGAGACCAGCTGGTCCCTGTGTGGCTCCAGTGAGGATGTGGGATGCTGGATGCTCCCTTTGGAGGTGGATGGGATGGCTTTCCCTGTCACCATGTCCAGACAGCACTGCTGGGAACCAGCTGGTCCCTCAAGGCAGCCACCACCTCCTGGCCTCCCTCTGGGATTTCAGGAGCTACGAGCAGAGGCTCCTGCAAGCACTAACTTTGCTCTTCTCTCGTCTCTCCTGGCGCCCAGAACAGGCTGGGAAGCAGCAGAGAAATGACTCATGAGCTGCCAGCTGAGGGAAAGGCATTTATAGCTTTGCACAGAAAGCAGCCTTCGCTCAGCTCCGCCGTCACTGCCCTCGGACACTGTCATGGGATCCCAGGGGGCAGGGGGAGATGCACCTGGCCAAGGTGTGATGGGTCTGTCCATCCCTCACAGCCCTGGCTGCATGGTGGGAGAGGAGCTGGCAGATCCCCCCATGTCCCAGGCTGGCAGTCAGGGTCACCCTGAGAGGTGCCACGCTCCAAGCAGTGCCCGAGCCCCTCGGGTGGCAGGGAGGGAGCTGTGTGGGAGCCACCCTTCTCCTGGCTGTGCAGTCTGGGGAGGGTTTGAGGAAGAGCCTCCATGGCTGGGTAAAATGCAGCTGGGCTGGCTTTGCTCATAGATGATTCTGATGTTGTAATGGAAGAGCCACCAGGATGTTTGAGGTTGTTTTTTCCAGCAGTGCCTGGGCTGGGACATGTGTTAGACACCCACTCACACCATGAGCTGCCCTGGCCAGGCTGTGGGAGCATCGGGTGCTCTCCAGCTGCCCATGGAGGAGGGGAACGGTGATCTGAGCTGTTCTCTCTCTGGCAGGACCTGCAGTACAGTGGGGCAGCCCCTTCCCTTGTGCCATCCCCTCCCCTCTCCCCAGCTCACCCCATGCTCCTTGCAGGATCTCGGTCTGTGACGAGGACAAGTTCCGCCACAACGAGTTCATTGGGGAGACGCGGATCCCACTGAAGAAACTGAAGCCCAACCAGACCAAAAACTTCAGCATCTGCCTGGAGAAGCAGCTGCCGGTGAGTGGGAGGTTCAGAGCCACGTCCCCACCGTGGGGACACAGCTTCTCCCCGTGGCACGTGGGTCTGTGGGGTGCTTTGGGCGCTGAAACACGATCAGGGATGGGCAGAGCACCCCTCACACTGAGGAGGGGGTGTCTGACCATGGCTGTGCCCCAGAGCAGCCCCCAGACTGGGCGTATTCCCTCCCACAGATAGATAAAACAGAGGACAAGTCGCTGGAGGAGCGTGGCCGGATCCTCATCTCCCTCAAGTACAGCTCTCAGAAGCAGGGGCTGCTGGTGGGCATCATCCGCTGTGCCCACCTGGCTGCCATGGATGCCAATGGCTACTCCGACCCCTACGTCAAAACGTGAGTGCTGCCCCGTGCCAGGTCCCCTCCCGCCTCTCCCTCTAGCCGAAATTAATTGATCTCATTAGGAGATGCAAATGAGGGCGTCACGGCAGCAGCTTGCAGCCTGGAGTGTGTCACTCCCTGGCAATTATTTTGCAGAGCTTCCAGGTAAGGTGGGAGCTGCCTGCTGGTGTGTGGCTGTGCCCACCCTGTGCCAGGGCGTCCTGCTGTCCCTGCTGGTTTGGCAGGGGCCAGGTGGCCATGGTGCCCACTGCCAGGCTCAGCTCTGCCCTGGGACAGGGTCTGCAGCAGGAACGTGGCCCTGGAGACAGAGTTGGTGGCCCAAAATAGTTGGGTTTTGCTGACAGGGATGGTGGGTCTCATGGGTGGCACAACGATGGGTATCCATCAAGCAGGATGGTGCCCGTGCCCGACAGTCCTGGACCTCACTGAGCACCTGTGGACCCCTCTGCTTCCCTCCCCGGTGACACTCACAGCCTTTTCACTCTTTGAAACCTGCACTGTCCCTGCTGGGTCAGGTCTGGGCATCCTGGTGGCATCAGGGCACAGGCATCCCCCCCATCCCAGTCCCAGGGGATGGGCAGGTAATCACCCCCTTCCCCAGGTCCCAAAGGAGAGGAGGTTCCCAGCCCAGCTCCCAGCCACCACCCTGCACTTCGGGAAAGCTCTAATTACGGGTGTAATTAGGTCAGACAGTGCTTTAAGGGCAACCCAAGGCTCCAGGGCCCCGTTAACAGAGCTGGGAGCACATTTACAGGTCCCGCTGATACTTCCAAATGTCTGGCAGCACCTTCCTTCCGAAAAACACCAGCGATATGAAACACAGAGTCATTCAAATGGCTGTTTCCAAAAGGGCTGCTGCCACCCAGCCTCACGCAGGTGGTTCAGGGAAGGTGGTGTCACCCCGGGGCTTTGCAGGGAGGCTGAGGAAGGTGATGGTTTGCTGATGCAGACCAGGCTGGAGTGGAGCCCTGCATTACTGCAGCCCTCCCTGTGCCCATCCCACATTCCTGTCCCCACTGCCCTGACCCGAACTTGGGCACTTTCAGGGACAGTATTTGAGGCAGAAATACTGGGATAAACCACGGCCAGTAATGGCATTTAGCAGCAGCAGACTTTCACCTTCCTATCTAATTGTTCTTGAGGGGTGGAGGCGTTTGTAGAAAAGTGGCCTTTTCCTTTTCTAAGTGCCCATGAGCAACACAATTCCCATTGTTGAACCCAGTCGGTTTTGGGTGCCCCATGCACCATCCACAGGAGATTGTCTGCAGGGCTGGAATCAGAGCAGATACACCAGTGATGCTTCTCGGTACAAGCCCTAATTTTTTAATTATGAGCAAGATCTGGAAAGCGTAACAAGGAAGCAGAACTGATATTTAAAGGCACAGCACCAGCATGAAATGATGATGGATTGACTGTGGCCTGGCCCAGATTTCAGGTGCTCTCTCTGCCTGATAACACTTTAATCTCATTTGCTCTCCCATCCTGCTGCTGCACTGTGGAATATCCACAGGGGACAGTGGATATTCCTGAACCTGCAGTCACCACATTCACCCCTGCTCCCTTTTCCACACTGTGTGTGCCTCCTGTCCCCTCCTGGAGAGACAGGATGAGCAAACCAGTCACACAGTCCCAAGTCTGGACTGGTCTCAGGCTGGGAGCGATTGGTTTTGGGAGCTGGGAGCAGTGTGTGCAGTGCCAGTGTCCCCTAGGGACTGGAGCTGGGATAATCAGTGCTCTCTGCAGCCAGCAACTCGTGTGTGCTGAGGTCTGGAATTGCTGCCTCCTCCCAGGCATCCCCAACACTTCAGCAGGGCAAGGAGAGCCGCAGGTTCATGGGACTCAGTTCTCATCTCCTCCTGCCCCCTTTGGGATCTGGTGCCACCAGGTGTCCCCACCTGTGCCCTCCTGCCCTCCTGGCCACCCCCGTGTGATGGGGCTGCTTCGCTCTCCTTGCAGTTACTTGAAACCAGATGAGGACAAGAAATCAAAGCACAAGACGGCGGTGAAGAAGAAAACACTGAACCCCGAGTTCAATGAGGTGGGTTTGGGGTGGCTGTGGGGCTGTTCTGGGTCCTCACACTTACCAGATAAAAACACCACCTTAGTCGGTATGTGAGGGGTCAGGGTTGGGTTCCCTGTGGGTGGCAAAGGGCAGCAGCCCGAGGAGGAGGATGGGCAGCCCCAGCTCCCGTTTCATCCTGAGCTGTCTCCGCTCCCCCACAGGAGTTTTGCTATGAGATAAAGCACGGCGACCTGGCAAAAAAGACCTTGGAAATCACCGTGTGGGACTATGATATCGGGAAATCCAACGATTTCATAGGTGAGTGGGGCACTCTATAAGGTCTCTTTTTTATTTCCATTCACTGTCTGTGCCTCTTATTTTTAAATCTGCTGTTCTTCTGCACTTCTCCAGCCTCCCCACTTGTTCTCCATCCTCACATTCATTCTTGCTGGGTTTTGGTTCTGCTTTTATCCTGCTCCTGCACCTGAGCCCCCTCTCCCACACCGACATCCCCTGTGCATGGAGCACCCAAGCAGGGAGAAGATGCATCTCCCTCTCCCCTTCTGTTTTCAGACCTTTTCCTCTGTACAAAAAAAGCAGGTTTAACAGGGAGGTTTCATTTATCTCTGTTGGATGTCTGGACTTGTTGTGATTTTGCTGCTGGTCACTGTGATTGATCACTACTAAGTGCCCAGTATCTGTGACAGCTGCTGCGATTGCAGCGAGCCCTTGGCACAGGAACAAGGTGCCTGGGAGAGGTCCCACATCCCAGATCCCAGCCATGAGCTGGAGGGGGACATGGGCTACAATTGCCAGCTCGTGGCTTCGGGTGCAGTGAGGGTGGTGCATGACCTGGCTCCATCCTGCATCCTGCAGCATCCCCTGTTCCCCCCTCACCTCTCCCTCCCTGTGCCTCTGTCCCAAGGAGGAGTGGTGCTGGGAATCAACGCCAAAGGCGAGCGGCTGAAGCACTGGTTCGACTGCCTGAAGAACAAGGACAAGAAGATCGAGCGCTGGCACACGCTGACCAACGAGCTGCCGGGCGCCGTGCTCAGCGACTGAGCCCCTCTGCCACAGCCTTTGGACTTGCCTCGTTTATGGCTTTGGACACGGGGTACCGGGGTGGCCGGGACACCCCACCCAGGCACAGCCTGCCTGCAGGGAACACAGCCTTCCCGGGGCAGCAGGCAGCGCAGGTTGGCTCTGCTCAGCCACTCCCGGCTCCTGAGGCTTTTCCAAAATGCCTCTTGGCACCCTGGCACGCTCACAGCCCCACTCACGAGCATGCACGTGCACACACACATATGTACACACACACACACACAGGTGTACACACACACGTACACACACACACACACACACACATGTACATACACACGTGTGCACACACACTCATGTACACACACATGCACACACACACACATGTACACACACATGTGTAACACACACACATGTGTACACACACACACATACACACACGTACACATACACGTGTAACACACACACGTGTACACACACACATGCACACACACACATGTACACACACACGTGTAACACACACACACATGTGTACACACACACACACGTGCACACACACCCACGGACACCTCCTGTCTGCATGCTCTGCAGTCTGGCTCCTCTCCCATCCTGGCTCTACTGAATTACCTTCTCGCTGCCTTGCAGTCCAGTGGCAACAATGAGTGCGTCCGTCTGCGTCCCTGTGTCCAGTACCGGCCAAAGGCGTCACCAAAACCTGGAGCTGTTCTCTCAAGGCGATTGTGCCATACCCCTGGTGGTTTGTCAGTCTCTGTGGTTTGGGCCTAAGCAGTCTTTTTTGCATTTAAGTCTCCTCTGTTGGAATGATTGTGTCCCTGATAAGCTGGGAAGAGTGTTTGCTTTTCTTCCAGGACTGTCGTGCTCGTCCTCTCCAAGGAACCCCCTGAAGTCAGCACAGCTGTGCAGACCACAGCTTTCCCCTTGGGATGGGGCACCTTCCCATTTGGGAGGCAAAGGAAAAAGCCCCTGGCTGTTCCTGCTTCCCAGGATCAGCAGCACAGCTTTGCTTCCAGCAAAGCCAGTTTTCAGGCCACGTTTTCATGTCGTTTTTCCCTTATTCATCCTTTTCCAGTTCATGCCTTTAAATAAAACCCAGTGAAGACACTGAGCCTCGGGGCTGAGCTGGAATGGTGTTTGTAGAGATGCTGGGCTCTGGCACAGCCGTCAGGTTGGACCATTTTCTGCCTCAGACAGCATCCAAACCAAACTTTCGTGTAGGGCACAGTAATAATATAGTAATATTATCATAATAATCCCAGATCTCATCCTCTGTGATCCACTTTGGCAAGTCTGTGCATCCTCATCCCACTGGACATCCAGGGGAATGAGCTAAAACTTTCTCTGAAATGCTGCACGTTTCCCAAAAATTTTGAAGCCTTTAAAGCATGATTTCTTAGGAAGAGCTGCTCTTACCCCACAGGTCTCACTTACTCAGTTTCTGAGCCCTGTGCATGCACATGAGCGTGTTGCTGACTTCTTTTTTTCTTGGAAAACAGTGGGATCTCTGGAAACCTACATTTACTTTTCAAAGTGTGGATGATCGTGTTACACCTTGTTTGATACGGGGGTGGGGGGATAAAAAAAAAACCAAGGTTCCTAGGGGTTTTTTTAATAACTTAATATTTGTAATGCATTCTACAGATATGCATGGATTTTATTTGAGTGCTGGCAGCGTGTCAAGTCAGATGTTCCCAGTAATCCTTTCAGGTCCAGCACCTTAAAACCTGGTTGGGGTCTGAGCTTCCAGGAAAGCTCCAGGAGCACCAGGTTGGCTGTGCCTCCTTTTTCTTGCAAAGTTCCTTTCAATCCATCCTTTGTTCCAGCATATCTTGCTCTGAAACTGGTTTGTGCCTGAGGTGGAGTAGGACATGTGTGTGTGGGTTCCTTCACTTTGTATCCCAGTCTTTTCGAGGTGGGCACTCTGTCCATCCGTCCGTCCCAGCTGCGTGCAGAGTTGGTGGTTGTCATGCCAGGCCTCGTGAAATGTTTGATACCAATGTTTTGCTACCATGTGAAGGCTGCAGAAACCATCCTTACCTGCATCCTGAAAGACTTTTGTATTTCAGTATTACCTATCTGTGTACTTTTTGTCAGATTTGTTAATATTTATAACGAGAATCGAAAATAAAAAGGTTAAAAAGAAAAACAAACCCAAAGGTTGTGGCACTGGTGGTGCAGCTTTTGAATGTGGGGTCTGGCAAGGATTTGGGGAGCAGGAGATGGTTTTAAACCAGAGCTTTGGGGGCTGCTTGGCCCAATGTAGTATATATACACTACATATAAATAAATAGATGTATATATATACAGAGACAGAAAATAAATGTATGGCCCAGTGCAGTATATAAACTACATGTGTATTTATATAGGTTTATGTATATATATGTATATAGCAGCCTGCAGCCCAGCAAACCCAGGGCACAGGGGATGACATCCAGTCCCAGGTGCCAACGCTGGGCAGGGGTCACACTTACAGGAAAAGACAGCTGGAAAGCACAAGGAAAAAAATATTTACTCAATTAAATGATGCTCTGTTCAGTCATCAGATTTTTGTTTAAGTCAGTCTTTATCCCCTCCGGAATAAAGAGCTGATTATAAAAAAGGGGGGTGGGGAGCCCAAACCCTTCAGATTAAAATAAAGCTTAAGGTATTTGAATGCCAAGCTGCTCTGGGGCACGTCAGACCCTCCTGCTCTATAAAAGAGGCTTTGCTTTTGGGGAGGGTCACCTGCCCCAGGTGGAGCTCCAGCAGACCCATGTACTCCCCTGCCAGCTCACAGGAGCCCCCAAATAACGGGACCCCAGGGCCCTTTGATGGCCCCCAGTGGCCCTACCAGGCTCCACGGGCCATGTACCTGTCGGTGGCCGTGCTGATGGGTCTCGTGGTGGTCTCTGCCTCAGCTGTCAATGGCTTGGTCATCGTGGTCTCCATCAGGTACAAGAAGCTCCGGTCGCCCCTGAACTACATCCTGGTGAACCTGGCCGTGGCCGACCTGCTGGTGACACTCTGTGGCAGCTCCATCAGCCTCTCCAACAACATCAAGGGCTTCTTCGTGCTGGGCAAAGAGCTCTGCGAGCTGGAGGGCTTCATGGTCTCCCTCACAGGTAAGGACATGGGCCTGGACACCTGCCCTGGGCTCTGCCTGGTGCTTTTGTCTGTAGCAAAGGAGCTTTGGGGACGTTCCACCAGCTTTCTCCTCTCCTTAAGTCAGTTTTCGTGTTGTAAAACTCCTGTTCTTCAGCTCTTCTTTAGCACAGGGAAGGGTCAGGTGGGTGGTCAACTGTGCCAGGTCACCATATGCTCTGTCTTGGTCCTCATAGAGAGGAAAATGCCACTTGGGCAACGAGGAGTCCTTGCTTGGTGTGTTTTTAGTCAGTGCTGGCTGCTGTGTCACCCACCTGTGGGTGGGTGTGTGCCACGGACACCAAACTGCCCAAAGACCTTAGTGGAGGACACTCTGGTGGAAAACCTGTGATTGCAACCACCAGATCACAGCCACCCAGTGCCAACCCCACCTTTAAGGGCCAAATATCCTCACAGCTCTCCCTGCTGTAAGAAAAACATCCAACTTGTTTAAACAATATGTACTTGGGGAGTTCTAAATCATCATCTGCATGCCGGTGTGGGCAGCAGAGCCTGTCCCCAAGAGCCAAGCCCTCCCTCTCCCCCCAGGCATCGTGGGGCTGTGGTCTCTGGCCATCCTGGCCCTCGAGAGGTACCTCGTGGTCTGCAGACCCTTGGGAGACTTTCGGTTCCAGCACCGCCACGCCGTGAGCGGCTGTGCCTTCACCTGGAGCTGGTCACTGCTCTGGACCACCCCACCACTCATGGGCTGGAGCAGCTACGTGCCTGAAGGTAGGGCAGGGGTGTGTCAGATCCACCTCGTGTCTTCTCACATATATCCTTTTCAAGCACAGAGCAGCTGGAGAGCGTGCTGGAATTTGAAAGTGTTAATATCTCCTGCTTGCTCAGCCAGTAAACCCCTGGGGGAGGTTGTGCTTTGGAGGTCGCCCACCCCAGGACCTGCTCTGGCTGCTGGAGCACACAGAGCAGTGCCCAGCACACCCCCAGCCCAAACCTGCTGCTGGAGGGGCTGCTCTCCAGCTCAGTGGGGATGGAAAAGTGAGAGGGTGGCATTGCTAAACATGGGACAGCACTGGTTGTTTTGGAGCCCATCACTGAGCCCCTCTCCAAGCCCACCATCGCTTTAGGCTCGTTTCCAAACTCGTTTCCAGGTCTGAGAACCTCCTGTGGGCCCAACTGGTACACGGGCGGCAGCAACAACAACAGCTACATCCTGTCCTTGTTCGTCACCTGCTTTGTGATGCCCCTCAGCCTGATCCTCTTCTCCTACACCAACCTGCTGCTCACCCTGCGAGCGGTAAGCACGGGCGAGCTGAGCTCGTGGTTTTCCTCTCCCAAGGCAGGTTCCTGTGACTGGCAGCGGGGCTGACATCTCCTGGCACTGCCACCAGGGCACCCAAGGCATGGAAATGCTGTTGCAGGTGGCTCAGAGGCTTCTCTCTGTCCCAACTCCCCGCAGGCTGCGGCGCAGCAGAAGGAGTCGGACACGACGCAGCAGGCGGAGCGGGAGGTGACCCGCATGGTGGTGGTGATGGTGCTGGCCTTCCTCATCTGCTGGCTGCCCTACACCACCTTTGCACTGGTGGTGGCCACCAACAAAGACATCACCATCCAGCCAGCTCTCGCATCCCTGCCCTCCTACTTCTCCAAGACCGCCACGGTTTACAACCCCATCATCTACGTCTTCATGAACAAACAGGTGAGAACAGGGCAGTGGCACCACAGCTTCTCTGGGGCTTCTGGAGAGCAACCTGAAGGGCTTAGAAAACATGGAGGAACCCCCTATCCCATCTGGAAGCACAGGCACAGGCTCGATCCCAGAGGTGCTGCATGAGCAGCGAGGTTTTGGGGAATAAATGGAAAGGGAGGGAGCAGCCTGCAAGCCCAAACAGGCTCATTTTCTGCTTCCCTGATTTCATGGGGTCAGGCAACTTAATGTGAGATCACAAAGGGCTCATTGAAGACACAAAGCAAACAGAAACTACCATTGTCAGTAAACCACAAAGAATGGGGCTGGGAATAGACAGAGCTCTCACCCAAAATATAACCAGCGTCCACCCCTGGGAGGTGACACCAGATTTCTGTCACACCTAACCCTGCCCTTCCCTGCCCAGTTTCAGAGCTGCCTGCTGAAAATGGTGTGCTGTGGTTACCACCCCCGGGGCACTGGGAAAACTGCTCCGGCCAGCCCTGGCCCCTGCCCAGGAGGGGCTGCAGAGGGGCTGAGGAACAAGGTGACCCCTTCTCCCCCTGTCTGAGTGCTGCCAGACCCTGCCTGCACCACGCCAGCTCCAGGCTCTGCCCATCCCACCCAGCCTCCTGCAGCACAGGGGCTCTCAGGGGACACAGGGGTCCCCAGCAGCCCACGTGGCTCCCCAAAGCAAGCCAGGACAGTGTCTTCTTATGGGAGAGGAGCCAAACCCCCTCCCTTCCAGCCCATCCCTTCTGGGAATCCAGAGCCTTTCAAGAACAACCAAAAATAAAAATAAAGAGCAGTGTTTCTCCCTTCAATGCACAACACCCCAGGTTGCTGTTTGGCCCCCACGGTCTGGCTGGGATGCCACATCCAAAGGGGGCTGAGGATGGAGCTGCACATTCACCATCCCCGGGCACACCAAGTCCTGTTTGCACTCTGTGAAGTTCAAAGGCAGGCTGTGAATCTGGCATAAATCCAGCAGGCACATTTAAGTGCAGACTGTCTTAATGAACATTAATAAACACTAACCAGTTCACGGGCATCTCTTTTCCTGGCTGATAGAGGGTCTGACAGAAAACACACCCCTTCCTGCTCCTGGAGCTGGCACAACTCTCGTGGCAAGGGCTCCATACACCATCATAATAGGAGCAAGAAAAAAAACAGTTTAAAACTACAAAGTTATTTTTATGATCTATTTAAGGCAGTAAGGAAAGGTCTTAAATCCACCAGTTTCCCAGCAAGGCTGAAAACACTGGTTGTAACAGGCCTTGAGGTGCAGGCACAGCAGAGGCTCCACTGCAAACAAAAGATGCCAAAGCCTGCAAGAATAAAAGACCAAACACCTCTGTGGGGCTCCACAGCTTCACACCTGAGGCTGAACCTCCAAACACAAGGTTTACCTGCACAGGCACACCTCTGGTCTGTGGGGCAGAGTCTGTGGTGGAGGAGCCCAGGGAAAAGGTTCCTAAAGACAATAACACAGACAGCAACTCTCTGAAATGGGGTTTTACCCAATCCCCCTATTTTTGAAAAAAAACCTGTCTGCCTTCAGAGTTCATTGTCTTTCACATTCTGATCCTGAAGCCCTGAATTGCTTTCAAAATGAGATGATCCACAGTGGCAGGACTCCAAGGCTCTTCCTGCACAGGGATGATCCCCAAACACGTGCCCTGCTCCCCCCAGCCTCTCCCCCAGCCTGTGTCTGGAGCTGGAGGGCAGCAACACTCCCAGTTATTCATCAGCTCCCAAAATTGCCTCACCAACACACAGCCCACAGCCTGCCACTCACCAATGATGAGATCTGGGAGACTGAGGGCTTTTCTCCTCTCTCTGAGATTCTCTGCTCCAAACCAAGAACAAAACAAAAATCCCCAAACCAGACCAGTACAAGGACAGGGACAAAGAAGGGAAACAAACTGGACAGGGTGTGGAACTAAATGATGTCCATGGTCCCTTCCAACCCAACCCATTCCATCCTTCTGTGACCTGCCATGTGCCCAGGGCAGGGACAGGACACTTGTCCCCCTCCCTCTCTACTCCTGCTTTCCTACGTGCAGAACAGCTCAGCTCACACGTGAGCGGCTCAGAGAGGAATTAGAACAGCTCACTATCACTGTTTTAATTTAATTAATTGGCCTTTCATTCTGTGGGAAGCTGAAAAGCAGCATTAGATGGGCCCCTCTGATCTTCTCTGCTGTCTTGCACTGGTTCTTGTTTAATTGTTCCTGTTAATTACAGCTTTCGTGGCCCTGCTTTATGTTATCTGGATGATTTACATTCATGCAGAACTTAAAGCTGGAAAGTACAAGCAGCTGACAAACTGCAATCTCTGTGGTGTTCTGGCCTCGATAAGGAGAGCAGACAGGCTGTGGGGCTACTTGAAAGGCTCTCTACCAAGAGAAATAAAAATTCTCCACATTAAGATTAAAAAAGATAGGGAAATGGTTGGCAGGCTGCTCACCATTTGGTCAGGCAGATAAAGCAGAACAAGAAAGCCAAGGAGCTGAGGAGCTTTCACATGTTGCAGACCCAAGGGGTGGATAGTTGTGTGCACTGACAACACCCCTCTGCTCCTCTCCACCACCCCCCTGCAGCCTTTAATTACTGCTTATTTAATTGAGCAAGTCTGAAACACAACCAAACCCTGCCCAAATTTATATTTCAATGTTATATACTTAAGTTTAAACCTTTGCTTAATATTTTTATAGTTATATTCATCTTCGTATTTTCCTTGTATTTTTAATTTTCCTTATATCCAAATTTATATTTAAATGTTATATATTTAAGTTTAAACTTTTGCTTAATACTTCAGATTTGTATTTTGTATTAACATTTAAATTTTCCTTATATTTTAAACTTTCCTTACATTAAAATTTATATTTAAATATTCTGTCTATTTAAGTTTAAACCTTCCCTTAATAATTTTAATGCCACACAGAGGGGTGAGCCCCATTCCCAGGCACTGGCCCTGCTGTTATCCCGAGGTGCAGAATTCCAGGCACAGCCTCCTTGCTGCTGGCAGTTCTGTCCCAGCTCTGTCACAACCACAAACTGATAAATGGATGAAAGATTTCTATTTTCTCTGGATCTTTTCTGAAGAAAGCTCCCCCACCTCTGCCAGTCTGCAGCATTTTCCCTGGAGCAGCTCTATCAGTGTCTGGCTGGATCATGGCCTGATGATGGGAAACACTGGTAATAATAAGTAAAAAAAAGCAATAAAACAACCCCAGAAAGAACCTCCAAAACAAAACAAAAAACCAAAAACAAAGGCAAAAGAACCACAGGGCAGCACAATAACCTTGGCAACTTTTACTAGTGCTGTTAAGCCAAATTAACAAAAGTTACAGACTGGGAGCATTTCCTTAAAAAAAACAGGAATAAAGAGGCAAACCCAGGTGTACAAACCCAGGCAATCCCCATGTCTGGTGGACAGGGAACAGCACAATCTTCAGCCCTGCATGTGAACAGCATTTATCACAAGAAATGCTCAATATGGAGTTGCTGTGCCCATCAATATCTTAATCCAAAGCTCAATTATATCCAGGTTGGGTTTTTTTGGACCAGGGCTGCTAAAAACATGGTTGAATTAACCAGGTATCTTCAAAACACTCCCCACATTTTCTCATATGCCTGTCTAATGCTGGCAGGGAACATATTGCTGCACTTGCAATCTCTGGAGAACACTGCTTTTTTCCTCATTAGCTTTTTGCACAGCAATTAATCCCCTTAATCAGTCAAATCAGTTCAACACTAGATCACAAAAGCACTAAGTAAAGAGAAAACAAGAAATTACCTTGTTAAATTTAATGAGCAAGGCAAAACATACACTCCACGGGCTGCAACAGTGCTCCACACTCCAGCATGGAAGAATTTCAGTGCCTGAGCAGTACCAGCAGCCCACAGAATTACAACCATTTTGTTTGCAACACTGAAAACTGAATAATGCAACAGAGCAGGAAATTATTTTGCTTATAAAACCCCACCACGTAGCAGGTTCCTGAGGATGTGGCACTGAGAAATCAGTTCAGCTCTGCAATATTGACACTGCCTGTGCATGCAGTGATGGCATAAAACCAGTACAAACAGTATTAGAACACAGAACATTGGATTTTCTTCTGTACTTGCTGCTGGAGTTCAAGGAACTCTGAGCTTTGCAATTGTTTCTGTGGCCAAAGAACTCTGCAATTCCCATTGTTCACTGTACAAACAGCAGCAAGCAGATGATGGGTCTGAACTTCTTCACTCTCTTTTAGTCACATAGAGAGCTCTCATCCAAAACAATTATCCTGCAGTGGGGGGAAAAAGGAGAGGGGGAAAAAAGGTTAGGCAGTTGGATTTTATTCCTGTATCAAACTACAAAGTGAAGAGAATGGGATTTCGTAGCACCTCTTTCCCTTCCCAGCATGGAAAAGGGGGCTGGATGTGCTGCAGCCAGAGGACACACAGAGTGCTGCCACCAGCCCAGCTCAGCTCAGTCTCACCTGAATGGGGAGGCTGGAGACAGATGTTGCTGCAGCTGGAGTGTCTGCCCTCGGGGCTGGCTCTCTGCAAACACAAGGACATGCAGCTCAGAGCCAGGAGCCCTTCAGACCCAGAGTCAGGGGCTACAGCTCTCCTGCCTTTCTGCCAAGGGTTAAACCACACCTGCCCCCAGAGCCAGCCCCAGCTCTGCTGCTCCTGGAGCCTCCCAGGGCACCCTCTGTGCCAGTGCCAGTGCCAGCCCAGCTCCTGAGCTGGGACAGAGAACAGGGGCCCCTCTGCCAGTGCTCTGCAAACAGGCACACTGATGTCACCCCCATGTCACCCCCCCCCGACTCCTACAGGTAAAAAATGCCCAGCAGCCTTTCCAAAAGCAGCCAGTGATGGGGGGCACTTCAAACTTTGGGTGCCTGCACAGCTTTCCAGACAAAGAGCACCTGCTGAAGTCCCTGCACAGCTCTCTGGTGCTCTGCCTCCAGCCCCAGCTGCTCTTCCCTCTACTCCATTCCTCCTTCCAGCATCTTCTGGATCCTGCAGGCTTGAAGGACAGAGTTTTGGGTATGATCCTAATTTTTCCTGATTTTTTTTCTGGACAGGATGAAACAGAGCACTAAAGCAGATGCCTTTTTATTTTAACCCCTATCTATCTTGTGCATCTGCCCCTCCAACCCCCAAATTGCTTTTCCCCTCCAAAACTGCAGGTGTGCTTTAGCTCTACATCCACAGACTCCAAGGATTCCTTACATAACACCATGAATAAATGAACTGGAGGTGTGGATGGGCTTTGGATAACATGGAAATACAGGAATTGCTGTGCCTTGTTGGCAAGATCCTCCTGGCCACTCTCTGCCATTTCCTGGGGAGTTCCTCACAGTTACTGGGCTCTGACCTTCACTTCTCAGAGGACCAAAGTTATTGGGGCTGTGAAACTTTTCCTTCCAATGATGTGTATGTGACTTCTGTCATTCCTTCATTCCCTAATCCACTACCATGAAAACACAACCATTTTCTCAAATTCTCCCCTACAAAGAGTTTTCACAATTCTGTTCTCTTAATGTGCATTTGCTCTGCCTCACAAAAATCCCCCATTCTGTCAGATTAGCTCTGATTTCTGGGCAGAGTAAGCACTGCCTTCCAAGCCTATTGAAGTATTTGCTTTCCACCCACAGGAAATTATATTAACAAAACATTCTTTTCCCTCTCAGTTCAGCACAAAGAGTTCCCATTGATGTCTCCAGGGAAGTTCCCTGACAGGTTTCTCTCTAAGGAGTGACACCCCATTTTCTGAAGAGTCCTGCCAAGATCTGTACCCACAACACAAAATAAACACCACAAATTATCTGCTAACCCAAGAATGTGTCCCCGAGGCTGTTCTTGGATCTGCTCATCTCCAGGAACTGCATGGAGCATTCTTTCTAAAATATCATCAAGAGTAGAGTGAGCCCTGTCAAGCAGAAGATTTAAAAATTATGGTGACAAGTGTAATGCTACAAATTTCAAAACAAACCAGTCAGAATTACCAGGGTATTTGAAGTTCACATCTGTAAGCAGTGAATCTTGTTAAAATCTGCTGAAACCATCATTCTAAATACTCATAACTCAAATACAAACCTGTCTGATCATCCTTTTCTCATACCTGTCTGTATCCTCTGCCACACTGAACGACTCCCGACTCCATAAACTCTGATCTGTCTCTTCGTTTCTCTCACATTCTTTTTCTGACTCTCTGCTTTCCATTTTAATTTGATGGGGGACTATCCACAGAAAGATTTTAACACCAGAGGTGTGGAGGGAGACAGCAAAGACATGAAAATGTGAGTTTATTTACTGCACTCGGGTAAACTTCCAGTTGTCCACTCCTCAGTGACTCCTGATTTCCCCCCAGTTAAGCACATTCCCATTATCTCCAGCCAAAGGGGGAGCAGCAAGGCCACAGAAATATTTCCCTCTGCCCCATTTGCACATTCACAGGAGTGAACGTTTTGCTTCCTGTGCCAATGAAAAATGCATGGGGAAATGGATCTTTAATCCTTCCCTTTCCAATCCCAGAGAGGGCAGGGAAAGCCAAAGGGAACCTGTGGATGTTTGCTGTGTTACCCTCCTCAGCACAACCCACTGATATCCCCCCAGCCTGGGCAGAAACTCAGCCCCTTCTGCTGTGCTGTGCTAAGCAGGAGGCTGACACTGAAATGGGGGCTGACAGAGCTGGGGTTTATACAAATCCAAGCACCCCCCAGGCAGGGAACAACTGCTGCAGTGCTCAGCCCCAAAAACAAGGCTCTCCACCCTGCAGGACAAGATCTACCAGCACTGGAGGACAACAGGAACCAGTGCCAGCATCATTCTCAAGTGACTCTGCCATTTAGCTTTTTACAGACTTCACTCATGTTCTGCCTTTTTTTATTCTTTTCCTTTTTTGTCTCTTTTTTTTCCCCACTGCTGCTCACTTTCTGACTCATTGGGGAAAAAAAAGGCACAGCCTATAAACATTTTGGTTTTCTGCTCCTCTGACACGTAAAAATGATTCCCACTTATTACCATTTGCAGTTGCAGAAGCACAAAGATTCACCACTTTGATGTCTTTGTGACAGAACAGGAAATACAATATTCATTACCCACCCTGGAAGCCCTTTTCCTCCACCATGTCATCAGGGGCATTATTTCAGGAGGGGGAATTAGAAACATTTCAGTGTGCACTGGCCACCTTCTCAGCTGAGTCACCCTCCAGAATGGAAACCTCAGCTCTCTTTGGCAGCACTTCCCCACCACCTGCACTTCTGGGGGGGTAATAAAAGTAGGAAATTCATTCCCCCAGTTAGACCTGCAAACCTCCCACAGCAGAACCCCATGGACTGCAGAGGGAACACCCAGGGAAAGGCAGCAAACGCTGGTGGAGGGGGCACTGAGCTAAAAATTGCAGTTTATTGTACAGCTGAACTCACAGGGACAAGTATTCAGAGTCATTCTGCAGCAAGGCAAGAGGAATTTTCTATTTTTAATCCCCACATTAGGACTATTGTCAACTAACCAGTTGTTTGCACCCTGCAGTCCTGCAGTCCCACCTCTCTGGGGGCTGGAGTGATGGAATCTTGCTGCTTTAAGTGCTCTGTTAGAAACAGCAGAGTCCTCATTGAGCTGGGGCTCCAGCTTGGCTCTATGCACTCTGAAGCACCCCGTGATTTCTGCACCCAAACCTACAGGAAAACCTTGACATGACCTAGAATTAGTTCATCCATTCATCCTAAAAACTGCCCCTGACCTTCATTTATTCACCCGATGCCAATCTCCACATTGTTTTGGTGAAGGAGGAAATTAGATCAGGATGTGTCTGGGTGTCTCATTCCTAAAACAGCTAGGGATATTTAATTATCCCAATGTCTGGTGTTCATTTAGGACCAGCTTATCACTGAGTAAGCAAAGCAAACTCTTCTGCAACACCCTCTCAGTGAAAACAATGCAGAGTTTTCACACTTGGTGTCTGAAGATGTGTGTGAATACCCAGAGAAATGTGAATTACTGAAATTAAACTCTGCACGGGCACCCGAGGGCTGCAGCTGCTCTGATGGGGAACACACACTGCTCCAGGACACCCTTGAAAAATTCAGTGTACACCAAATCCCTCTCTGTGTTCAAGCACATCTGCACCCCCTGTGCTGGCTGCTGGCAGCAACTACCCCACCCAGTGAAATGCAGGAGCCTCAAGGACTGCCAGGGACTGAAGCTGTGGATGCCCACCTTCCTCATCAGTGCCTGCAGCTCCTGGGGAAGCTCTTGGGTATTTTGGCAGTGAATGGGCTGGGAGAAACCCTGATTGAGCAGAGCTGGGAAACCTGCCACCCTTTGGGGTGAAGTGCCTCTTACCAAGTTCATCCAGCAGCTCTTGGGCTGGGGGAGGCAGCTCATCAATGCAGGGTTGAGATGCCTCTGAGAGTGCTGAGATAGAGGGGGAAAAGATCTAGTTAATTAGCAGTGATTAATCCTTAATAACTGTGACATAGGCTTACATTTTGATAGCATCTTGCTCACATACTCCATTTAACACCCTGCACGAGCCTGGCTCAGTCACATTTTATTGAATATCCTTAAATCATTTCCTAATGGAAAAACCATGCAGAGCCAGTGCTCCATGCTGGATCAGAAATTTAAGGGCAGTAATATTTACACTTCAAACACAGGGTGATTAGAGGTCAGAGTTCTCAGGCTGCAAGAGCAAACACAACATCTCTAGCCTAAGCACCTGCAATATATAGTTGTGTGCAAAGCTATTCATCCCTATAGAAAGAGATGCCCAGGAGGAAAAAAGAAGGAAAAGGAAAAACAAAATAAACTGCAAAATCTCCTTTCCAATAGATTTCTCTGAATATTGACCATTTTATTTGGGCTGGGATACAAGACTTACCAGGTGCCTGCCTGGTGTTTCTCGAGGATGAAACAACTGGTGGCAACCCATCCTGTGTAAGATCCAAGAGAATGAAACACAAGCAGGTAAACTGAGGGACTGCTGGTCTTCAATCCTCCCCTCCAACATATGAAATCCAAAATGAAGCAGAGCCTTCAGTGAAAGCCTCAGCTGACCATTACATTTTAAAATAATCTTTTCAATCAGGCCAGAATATGAAAACAGAGGTAGGTAAGCCAGAGTGTCACAAACACTGCTGAGGCTGCTGATCTTTTAGCTGGTCATACCTGATCCAGTTCAACACCCTGAAGGGACAGTGGGATGGGAGCTCTCTGAAAGGACAGTCCCATCATCTCCTCAGTTCCCATTCTCTGCTTGGAATCTTTAATTGTTAAAATCAGGCACACACATTCACCTGAGAACCCCCAAAAAATCAAGGCTTTGTGACCACAGGGGCTTCATGCACTTAATTCTAGGGTAAGATTTTAGGCAAGGAAGTGACACAATCAGGTGTCTCTGCAGAGCCAGCTCTGCACTGGGAATGGATTTAATGAATTCCAAGTCTGCCCCAGGAGCAGAACCCACAGACCTACCCTGTGTCAGGTCAGCCAGGCAATGAACAGTCACTGCTGCTCTGGCTCAACAAACTCCAATTTAATCTTTAAATGACAAACCCCATCAGTGAATAATCAGAAGAAAGGTGTCAAGGCAAATATTTGCTATGTGAGTGCCTGGAAAGACAGTTACAATAACACTGTGGCTCCAGAGCCCCTTCAGCTCCAAAGAGATTCCTGGAAATCACTGCAGTGACCTTGCAAAGTGGCAGCTCCAAACTGATTTTTCACAGACAAAACTGAAGACATTATGCCAAAAAGGACATTATGCCAAAAAGGACATTATGTCCAAACAGGACAAACTGATCCCCCTCATCCAAGGGCTCATTTACCTCTCCCCTCCAAGCTCTGAGAACTCTTCACTTTCCTATTAAGACTCACCTGCAAATCTCTTTATTTTCTTTCAGGTTTATTCCCAATTCCCATGTAGACCAAGGCCTGGGGTTCCCAAAGCCCTTGGGAATTCAGGAGGGTTCACATTGTGGCCTCCCCCAGAACAATTGATCAATCCCTCCCCTCCAGCCAAAACACACCTTCCCAACCCAACCATTTTGCAGGTATTTAGTCAGCACTTCTGGTGTTCCAAGATGAGCAGATCCAAAGGCTGGGAAGTGGCAACTCTTTACACCTTGACAGAGCTCACCACTGACACCAAATCAGGTGCAAGGGGAAGCCAAGTCTGTACAGTCAGTGCCTGAAATCTCTGCAATCACTCAGCACTCCTGTCACTGCATCAACACATCCAGAGCACTCCCAGAGACCTCCAAGCATTGCTGTGCTTCTTGCCTTTGTTTTTAGGAAAAGGATTTTTAAAAATATTTTAAAGAATGGCTGGCATAAGGTTAAATTTCTGACTTACAGGCTCTTTGAATTCAAAGGGGCAAAGCCTCGAAGCAGCCCCTGGAGTTTCCAGGCTCCTCTCCCCTTCACAGGCTGTAGTGAATGTGTTGAACGTGGTGGAGGAGGCTTCTTGAGGAGCACACCAGGAAAAATCTGAAGCTAACTCGTGGCAGTGATTGTATTTCCCAAAGGCTAATGGAATTTTTCCTTCTAGAATTAAACAAACAAAAAAAAAAGAAATAAAAACCATATAGCAAATCTAGAAAATTATTTTGGGATTTTTTTGTATCTTGATCACATTTCAAGAGGAGCAGAAAAAAGTTAAAAGAGAACCTGCACAAGAAGCTCTAAGAAACCAGTGTCCATAAATGACCTCTAAATAGAAGATCCACCTCAGAACTCATTTATGCCAAACTCTGCCAGCTGAGAAATGCCAACCACTGTCTCACAGCAAATTAATGGAGTACAAAGCAGATGATAATTCACTGAAACACCTCCCAAGTTCACCAAACACCCAGATCACATCATCAGCACTCCAAACACACTGAGTGCTCCTTACACTGCCTTTAAAATGCCCAAATCCACTTCCCTTTTAAAGGTGCAAAAACACCTTCCCATTCTCCTTCAGAGACCTTTCCCAGTGGCTTTTTCCAGCTGGGAATTCTCCTTTAGTCCTGTGTTGGAGCTTCCCTTGGCCACGAGGATTCCAACAGCAGGCACAGCGTTTCAGGTGGTCGCCCATGCCAAGCCTGGCACTGCTGGGCTGGCACTGGGTGTGTTCCCAGCATTGCCACGCTGGTTTTTGGGCAGGGAAGGCCTGGCAGGAGGGTGTGAGGGGCAGCCCTGCATTACCTGTGCCCAGGGGGGTGCTCACACTGCTCGGGGCATGGCTCAGCCGGGGGGTCTGGCACTGCACATCCCTCTGCAAGGGCTCCTGCTCACAGGGGATACTCGACAGATCCTCAAGGTCTGCCCCCGACCTGAATGGTGGAGAGATGTTCTGAGAGTTAGAATAGCCCCTTCCTGCCTCTGGCAATCCCTGGGCTCTGCTATTCCCAGGCTCTTTAAATTTTAATTCTGGTCAGCCTTATCTAGTTCACCAGAAGGGAGAGAGAGATTCCCTGTGAAGACTTCCCACAGAATTCTTGGAAGGCTCCAGATCACCATCTTCAATAATGGTGCAGACACAGAAAAGGTTAATTACTCCTTTCCTTTCCCTTCCCCTTCCCCTTCCCTTCTTAAACAGCCCCCCTGTAAAAGCAAGCTCAGGAAACAGCCCCCAGAAAGGGCCAGGACTTCCAAGGTGAACCACAAGGTAGAAAACCCTCTCCAAAGCCCAGGGAAGACCTCAAGGGTTAATAAAAATTAACAATCTGTTAATTGACTAAATGCAGGTTTTAGGAGCCTTTGAAAGAATGACTCAGACAAACTGAGACTGCTGAAGGTGCACAGGCAGTGACACCCAGCCAGGTCACAGAAAGGGAAGCCCAGCACTTGGATTGCATTAAACAAACCAGTACACTGTGCAGGTACACCCTGGGGTAACTGGGCTCTGGAGGCCACGAATTCACACACCTACTGGAGCCAAGGGAGGGATTTTATGCAAATCTCCATTACCTGGAAAAACAAGCTCACTTCATTGGTGGAGTCCCAAACACATTCTGCAAATTTGTTCCTGAAAATTGCAAGGCTATTTTTGCAATGGAATTTATTTGGCTCCACACTAATGCTTTGCTCTTTGAAGTGCTTTTATTTCCCCTGTGCCATATGGAGAGAAGAAACGAGGAATCCTAACACTTGAATGTGAAGAAGCACACCCAGCTTAACACCAAATTAATTACTGATGAACATGAAAATATTTCAAACTAACAGCAACTGTCTCTGATAGCTCTTTTACACCAATCTCACCATTTATCAGGAGAAAATACTCTTTTCAATACCCTGGAGAGTTTTCTCTCTCTCATCTCCCTGTTTTGCAGCACCACAAGATTTTGACAGTGATAAGGACCAACTTGCTGAAGTTTGGATATAAACTGCTCTGTGGCTCTTACACATCTTTTTCTTGGCATTCTTCCCCTGGCTCCCACAGCATCGCTTCTCGTGCTGCATCAGCACTGAAAGGAGGGAAGGAAAGGTCTTGTTCACTCAGAAAATTATTAAAGTATTTCAATTCCTCTCAAAAAAAAATCTAAAGAACTGCCTTCTCTCTGAGGTAGACTGTAGCTCATGAAAACTTTTTGCTTAAAACCTTAGGACATGGAGAATGGCAGGAGAAAAATGACATTTTAACCAGGTTATGGATTTGTATTCAGTAAAGAGAAAAAAGATTTCTAATTGACATATGCAGCTCCAAACCAAAACTGAAGGTTAAATAAAAATCTATGACTATAGAGCAGAGGATGATAAAACAATGTAGTGATTTGTTTTCTAAGGTCCTCTCCCAAACTGTGATGAGCCCATTCAAGCACAGGAGCTTTCAAGAAGCCCCAAAGCCCCTGCCCCAAGACTTTCACTGCCAGAGGAAGGAACACCCTGCCCTGAACACCCCCCTGGCAGCATGAGGAGACTGGCCAACTTCCCTTCCTGCTGGCAGAATATAAAATGTACCAAATGCTGCCCATGAAACCCTGCTGGGGAGGGTCCAGGCAGGGCTAATGTCACCTGCAGGCAGAGGGAGCCAAGTGCCATCAGGCTGCTCCCATGGCAGGGCAAGGCATGCTCTTCAGGCCACTTGAGCTCTGAAACCAAAGCCCAGCATAATTCAAACAGATGACTGAAGCCTTAATTTGAATTATCTTTGCTCTGTTTAAGGCTGGAGCTTATAAGTGTGAAAGGGATTGGGATATATACATGACTTATTTTTCCTATTTTAGCTGCCTCATTAAGCAAAAAACCCACCAAACCCTGTAAAAGACAAAACCCCTTGAGAGCTGAGAAGCCCTCTTAGTACTTTCTTGGCAAGGAACTGAGATATGTAGATAATCATTAAAAAGCACCACTGGCATCTTATTTGAATATTAGCTCTATAAGCCGAATTAATGAAGAGAGCACACTTTACAATGCAATTTCTGCTGGAAGGAACGAGGGAAAGGAGTCTCTCTACCTGACTCCAGGCATTTGGCTCAGCTGATGCACTCCCAGGCTGTTGCTGCCACACTTCTGTGTTGCTGTGCTGCAGAATACTCTTCTTCCTCCTGAATACAAATAACAAATGCTCCCTGCTATTGGCTCTTGCAAGTACAAAAGAAAACAACTCATTGAACAGGAAATTGCAACTTTATTACATTTTTTTCGGCTTTGTGACCTTTGTTGTTATCAAGAGACAAATGTGTTTTAAAGATGCATTTTCATAAACATACCACAGCTGCCAGACAGTCACTGGAGCACTGGGGAATAGCACAACATTTACAAATTGGAGCTAAACGAGACAAGAGGCTGCAGAGACAATGATGATTCTCCCATTATTCTGCACACGCACTCTGGCAGCTCTTGCAGTCTTTAAGCCCAAGATCCTTCCAGCAACAAGAATATTAATGTGGAAATACAACTTTAATTCGGTTTGCAGCACCACACCAAGTTGCATAAAAAAATTAAACGTGGCCTCAGGGTGAGAACAAAAAGGTTCCCAACAAGTTTTGGGTTGGCTTTTGAACTGAGACACAGCAAGGACAGAACCAGCCCACTCAAAAACATCTCAGGCACTGCAATGCCCAAAGCTCACTCCCAAAATTCTGAAGGTCCTGAGCTCTCACTGAAACGAGGAGGAACAAGAGACCCTGAAGAATGAAGCTCCAGCCTTTTGACAGGAGGGCTGGTGGCAAAAATATCAATGCAACATGACGTGTGCCCTGACTCACCAATGCTTCAAAACAAAGAGCACATTTACCTGGAGCCTGAGCACCAGAGCCTGCACCTTCAGGGGGCTTCTGTAAAAATCCTCCACAAGCATCTTCTGATTTGCCCTCAGTATCTGAGCTCTGAAAGGGAAACAAAGAGGGAATTTCTGACAGGGAGGTTGCAAAGGGCAGGAGAACCCACACAGGATGATGCTCCCAGGAGTCAGAATGGAGAGACAAGCAAGAGCTCAGCAATAAAGGGCCAAAATTGGGTTTAATAATCCCTACAAAAGCTTGGAGTCTTCAAGAAATTAAGGAAGACTGTTTTAAGACTATTGAATACTGTAATTGATAAGAGCTATGAAGGAAAGGCTGAGATTATCAACTATCAAAAGCTTTTCTCAGGCACAGATTGTGCAATTGCATAGGAAATAAATTAAAAAACCCCATCCCTGCTGTTTTGGGAGTCTGGGTGTTTGGGGGGTTTTAATTGTTATGGGGTTTAGGGGGGCAGGGGCATGTGTTCGAAGGAAACAGGGTTAGAACTGTCTTACTTTTACCTAAATCTTTATTTGCACATATTATTTCGAAAGAAAAGAGTAATTTAAATAAAGAAATCCTTCTCCCATTTTCCACAGCTCCCTTCAAATAAAATGGGAGCACAATTACACACGTTGTGTAACTTTACTGTTATTTTTACCTCTAGTTCTGAACTCCCTCCAGGAGGAAGGAAATAATCAGGAGAGAAGAATTCTTCAGACACATCAGGAGGTGAACCAAGGGAACAATGCAGGTCTCTTGAACAGCCCTGTGAAAGACATCACCATCTGAGATGCCTTCCCCACTCTCTATTAATACAGAATAGGCATTTCAGCCAATAAACAACACTGCAAACTGAAATTCTACAGACTTTGTTCCCTCTGAGTTTCAGCCCACATTACTTTACCTGCTCCTTGCATTACCTTGATGGTTTATAAACTCAAACACCAAAAAAAGGAGGGGGTGGGATTGTTACTCAGCTCAGCAGCCAGGCTGAACTGTTCCACACACAACTGACTGCAACTGGATTCTTTGGATTTCTGTACATACTCCAGACAGGTTCTCAGCTTGGGCAGGAAGGACTGAATCCTTATGAATGGTTATTCCAGACTCTGCTTGTCCATCCTGGAAGGGTGACTGGAAAATCCTCCCTAGGATGTCAGAATGGGACAAAATTATTAGGCAAAAACTCGTATGAAGTGAGTGATCTGAGCCACTGATGGGATACCCACGAGAGAGGACAGTAACACGGATTGTCTGCCAGGAACATGGAGAAATAATGACATTTAAATGCTCACCTCATGAATTTAGGCAGGGGAACCTCTCCCTGTTCCCTTATCCATAACTATTACCAAAGCACTGCACACTGAGCTGCTCCAGGAAAAGCAGCTCTGTAGTCAGACTGAAAGAAATGAAATGTGAAAGCACTGGTGGATCTGCAAACTTTGTGTCCCCCAGGCTGGCACAGGATAATAATCCAGGATGGTGAAGGCTCCCCAAGCCCACTGGGCATCACCTCCACCGATTAACACACAACACTCATCTTAGTCCATTATTTATGTGCCTCAAAATCAAAGCCTGAGTGGCTGGGCTGCTTTGGGGGCAAGACTCTGCCAGGTCAACCTGGCAGTCCTTGTCACAAAAGCCCAGCAGCTGAGAACGGGCTGGAGATGGAGAGAGACAAAGAGAGACAAGAAGAGAGGAAAGCACTGCTCTGTTCTCAGCCTCACCTCTGGCACTGCTGAGTGCAGGCTCCACATCACTCTCCTCAGACTCAGTCCTCTCCTCACCCCCAGGAGCCCAAGGACCAACCTCATCCTGGGGCTGCCAGCTCCACCTCTGCTGCCCCTGACTTTTGGGGGCTCGAGCAGTGACATGCTGGAAGGTTTCCTTGGCACTCTCTGCCTCACTTTCAGATGTGCCTTCGCTGGCTGGGCACGGACAGCTGAGCTCCAGCTGCCCTGAGGCCACTCTTCTGGCCATTTGCTTGACTTCAGCTACACAAAAAGAACAAAATGATCTGTTCACAAGGCATTCCCTGTGTCTCAGTGTGCCTGCAGACCTGGAAATGCTAAAATTATACCTTGTAAATGCTTTTATCATGAAAAGAGCTAAACATTTCCTTCTGTTTTAAGGGAAGCTTTCAAACCTGCAGAAATTGATCTGGGCAAGTCTTTACATGCAGAGTTTTTGGTAGTTTGATTGTCTATTATCCATGCCCGTGCTGCCATCCACTGGTCACTGCCATCCTGCCCCTCCTCAATCCACCCACTGTCCAAAACAGGGCTGGAAACTCCTTCAGCTACAGAAGTCCAACCATCCTCACGTGGCTGTGATTATTTTATGCCCAGAATGTGCAAGACACAGGCTCCTACTCGTTTGGTTTTCATCCAAGAACAACCCCAGAGATCTTCAGCAATTATGGCAAACAGTCCTTTCTTCATTAAGGAAGTGTTGAGTTTTAAGGCACTGCAGTGAGACTTGACATTAATGCTGATTTACCACTGATTTACTTACTCCTCCATTCGGATTGCATCAGCCTCCTCTCCTCACTTGTTTTTTTGCTGTAAAATTCAGATCTTGGCTTTGAATAGCACCTGTAATAAATCATTATGCAATGCACACACTCTGTGTCTTGGGTTAAGCATTCCCCAGCCACTAAAAGCCTAGAAGTTGGTTTAACATTCATTAGAACACGTGTGCTCCCAGCCTTTTAACACCCCAGCAGAACCAGCAGATTGAGCTGTCAGAAGCTTAGAAAGCACAGACACTTATTGAGGTCTATTACAGATCAACCAGACAGGCTGTACATTAAACCTGAGCTCTCAAAAGCAGTCACTGCCTCCAGAGGATGCAGTCTGATCACCACTCAGACAATGAATGCTGTGGGGATGTGCTTTATCCAGGTTCAGAGTTGGTCCCTTCTGGAGCTCACCCCCCTGACCCTCTGGCCACATTCAGCATCTGGAGTGTTTCTGTTCTACCCAACAGCTCTTTCTGATCCAAATGGGTCAGGAATCAACTCTAAACCTGCAACTTTTCCTGACTATTCACACAGTCAAAGGATGTCTGTGCCCATCCTTCCAACACATAAGATACAATAATTGGCACAGATTTTGCAGGTACTTTTAATGTGCCATTTCCACTCCTACTTAGAAATACAAAGAGATGACATTAGAAGTATTTCTACTGGGAACTGGCTGAGGCTGTGCCCAGTAAAGAGGACCACACTCACCAGTAACTCACCACACTGCTCTCCTCAGGCACTGGTGCAGTTTTGGGCCACTGAACCTCCCTGAAATCTTTTCAGCACCCCTCTAAAACTGCCCTGGCACAGCAGCTCTGCAGCTGCCACTGAACCCCCAGCAGGGTCACTGCTTTTGGCTCAGTGAGACCCATTTCATGCCAGCCTTGATCCTCACGTGCCTGCCTCTGCCAGGGAATGTGTCAGCATTAACTCCCTTCAAACATGACCCAAACTCACCATCTCCCTTCCCCACTCCTCGCTGCAGGATGTGAATCACCTCCTCTCTGACACTGCCAGTTGAACTTTTTTTGGCATCTTACAGATCCATGGGGGAGTAAATGCTGAAATGAGTCCAACAAGGCATGATTCAGCACACACTGGGCATTCTGGCAATCACTACTTGAGCTGTCTGTGAGACACACTGAGAACCAGACCGTGCCAACTTGATTTCCTGGGTCATGTTTTAGCTGCACTGCCCAGGAGAAGGGATGACAACCCCAGGCCTTGGCCCAGCAAAAACCCTGCCCAGGGTTTACAGCAGCTTTCACAAGCAGGCTGTGGTTTCCAGGGGGATGAGATTATTCCCCCAGCAGATATGTACAGGAATTTCTCTCTTTGGGCTACTTGTATTTATTAATGAAAATGGTACAGAAGTCCTTGCTAATGACAGCTTAGACCTCAGTGCAGACAAGTCTTTCTCCACTTGGCCTTTCCCCTGATCAGTCTCCATTTTAGTACAGGATTTTATACTGGACTAGTATTTTGCTGGGATGAGTGAGGAGAAAGAGGAAATGATTGCACTGCTGCCTGTTTTCATTCCCATATATAATGCACATGGCCTTTCACCCCTCCCTACACCTCTTTACCTGCTCAGGAATCCAGAAGGGATAAACACACCCCCCCTGTCCACACTTTACCTCGTGGTTTAGGTTCACTTGGTCATCCAGGCTTCTCCTCACACTGCAGCCCACACCAGGATGGTTGTTTTCAATCTGACTCTTCCTCTTTTCATTCTGAACTGCCTGTGTTTCCCTGCCTGTCTTTGGAACAGCCTGGAAATTGTCTTCACCCAAGGCTCCCTGTGCCTGACATGGGATTGGAGGTGGAATATAGTCCCTGGATGGTGGACCTACAGCCTTGGGTACAAGTGTCTTCAGCCCAGAAAAAGAGTTACTGGCACTTTGGGGAGCATCCTCAGCCTCATTCTGGTGTCCTTCTGGAAAGCTCTGCTGAGGACCCTGACTCATTCTGATCTCCTGGAGCAGCTTCTTTCGCTGTCCAAGGGCCTTTAGTCTGTCCAGGTTCTCCTCTGTCCTGCCCAGGGAATCTGCTGCCTGCTGCAACATGCTCTGAATAATCTTTATATTGAGGACACACTTGCTGATGTGCTGCTCGTGTGGGGAAGGGCTGCTCCCTCTCCTTCCCCCAGCATCTCCTCTGCCCTGTGCCACCTCCTCCTCCTCCTCCTCCTCCTCCTCCTCTTCCTCTGCAGTGAACAACGTGCCTGACTCTGAGGAGTCCCCCTCCTCCTCATCCTCACAGGCTGCTCCAGAGGACACAGACAGGACTTCCAGGGGACTCTTCTCTTCCTCCTCCTGCTGCCTTTTTGCCTCCTGTAGAGTTTGCTCTAATCCAGATTCTCCTCCCAGGAAGCCTTCGTGAACTTCTGGGTAGCTGGCAAAGATTTCATTCATTTCAAAGCTCTGGAGACTTTCATCCACATCACTCTCACTGGGGCTTGTCTGGGTTTCAGAGGCCACCTCAGGAGTGTCCTGTGCAGCTGGATGCACACTGCCTGAGCCCTCCTGCACCACCCAAGCACTCTTCTCCACAGGGAAAACACAGTCCCTTGGGGCAGCAGAGCCACCTGGAAAATTGGATTTAAAGCATTAAGCCACTTCTCCAGGAGTCCCTCAAACACTCTGCTTTTGCACATCTAGGAGTTCATGTTAGAGAGGACACGAGCAGCATTTAACACCTGCTGAGAACAGTGTGCCTGAACAACAAACATTGACCAGCCTTGGAGGCTACATTAACCATTAGGGGGTAGCTAACATCCCAAACCAACTGCTTGCCATTTTCAAACTGTATCATAACATCTCTAAGTGCTCCCATTTTAATTATTGATGTGAAATTGCTACAGACTGAGGAACACACACAGTGAAGGCCACATCACACCTCACTACAGGACACTCACCAGCCTGGGTTGTCTCTTTCCCCTGCAACTCCACAGTTCTCTCCTGGTAGCTGAAGGCTGATGCCCAGCAGATGTTGACATCTGCAAAGACAGCAGGTCTGCGTGCCTTGGCCATGTCATCAGCACGACCACCCCGAGACTTAACCAAGTCCTGCAACACCAGAACAGGGGTTCAAATGCAACCAGATCTGATGGCTCAGAGTCTCTGCCTTCTCTGCTCAGCTGGTTTCCCTCCAAGATCAGCTACTCAGTGCTCAACTGCCTCCCACCCACACTTGAACCTGAATGGACACAAAACTGTTGTTTCACAGCCCTGCAAGACTGCAATGCTGGCAGTCACCTTTAAGTCATTTTTCAGTATATACTGAATATCCTGGAGTTTCATGGAGCGGTTCCTCTGTTTAGGTTCAAGCCCTGCCTTGACAACATCATAGTAGAGCATAGGCAGCCTGACATCTGCTTCCAGCTGCTGCCCCGAAATGATGAGCTGCTTAATCACTGAGTCTTCAAAACCTTTCCAGGGAGGGCTCTCTGCAAGGCAAGGGTATGGACTTTATGTCACCAGCTGTAAATCAATGGTAACTAAAAGAAAAAAATCAGCATTATTGCCTCCCCATTGCCTGGCACCTCCTCCCCACCTCACTGCAGCACTGGAGGCTCTGAAGGAGCTGACAGCAAACTCTAGAGGACAGTGGCACTGCACACCAGCAGGCTCAGGATTCCTCCTTACCACCAGCTAACACAGGGACCCATTTTTAGGGTGACTGTTTATCTCATTTCACTGGCCAGACAGTCAAAGTGAATATAAAACATACATTACTTGCCACAGCAGTAACAATGCATTGTGTGTGTTAACAATAACCTATCCCTGAGTTATTGCAGTGATCAAACACAGGGGTTTGAACACTGCAAAGAGTTAACTGGCTGTTTTGCTGTCCTGCTGTGAAGAACAAAAATAAACAGCAGAAAACCACATAAAATTCTATTTCTCCAATACCAACATCAATCTCATCCTTTTTTCCACCCAATTTTAAGTTTTCTGATTACATTTTACACAGCTCTCCAGTAATCTCTGTTACTGGCATTAACATTTGTGTCTGGGGCTTTTTTGCCTGGTTTATTATTTTCAGGTGAACTGTTCTGTCTGAGCCCTGAGAGCCCAGAGCTGGGGGTTTACCTGTCAGGGCCTCCTGCAGCACTGCACAGAAGCTGTAGACATCTGACCTGACTGTGACAGCTCTCTCCAGGACAACCTCAGGAGAGCACCACCTGTAGAGCTGCACTGGGACAGGAATTCGGGTCAGGTCACTGTGCTCTCCACCGTCTTTGCTGGACAAAGGGGGGAAAGTTGTGAATTGGGACATGCAGCAAACCCAAGGCCAGGGGTATCTGTGGCAGTGAAACACCTGAGGGAGTCACTGCATTGCAGGTGCAGATGCAATGATTTCCACACCAGTAAAGGTCTTTGGGCAAAGAATTTCTGGGGAAAACAACACCTCCTCTAACAACTTTACACTCAAAAAGAATGAAGAGAAAGCTGAGCATTTCCCAGGAGGAGCTTTACAAACAACCCCTTGGCTCTGGCAGTGTTGTCTGAGCAGGGATAAATCACAACAAGGTGCCACCTCAGCCTGCCAGGCTTTATTTTTCAGTGTAAAGGTGTGCCTAGTAACTTCAGTGATAATTCCCAGATTAAATGAATGCTGTCCCTCACAAAAGAAACACCCTTTGCATCACTGGTGGCACTTCTGTTACTTACTACCAGTTGACCTTACTACCACTTCAACGAGGTGTTGCCTCTCCAATGCCTTTGGGCAAACCTCTGTTTATCCCTTCCCCAGCCACAGTGAGGCAATTCTTTACCTCTCCACCATGTACTCGAGGTTGCAGAGCTTTGCCTCCCCAGAGGAAATTCTTTACCTCTCCACCATGTACTCGAGGTTGCAGAGCTTTGCCTCCCCAGAGCAGCCCATCTGGATGGCGTGGGAGGACAGGGAGCGGTGCAGGAAGCCGCGGCCGTGCAGGAAGCGCAGGGCATCGCTGGCCTGGAGCAGCAGGTGCAGGAGGGTCTCTGTGTGCAGCACTGGGAACTCTGCTCGCTGCAAAAACCCCCCACACACACCACGTTTGCATGGCAGGGCTTTGGGGCTTGGGCTGGGGGAACTGGCAGAGGGCAGTGAACAGGTAACCCCACTGTACTGAGCAGTCAGGGGAATTGCACTTGAGTGTTCTCAACACCAAACCGAGTACTGACACCTCAAAATAATTCAGAATAAAAACTATTGCCTACGTCACAGTTCTGAGGCAGAACGAGCTCCTATAATTCCTTGCCTAGGAGTGCAGTTTCTTCAATAATTTAAATGTCTGCACTCAAACAATTAAAGAAATAAGTCAACTGCAAAGGAAAGAAATGATGATATATAATAAAATACAGACCGATTGAAGGGGAAAAGGGAAAGGGGCCACGATAGAAACCCAGATACAGCCTGAGGGCTTTGTCCTCTTGTTCTCTGAGTAAAGATGTCAGATGGAGTTCCTAAACAACTTCACCCTGACTTTCAGGCTCATCTGCAGTTACCCTCTCGTGCAGGATGCTGTACAGGGAGCCAAAGTGCACCCTCTCGTACACCAGGCGGGTCCTCTCCAGGTCACTGGACAGGCACACAGCCATGAGCTGCAGCAGGTGAGGGTGGCGCAGTTTGCTGCAAAGGGGGCAGGAAAAGAGACTGTAAGGCCAATCTGAGGTGAAAGAAGAAAACTCCCACCTTTCTGGGTGTTTTTGTCAATATAACGTGAATGCTTTTGACTTGGCACCCTAATGTATACATTTAAAAGAAGCACAGATTAGGAAGAGACAGGAAGAGAGAACTGTGGGTTTTTATCTGGGGAGAAAAGGCAGCCCCAGCCTGGCAGCCCTCCTGGGGTCAATCCTGCTGCTCCCAGCCCTGGAGACACCCCAGGACATTCTTTTCCACTATTCCCACCCCTGCAGACACCCCAGGACGTTCTTTCCCACTATTCCCAGCCCTGGAGACACCCAGCCCACCTTTCTCACTCCTCCCATTCCTGGAGACATCCAGCCCACCTTCTCCACTATTCCCACCCCTGCAGACACCCAGCCCACCCTTCCCCACCCCTCCCAGCCCTGCAGACACCCAGCCCACCCTTCCCCACTATTCCCACCCCTGGAAACACCCCAGGCCACCCTTCCCCACCCCTGCAGACCCCCAGCCCACCCTTCCCCACCCCTGCAGACCCCCAGCCCCCCCTGCCCCACCTGCTGTGCTCCTGCTCTGCCAGGAGGAGATCGCCCAAGCGCAGTTTCCAGCTGTGCTCGGGGGGCTGCAGGGCCAATTCCTTCACTGTCACTCTGCTGCCTCCCCACATTAAGCTACAAGGAGAAGAAGATTTTCCACCAGGTGCTTTCTGCAGTGTTTGTTGGGTTTTTTCCCCCAGTTATGCAATTTTTTTACAAAGAGTTTTCCAATTGTGAAATGCTCAGGTGCTGCCTGCTGCTGTGGCCAGCATTACTTTGGGGATCCTGGTTACAGCACCTGCTCTTTCAGACTGACAATAAACTCAGCTTCATTGATCAAAAACGCCCTTCCATGACCCAGGGTGAAGAACAGAACTCCTTGCACTAAAGGCCATCAGTGCACTGTGGCACAAGTGAGAGCCTTGGGAAGATGAAATCACCAATTTGTCAGTTCTCTGGATGCCTCTTAGACACAACTATTTGTTTAAAACACAACAATTAATACACAACACCAAAGATTTTACAAGAAGGCTCAGTCTGCCCTTGCAACTCTGGTTTCACCACAGGTTTGAGCCCCTGGGCTGCAAACATGGCTTTCAGGAGCCTGGCCCAACACTTCCAGGGACTAAATGCTGACCAACACAACCTGTGCAACCCCAAACCCATGTCCCACCCCACAGGAATCAATAGTGAAACACTGCTATCAATGATGAGCCATAATTGGGCTCATATTGCTTGTAGGTTGTCCTTTCAGATACCAAGGGAGTCTGGTATCAATCAGTGAAAGCAGAAAACCAGTTGCAAGCAGAAAGCAGTGAATAAATAGAGAATAAACATGGAAAACTATCCAGACAAAGCACTGGTAAACCAACTTGCTGTGCAATAGTGACAGATGACACTAAGAGGGGCTCAAATCCCTTTGATCCCACTTACTTTGTCATGACCATGAAGGGCCCAACGTGGTAGGAAAATGCTGGCTCATCATCTGCCTGGACCACGTCCTTTTCCCCAATAATTGGGAGAGAAGCCAAGTAGCCCAGGTGCCCACTGCCTGCAAGATAGAACTGGGACAGGGCATAACCCAAAGGAATGAGCAGCAACTCCCCAAATCCAGCACATCTGCCACAAACTCCCTGCCAATGGGTAACCACTGCAACAGGAGCACCAGCAGCCAATGGTGGATTGCAGTGCCAAAAAGTTCCCTTTCTAGTGCAGCTGGAACAGGGAGAGCAGAACCAGCCACTGGGAACTGCCACAGGTGACCTTTAACAGGACTTTCTGCTGCCTGTTCCACAACAGGCCTATCAACCACCACAGGCCTGGATATTTCTGCTTTTCACAGGGTTTTTCAGTAGAAATAAGAATGTACTAAACATTCAAACTAGCACAGGTGGGATAACTGATGTGAGTCTGAGAAACTGTCCTGATATCTTTAGAAAAGCATTCCCCACAGCATCTTACCTTCCCAAAACCAAAGCTGTAAATGTTCTTGGCTACACTGGCTTCTCCTTTCAATAATCTACCCCAAGCACTGTCAACATTTCTAAACATCAAAAACATAAGCAAGAAGAGCAATTAATATGCCAAGGCTTGGAGTAAAATACAAATACAGAGAGGAAAAAAAAGCAGAACTTCTGCAACAGCCACATCATTCAAATGGTGCATTTGACTGGTCCCACACAGGTAATGTGGATGTTTAAATTCCAAATTATTGTGCAACTCATTAAAACTTTTTTAGATACACTTGTGTTATGATATGTATTTGTTTTTTAAAGCAAGATAGACAATACATATATATATAGATACACACACAGGCATCCTGCACTGCTTTTTGTTCACAACACTTATTTTTCCCAACATGTATCTGACAAAAACTCTTGACACAGTTGGAAGCACCCCCAAAAAATTTGCAGTGACCTTAAAAGGTCAGAAAACAAATTACTTCCTGTCACTGCTCCTTCAATAGCATTAGAAACCAGTGCCTCTCTGATTCCAAGAGTATCCCTTAATATACAGGTATTTACAACTATCAAGTTTCTATCTGGAGCTGTCCCAACAGGAATAAAAACGATCATCATTCCTAACACACAGCTGAGCTAACTCTGATGTTGTCAAAGAGACACAACTGTTCATTGTAAGCCAGCAGAATGTGGAAGGAGAGTATGTTCTTACCCCTGGACAAGGCCCCCAAACCTCGAGGGGCTGCACACCAGAGCCTTTGAGGAGCCCACCCTGCGGAGCAGGTCGGAGGGGAAGTTCTGCATGGCAGCCTGCATGTGCAGGGTGCACTGCTGCATGAACTCCAGCATCTGCACAGGAGGGGAAAGCAGCCAAAGAGTGACTCCAGAGCAAGAGAAACCACTGGAAATCAATGAGTCGTGGCCAGCACACGTACCAGGGCACTGCTTTCCTTCCTGGCTGACAAGGCCCAGTGCTGAGGAGTCCTCCCCTCTTGGTCATGGACCCTGAGGTCGCCCCCTCCATCGAGCAGCTTGCTGAGCACCCACTGGTTTCCTGAGAAAGCGGCTGCGTGGACCGGGGTGCTCCCGTCGTAGGAGCGGCTGAGAAGAGCAAAGCAGGGCTGTGACAGCCTGTCCCTGCAGGGCAGGGGAGAGCAGCACATCTGGGAGGTGTGGGGACCCCCAGTTAATAAAACTCCCCCTGAAATAGGGAAAACTATGCACCCACTCACCTCTGAGGAGCTCTGGCTGAAATAGCAACATAATCCCCTCTTAATTTATGCACCAGGAATATTGTTACACTGACTAAAGCAACTGGCAGCTGAAATACTGATTTTGATTTAAAACCCACCACAACTGTTTTATACTTAACTGGTTAGTGTCTGAGCCATAATCCAGGAGCACATCCACTATCTTGCCCAGACCCAGCAAGGCAGCAATGAAGAGGGGGGTCTGGCCCATGGAATTCACAGCATCCACAAAGACACCTGGGAGGAAACAGGAGATTCCGGGTGGTGCTTCTTTGCCCTCATCCCGAATAAAAGATCTCATCCCAATCCCACTGAACCTGGGTGTGATGTTCCCTTCTGCAGGGCTGGAAACGTAGTACAGAAATTGAAGAAAGAGGAAATGAGTTTCCCTGTGACTTTCTGCATGTATCATCCACTGCTTGTCCATTTTATTTAAATGGTTTTCAATACAGGGTGTAAGAGTCCCAGAGGGAACTTACACATACCTTTATGTACTGTGTCAGTACTAAGCGTTTATGTATTTGTGTGTGTTTATAAATACATTATACGTACTTACAGGTATGCCTATTATATATATATATATATATATATAAGTATATTATATGTACATAGAAGTGCATTCATCATATATATTTATATGTCAATATTTATATATGTAAATATATAATGAATGTGCCTATATGTACATGTAAGTATATACAATGTATGTAATATATTTACATATTAATACTTACATAATATATATAAATACATGTAAGTACATTATATGTACTTATAAGCTCACATAAGCACTTACATATAAAATGTAACTTAATGTACTTATAAGCAATTACATATGAGATATATAACCTAATGTACTTATAAGCACTTACATGTAAGATATATAACTTAATGTACTTATAAGCACCTACATATGAGATATATAACTTAATGTACTTATAAGCACTTACATATATGTAACTTAAGGTACTTATAAGCACTTACATGTAAGATATTTAACTTACACATACATCTCTGTAAATACAGCACAGGTAACACTGGAGTACAGCATTAATTACTAACTAACTACATTATTCCTAATAAGGGTTAGACAAATACTATGTTATTTAAGCAACTTATTTCAATATAAATGAGGGCAACGAGCGTGCAGGCAGGACCACGAACCTGACACAGGCCGCGCGTGGCAACCAAATCCTCGCTTTTAGCTCTATTTTTCAACCTCGTTAAAAAAGGGCCACAAACCACTCAGCCCGTGCTCTCTCCCTCCCGGGCCCCACAAGAGGCCCAGGAACGGTC
>JAWWEE010000048.1:3266911-3297189 GCA_035221455.1 Xenops minutus | reverse complement strand
GCGCCCCGAGCCCCGCGGGAGCGCGCGGGAGCCGCGGAACGGCCGCGCGTGGGGCGGTGGTGGGACACGCCCCCTTGATTTGCATGTACTGGCTCAGCTGACCAATCACAGCGGGACCCGCGGAACGGCCGCGCGTGGGGCGGTGCTGGGACACGCCCCCTTCATTTGCATGTTCTGGCTCAGCTGGCCAATCACAGCGCTCCCCGCGCCCTCCGGCAGCCTCGGGCAGCGCCGCGGCCGCGCGCACGGGGCGCGCTCCCGGAGACGCGCAGGCTGCGCTTGGCGACACGAGCGACACCATCACCACCACGGGCGAGCACGCTCGGCTTTACACTATTTATTTCAACAAAGGCATCAGCATTCACGGGTTACAAACTCCGTAACTTCGCCACTAACGCTCAAACCCTTATTGCTAGCTGTGTCTCTTGATTCCCATGCTATCAGCCCGCATGGGCACTCCTTTCCCTCCAGCCCAGTTTGGGGTTCGTTTTCCGTAGGTGATCAACACGTCAGTGCTCGCGATCTCCCACTGCCAAAATCACCTTTCCCAGTTCCCGCTCGGCTCTGCTCCCTTGTCCAGAGCACATTCCCCATAGCATCGTGTTCCCTTTTCCTTAAAACACTAGCCAAGCCTACAAGGCTCACAATAGAATTAATTAAAACTGTCTTAGCAATTGGTTAACATAATAAAAACCAAAAGAAATTGCAAAGCCTGGGCCAGATCTTGAAGGGCTCGAGGGGCTGGGGATCAGCAACAGCTGTATCACTGTGTGGATCATCTCGACCTGCGCTGTTGGCACAAAGTCTGTGCCCTCCTCAGCAAGAACAACGCCTCTCCCACATCCCAACATTTCCAATTGAGACATTAATATTGAGATAATTAATTCTGTTTTTCACACTCGTTAAAAAAGGGCCACAAACCACTCAGCCCGTGCTCTCTCCCTCCCGGGCCCCACAAGAGGCCCAGGAACGGTCATCAATGGCGGGCGGCCCCTGCGCACGCAGCACCGCCCGCCCGCTTCGCGCTCAGGAGAGAACACCCCGCTCCTCCTCGTGGTTTGTGACGCCGGTCAGGTGAGATCACCCTCCTCTAGTGACCAACTACAGAAATGATCCCTGAAAGTATAGTCTTAACAAACCACTGCCCGCCGCGCGCGCCCCACCCGCACGGACCGCTCTGCAGGACACGGAGACCCCCACACATCCATCCCACTGACACACGGGACGAGTTCCTTGTCGTTTCCCCCACGTCCCGCAGCTCCGGGAGCGCGCCCCGAGCCCCGCGGGAGCGCGCGGGAGCCGCGGAACGGCCGCGCGTGGGGCGGCGGTGGGACACGCCCCCTTGATTTGCATGTTCTGGCTCACCTGACCAATCACAGGGGAGGCCGCGGAAGCCCGCGCGTGGGGCGGTGCTGGGACACGCCCCCTGCATTTGCATGTTCTGCCCCGGCTGACCAATCAGACGCGCGGAGCGCCGGGCACCGCCCACCCCCCCGCGGAGGGGCCGCAGGTCCCGAACTGCACAACCCACGGACGGCCTCGGTCGTGGAACACCATTCCATCAGCTTTGGGGGTTCATTTTTACCACTCCGAGTGTCAAAAACACCGGTACCTGAGCCATACCTTAAGCGTTCTGCAGTCTGAATTAAAATCTCATTCAAAGAGAATATTTCTAGGGTAGACTTGCAGATTTTAGTTTTACAATGCCTCAATCATTTCCTTCTGTACCTTACCAGTAAAAGACTAGTTTTCAATTTATTTACTTTACATTTTTGGATTCAATAGGTATTCCCACTTATCAGAAAAGGGCACCTATAAACCTTTTTGTAAATATATTTCGCTCATAAAACTGAACTGTGCAAGCAGTTGCTGACTGCTTTTTACTATAAATAAAAGCATACAGGAAAAAGGAAATCTTTTCTGCCAGTACTCATCTAAACTTAGCGGTTACCTTTTTTCAGAAGCTTCTTCACTTTCACATAGTTCCCTTCCCTGACATAGTCATGCAGCTCGGCTTCCAGCGAGTCACCTTTTATACTTCCAAGCTTCACTGGGCATGGAAATGGAACAGGGATAGGATGAGCCATCTTCTCTCCTCATCAGAACTGGGAAATGGCACGAACCGTCATGAAGCTGCAAAATACCGTAACTTCACTTATTTCTGATCTCGGAACCTGCAGCAGCCGATCTAAAGCGCTACGGCCGCTTCCCCCTGGAGACCGCCAAGGCGGCGGGGGGCACAGCCTCCTGTGCGCTGCGAGACCCCTCGGTGCGGGACCGGCCAGCGTGGACGGGCCGCGGGGACGCCACACGCGACAACCGGGGTGCCAGCACAGCGCGGCAGGTGCACCGGTCGATGTGTGCAGACGGAGGGAGCGGCGCTCCCGGGTGGGGAGCGGCTGTTCCCGGCCCGTCCCAGTGCCGGTCCCCGCTCACCCGCCCAACCGGCCGACAGAACGGACGCACCGAGGGCAGGACCGGCCGCGACACGCGGGGCGCGACACGCGGGACGGGCCTCGCGCCCCCGCGCCGCGCGCATGCGCAGCGGCCACGCGCGCACCGTTCGCGCCAAGACGCCGGAGGGGGCGTGGCCCGCAATCAGGGGGCGTGGTCTTGGGTTGTCCCCATTGGCGGGGACTGTGTGGGGGCGTGGCCTAGGGTTGTCCCCATTGGCGGGACTCTGTGGAGGCGTGGCCTAGGGTTGTCCCCATTGGCGGGACTCTGTGGAGGCGTGGCCTAGGGTTGTCCCCATTGGCGGGGACTGTGTGGGGGCGTGGCCCAGGGTTATCCCCATTGGCGGGACTCTGTGGAGGCGTGGCCTAGGGGTGTCCCCATTGGCGGGGACTCTGTGGGGGCGTGGCCTAGGCTTGTCCCCATTGGCGGGACTCTGTGGGGGCGTGGCCTAGGCTTGTCCCCATTGGCGGAAAGGCTGACGGGGCGTGGCTTGTGGAGCAAATGGGGCGTGGCCTGTGTGGAAGTCTCGTCCCCGTTGGGCGTGGTTTGCGAGTGACTCCGCCCCGTGGGCGTGGCCTGTCCCGGTACTGATCCTGATCCCGGTGCTGATCCTGATCCCCATCCCGGTGCCGTCCCCGGTGCCGATCCCGGTCCCGTCCCCGGTGCCGCCATGCAGCGGGAGGTGGGCTCGCTGCCGCTGGCCCCCGCGCTGCGGGCCCGCCTGGCCGCCGCCGGCTTCCAGACGGCGCAGGAGCTGCTGGAGACCGGGCCCTGCGGCCTGAGCAGAGGTAGCGGCGCTGCTCGCCCTCCCATCGCCCCCTCCCGGCTCCGGGGAACACCGCGGAGGCCTCGGGGGAGCGCGGGGGGCGGGCACGGTAAATGTTGGGGTGCACGAGGTGCTGGTGGATCCGCCTGACACCGGGCGGTGGGTGCGGGAAACCCCGCTCGGGAGGTCCAGATGAGACTGGCAGGCGTGGGAAGGAGTGCGTGGTGATAACTCTGCCTGCCCCATCCCTGGGAGTGTCCAAGGCCAGGCTGGAGCACCCTGGGATAGTGGGAGGGGTCCCTGCCCATGGACAGGGGGGGCTTTAAGGCCCCTTCCAACCCAAACCAGGCTGGGGGTTTGGTTATCAGTAGTTTTGTTTTCTACGATAATATGTGGTAATGGTTTCTGCCTTGAAAATCAAAGTGGAGTCGCTGGATCTGTCAAGGCAGACCTTTGTATCTCACCTGTGTTTTTTGGTCCAAAGCTAAAAATGAAGCACCAGGTGCTCAGCCCTGGGGTATCCTGGAAATACCCACAATCAGTGGGTGTCACTGGCACGTACTGGTCTGGAACCTGGCTTCTTTTACAGGACATGATTTGCTTCAAATGAAATTAATAGGATAGTTTGCTTGGTGCAGAGCAGGGAAATTGCTCTGTCAGATCTCATCCACCTGTGACCAGCAGGTTTGGGTTTGTTATTATCTGCAGACAGTTTGATTTTATTATTATTTGCAGATAACGTGCTGTCACCTGAACCTCAAACACTGCACGTCATTGCTCAGAGTCCTTTTGCAAATCACCCCATTAGTGCCAGGGCTGTGTGTGTTACACTGAAGGGGTGGACACGGAGCAATCTGTGTTATGATCAGACTGTCAAACACGCTGAATTATCTCACCATACTTTAAATCAATCACTGCTTAGAAAAATAAGGTGGTGTTTCGTGGTTTGGACTTTTCCAGAGATCGGAATCTCCAAGGAAGAGGCGCTGGAAGCATTGCAGCTGGTGAGGCAGGAATGTCACGGCGATGCAGCAAGGACTGCCAAGGGGTCAGGGACCACCAGAAAGTTCACAGCCCTGGAGCTTCTGGAGGAAGAGCAAGCCCAAGGCTTCATCATCACCTTCTGCTCAGCACTGGACAACATGCTGGGGGGAGGAGTGCAGCTGACAAAAATCACCGAGGTCTGCGGAGCGCCCGGCGTTGGGAAGACACAGCTGTGGTATTTCACTGTTGGATGACCTTTGTGCAAGCAAGAGTCACTTTTTGTTTAACTGAACTGTGAAATGAGTTCGTTTTTCTTATGTTGCCGTGACTGATTCTCCTACAGCATTAGAACTATGATCATGATAATGGCTGTGCTGCCCCCCATCCCCTGTGCTCCTTGGCAGGAGTGAGTGTGGAGGGGTCTGTGGTGTGAATATTTCTCTTGTTTTCTGTTTCCCCTGGCAGTATGCAGTTGGCAGTAGATGTGCAGATCCCGGAATGCTTTGGGGGCGTCGCTGGAGAAGCCGTGTTCATTGACACTGAGGGCAGTTTCATGGTAGACAGAGTAGTGGATATTGCAGCTGCCTGTGTGCACCACTGCCAGCTTATTGCTGAAGCTCAGCAGGAGGAAGGTACGTTGTTAGGACATTTCTTTCTGCCTGGTAGGCAGGGTTGGAGTGAAACGAGTGTCTCAGAGGTTGCAGTGCTATGTTTGGGGCTTAGGGACTTCTTCTTGCCAGCCCTTTATCTCCACCTGTGTGTATCAAACCCTGAACTGCATCAGTGTCTGGAGCTGTGCTGCAGGCTGAGCTGGTTTACATTAAGAGGAATTATTTTTCTATGTCATAATTTGTGAGGGTTTTAGTCATATGGGGTTTTGGTGTTTGCCCTCCCTTCCTTTCTTCCCTCCTTCCCTCCTTTTTTGCATTATAAAGATCACATTTGCAGCTAAACCCAAACACAATTCTGCTCAGCAAAACGGAGGGATTCTGTGCTGCAACACAGGAACAGGTGGGGAAAGAGAAGAGGAACAGCAGAACTTTTTGAGGCAGTGTTCCTGCTGAAGCCCCATATAGTAAAACTCTAGCTGGAATTCAGCTCCTCCGTAAGGTCATTATAGCCAGGCTGCTTTTTTGGAAGATTTTTATTCTCTAAGTCATCAGTCTCTTGGGGATACTGACACAACTTCCATGTCACTCTTGGAGAATTTATGCACCAAACTTCTGTTTGAAGTGAGGTAAAAGGGCACTGTATTAAATGAGCTGCTGCCTGTACATTAAACAAAGGATGATTAATAGTCCCTGATGGCCTCTGGTGGTGTTCTGGCTTGAAAATGACTTACAGGAAAAGTTCTTGTCTCAGAAATAAATTTTTCATTTCTGGAGCCCTCCCTTGGAGGCTCCAGTGTATCTGTGTGCAAATGCTGAGATAGCATCTGCTCACCACCTTCCTGACTTTCAAGCCAGATGGAAGGTATGTCTCCACATGCTTTACCTTGCCTGTTCTGTGTCTGGGGGCTTTGCTGTTGCTATGTGTGGAGGGCATAGTTTGGTGGAATGATGAAAGTAACAATATGCTCATACAGACTTCTGACTCATTTACTCATCTGTTTGTTTGTTCTCAGATCATCTAAAAGCTTTGGAGACCTTCTCTCTTGAAAGTATCCTTTCTCACATATATTACTTCCGTTGTCGTGACTACATAGAGCTTCTTGCCCAGGTCTACCTCCTCCCAGAATTCCTCTCAGAGCATTCCAAGGTAAGGGTTATTGCAGGCTTATCAGAAGGCATCACTCATCTTCACACGAAAGATTTTTGTCTGTTCTCATAAGAGTAACATGAGTAAACACCTTGGTACCTCATCAGCTTGGCAGTAACATGTTGGCTGATGCCAGAGTACAAATGTAAAGCCTTCTGTCTGTTTGCTTTTTCATTTCCATCCCAATTACTCTTGAGTGTAATTTGCTTTTGCTCCCACTGCTGCCATCATCCTGAATTTCCACTTTGGATACTGGCTCTGTGTTCCCACGTGTTGTTACATTTCTGTGAGCGCTGAGTTATGAACCATCACAGAACTGCTTTACAGAGGAGTCTCTGAGCAAGGTGTGCCTGTGATGGCCAAGAGGACAGGACCAGAAAGGCTATTTTTTGTCCTAGAAGAGTGCTGAGGACCAGAAACATCCTGCACTATCTTGGCATCCAGAAAGTGACTTTTCTCCTTCTTTCCAGTACATCTTCTGTTGCTACAAGCAACCAGAGCCTGCAGCCTGACTCTTGGGTGGCCTGCAGCCAGAAAGTTTCCTAGTACCTAATGTCTTAGAAAAATGCTATTGTAAGGCAGATTTTCACCACCTCCCTTCCAGATTTCCATATTCTGCACAGCAGATCCCTCCCTATCAGGATTTGGGGAAAGTAGCTGGTGCCTTGTTCTATCAGAGCACAAATCCCTGTTGTTTAGTTAGATTGTCTTTTGCACGTGTTCCAAAATCTTAATTTTTGGAAGCTGTTGTGTTCTTGAAAGCGCAGATGGGAGTCTCACTTTTGCTTGGTGTAGTCTGGTACTTCCCTTCCTCTGCCAGGTACTAAGGGTGCCCTGTTGTGTTTGCTCTTGTGGAAAGTACATGGCTTCATTAGCACAGTTCCACTGGGCTGCAGTTCCCTGGTACCATCTGTGCTAATTATCTGTGCTTGGCCTGGAGCCTGAAGTACTGAAGGTTGCAGGAGAACCGTAAAACCTTCTGCTGAATCCTTGGACAGGCTATAAGTGACTTGACAGATTGCTCATTGCAGTCCAGCTCTCATTAAAATTAGTCTGATCCCTCTGGAGCTGAGTCTGGGACCACAGGGAACCTCCAGGTTTTAGGGTTTTTTTGGAGAGAGACATAATTGTCGAGATTTGGAGATAGAGAGATGTAGAGTTACAGATCCAAACGTGTCATTTAGAAACAGGAATTAGTTTATCTTATTATTATGAGAAAGACTGTTAGAAAATATTGTTACCATAATAAACTTGAAGGTCTGGTAGAAGAGCCAAGCTGACATGGAAAAGGCAGGTGTCACCAAGCCCTCTCTATCCAGCCTACTTTAAATACTTTAAGTCTTCTTCACTGCTATTTATAACAACTGCAACTGGGGGAAAATTGACTAAATTGCATCCTACCTGGACAGACTCATCTGATAGACAAGTTACATAACCATGTATGCATTCCTTTACAGCATGAGTCATGTTTATACTGTTAAACTGATTGTTCATAAAGAAATGATGCATGAAGAAGATGTACAGGCCCATAAAAAAGAATTTGTAGGAGGGAGGAAAAATGAGAAAACAGAAGAATATCTTCTTTTATTTCTAACTATTTAATCTTCTTTTGCAAATTAAGATTTTTTTTTTCCTTTGGAGGCCCAGGGCAATTTCAGAGTGGTTTGTGCAGGCTTGTATGTTCCAGTCACAAAGTGGCTTCCCAGTAATGAGTTAAAACAATAACACAGAAAATGAGGGGTTTTGTGTTGTTTCCAATTTATCTTGTGCATAATTGCCAGAAGTTGTAGATACTGAGGATTTGAGTGACGTCTGAACATGCAGGCACTGTAAGACCATCCATCTCCCTTCTGTATTCCAGACAAACTTGGGTCATCAAAACAGCTACAACAAATGAACTTAGAATAAATCAAAATCCCAGACTAATGTTTAGATAGTGTCTTGAGGGTGATGAGCCAGCAGCTGCATCGTGCTCTGACTTCAGCTAATGGTTGCTACAAAAGCAATAATTCAGCAAACATCTTCAGGCAAGACAGGTCCCATTGCAGTGTGTGTGGAATATCTTTAGGCATCTCTTAAACTCCAGGTTTCTAAGATCACTCTTATGAGCTGCCTTATCTCAACAGTGACTACAGACAGCATTGTATTCTGAGTTTGGTTTGGATTTCATTTTTGAGGGAGAAGGTGAAATAAATTAGTGTCAGAAGTACAGTCTTGGTGGTTAATGGTTATTTTCTCCAGCTTCTCCTCTGCAAGGCTTCAAGTCCAGCTTTGTTATTTGGTATTCCATCCCAGGAGCTGCAGAGCAGTCAGGTAGCTGTAAGTGAGCTGAGAGGGAACATTTGGGAGGGCAGCTCTGTGCTGGGTTAACTGATGGGATTGCTTAGAGCAGCGTTTTGTTTGAGCTGGTGCAGCTCTGGCCTGAGCTGCTCCCTGTGCATGATGCTGCCCTGCACTTGGCAGGTGTTCTGCAGTGTTTGGAGCTTGAGGCTCTTTTCTGCATTCTTGTGGGGTGCTGATGGACACTGAAATACAGAGAGAATTAGACCTTACGTGGTCGTGCTCATCTAGGTATGAAATCACCTTCTATAAAACATTAGAAGGGCACTTAAAAATAGGTATTGCTGATTTTTGTCATTTCCTTGAAGGATGGCAATGGTAGTTTTTTCCCTTTCCTTCTGCATTTAGGTCCGACTGGTGGTAATTGATGGAATTGCCTTTCCTTTCCGCCATGACTTTGAGGACCTGTCCCTGCGGACGAGGCTCCTGAATGGTCTGGCCCAGCAGCTCATCATCATAGCAAACGACCATAAAGCAGCCGTGAGTCTGGGGCACGTGGGGATAAATGGTACAAAGGACTCAGCAAATGGGGTTTGGGATTATCTCTAAAGAGTGAAATAAAACCGCAAGAATATCCTCGACATTCATCCTTACCAGGTTTGGTTAGTAAATGTAAATGGATTGCACAGGCAAAACACCCAAAAGGTGGGAAATTTCTAGACTTGCCAAAATAAGGAAAATTGCATTAACAGCATCCTGTGGATCTTAATTAAATGGTAGCGTGCCAGTTTGCCATGCTGTTTCCCATCATCACTAATCATTTGGTTGGACAAGGAATACTCCTTTGGTGACTTTATGTGAAAATACATCAGAGCATTCAGCAGTTCCAACACAACTTTCCACTCTCCGTTTAAAAATAAACCCTGGTCTTAGCAGAGGAACTGTTCCTAGGGAGGAAAACCACTTTATCTGCTGGTTTGCCTTGCTCTTCTGGCACCCATGGGAACCCAGAGCTTCCTTCCTGGGCATTGTTTCTACGTCACTGAGCCAGTATGGAGGCAGCAGCCCCACAGCCAGCAGATGGCACTGGGAAGCTGCAGCTGTTCCAGAAGTTGTTTTGGAAGTCTCTCCCAGCTTAGAGAAGCATTGTTCAGGAATTGGAGCTTCCACAGCCTCAAAATGGTGCTTGTGCCTCTCTAAGAGTTTCCAGGTGGTTTGTGACCTTGTCATCCACAAGTCTCTGGTGCAATTGGCTTTTGTTCCAAACTGCTAAAAATAAGCCTCTCCTTGTGCTTCCACTGAAAGGTGTGGGAAGGGGAAGAGCCCAGCTCTGTGTTCTGACTGGGCTGGCTGCCGAGAGGGTGCCCTTGCTGTCTCCCTGATGTGAGTTATGGAGCTTCTTCCTGCTGCTGTGGCTACCAGGGAGATGGATGTTCCATGGCTGCTGGCTTTGCATAGCCTCTGGTTTCCTGAGAGCTCTCACTCACAACTTGGTACCTGGTGACCTTGGACAGAAGCAGCTGACATTGGACATTTATTTTCCTTTGGTTGAAGGAAACATACATAACTTACTTCTACTGAAGCAGGGAGCAGTTTAGTCCAAATGCTGGATAAACTCTGGCTAAAGGAGTGATCAGTCACAGCTCAGGGTAACTGCAGTTAGTGTCTGGGCTAGTTCCTGTGAGCAGACTAAATGCAGCCTGCATGCCAGGGATTGCTTGTCAGGCAGCGAGGCTGGGCAGCCTGGATGCTCTAATATGGTAGGAAGTCAGGCCCTTTGGTTTTCAAAGCTGCACTCAGTGGGCTGTGAGAAGACACCCAGCCCAGCCCTTCTCCAGCAGTGAGAGGGGGAGCCTATTTGGGGCTGTTATCATCCACTTATGATGAGTTACTTCTCTAAAATATGCAATGTATGTCCCGGGCTTTCAGCTATGTCAGTGTTTCAGGGTGTGCCTCATGTGCTCAATGGAATTGTTTCTCTCACACACTTTCTGAGCTGCTGAAGCAAGAATCCTACAAGCTTATCAAACAATGAAAACCCCTAGGGTTTAAGATAGGTACAATTTTTCTTTTATTTTTCATTTTTAATGAACTTTGTGATTAATATTCCTGGCTCTTTTCTGTCTCACCCACCCCCACTTCTACCAGGGATCTAACCTAGACTGTCTGTGAGCCTCCCACGAGTGATTCGTGCTGCGAAAACACTCCCCCGCTCTGTCTGTTCACTTCCATTCTCTTTGTATTGTACCCACTTGTGCATTTTTAGACTACAAGGCACAGAAACTCAGTTAATCACTAGGCTAATGCATGTGTTGAGCAGCACCTCCCAGTTCATTTACCCCAGCGACTGAGAGCAATCTCTTCATGGAGGGCTAGTGCAAGTCACGTGCATCTAAAGGCAGTTCCAAACAGGATTTAATACAAACCTGGTGGGATAAACCACTTATGTGGAGTTTGCATCCCCCTGGGAAAGGAGAAATTTAGGTTTCTTTGAAGTCCTGAATGAAAGAAATCTTCCTTTCATTCAAAAATACATTTTGCAGAGTTATGATTTTGTTTTAAAAAGATGAGGCACCTTTACAGTTTCTTCTCATTAACACAGAAGATTCATCACAGTTGCCAAGAGTTTTGCCTGAGCAACTACTTGATCAGTAAAAGCTTTTTGAAAAATCCCTCTCTTCCCTCCCACCAATATGCTGGTTTCCTGGAGATTTCCATACTTGTTTTGCTTCTGTTTCTTTTAGGTAGTTCTGACAAACCAAATGACAACAAGGATTGGACAAAGCCAGTCCATGCTGGTACCTGCTTTAGGTAGGTGTTTAGCTTGTGAGTTGAAAATTGATGTGTGACTTCCTTTCCTCTGCCATCATGTACAAAGGAAATGAAATTGCTGAATCTCCAGTGTAGCAGAATCCGTGGTGAGAATATCAGACCCATCTGGAACTGCTGGCACCATGGAATTCTGCAGCACTGCTGGTCTGTGGCAGCCTTGTGATTATAATTACAAGTATCAAATTTTATTCTGTGCTGAAACATGGTGTGCATGTCAGACTTCTGGTTAGATTTATGAAAAGATAATAAACTTGTTTAAAAGTCAAGACATTTTCAGATTGCAGAAACTCACAGGTTGAGAGTGCTGTTGGATATTTTTTTCCTTTTTAAATACTAAATTTGATATTAGATTTAGCAATGTTCCTTAAGGTGATGGAATCACCCATTCTGGGGATGCACTGGGAACCCAGAACCCTCTGAGTAACTGGGCTTTCAGATATGCAGCTCATGGATTGCACCTTCCCCTGAGGATCTCAGGCTGTGGACTTCCCTCTGTCACAGCTGAGGAGGCCACTGTCCCTCCTGGATGTCACCACCACATCCTGAGCTCTTTGGGTGATTGTCTCCTAATCCATTTCTGCCAGAAGTGGGCCAAGTAAGCTTGAGCTGTTTAAATAATAAGCAAACTTCTGATAAATCAATAACATAGAGTGAAGTTGGCTGGTGAATGAGCATCCAAAAAATGTACCTGGGAGCAGGAATGGGGTGATGAAGAGGTTAAAGCACTCAAAGAAGAACTTTGCTTAATGGTTGCACACCTCAAACTAAGCTGCAATTTCCTAAACTCCCTGAGAACCATTTGCTGCCTCTCCAAAACAATTTAAATTGTTTATTTTCCCATTACCCTTGAACAGTTCCATTAATTATTTGCAAAGGCATTTCATATTTGCTGCATCACTGGATCTCTCTGCAGTTATGATGGAGGGGGAAGTTCTGGGTGGGATCCTCAGCCTGCCCAGAGCCAGATGAAGTGGGTTTTTTTCCAGGCTGCTCAATTTTGCCCAGTAATGAGCAGAGTACCTCATACACACTCTTCTGCTGCAGTCACAGGGGAAAATAGAACAGTTCTGAGGAAGAGATTTAAACAAATTAAGGAAAAGTTCAGCATTTAAATCTTATTTCAGGTTGTAACTTTATATTATTTTATGATTCACTTAAAGGGCAACAAATTGTCTGTGCACAGGTTCAGTTTCTGTGAGCTAAGTAATGATTCTCTTGTTCTGGAGGGCAGGAAGAAGGGGACAATACAAAGGCAAAGATGTTCCCTGTCTGTACAGGCACTGAACCATTTGGCAGAAATGTAGGGTAAAATGAGCAAACAGAGACCATCTCCTCCAGGAATGTGAAGAATGTAGATTTGGAGCTATGCTTGCAGACCCAGCTCCCAGGATCTGACCCTTTTTGTCAGTTTTGCCTCTTGTTCTCTGATGGATTATTTTTGGCAGCCTTTCTGGCTACAAACTCAATTAAAGCTAATAGAGCCTGTCTTTTTTCACTAGCCAGCATTGTTTGGGAGCTGTTGTGTTTATTGAGTCATAGGGGCAGTAAAGAATGGGAAGACATTCAGAGTTGGTTATAATTCAGATATGTTTTTTCATTATACTTCAAAGAGATCATGCATATTTTCTTTCACAAACATTTAATTTGATGTAACCTCACGCTGAACTGATTGTAACTGTGTGCAACCACATAATACTGTTAAACTGAGTCGTGTGTACTCTTGCAAAAATGAAACTTTGTACCAGTTGGGAAAATATTTAGACAAACTCCCCTCGGTGATATCCCAACTGGAGCATTTCAGAGTGGTACGAAACCCTTCTCATTCTAATGTGAATTTATGCCATAGACCCAATGCAAGTATTGAGCTGGTGGGCTACAAGGTGATTTTTGCAGCCCACTCTGAAGAGATGCTTTTTCAACAGTCTCATCACAAAGTCTAAAGAACCTCCTACTCCTCCACGCTTGGTTGTAGCCAAAGGAAGTATTGAGTGAGGGGTCAGCACCAAACCCCCAAGTAAAATCAATCAATCCTATTGCCTCCCCTAAATAAGGTATTTTTCCCTCATTGATTGGTAAGCCTAAGAACCAGCTTTTTCTAAGATTTCACAATAGCATTAATCTCTAAACTCTGATTCATCTCCTGAGCAGAAGGGAAGATCTTAATTATGGGGAAAAAAACACAGATGCTTCAAGGTATTAAGTCAAGAGCTTTGTGAAGGGGACAGCTTTCTTTCCCACTAGTGATAGCTAAGCTAGGTTTTCCTAGACATTTCTGCTGGATATATTTAGAAAGGAGGTCAAATATTGATCTACAGCCAGTTTAACTCAGAAATCTCTCATTTTACAGTGGCATTTTTCAATACAGTCAGAAAAGTGCCAGTTTGGAATTTGTACCCACTGTAAAATGTGTTCTGAGCCCTGATCAGAACCATATCTGAAAGCAAAATCTTTAATCTCAACTTAGATATAGTGGAGCAATTCTGGCAGGATGCCCAGAGGATCCAGGTCTTCATTTCAATGGAATCATATTTTTATTCCCTGTGCTCTAATGAATATCAGAGCACAGGGGGCATGTGGGGCTGGGACATGATGGAGACCAGTGAGTGATTCCAGGGGCTGTGGGCAGGTGAGCAGGAGAGACTTGGAGCACTTAACCAAAATGACTGGTTTAAAATCCATCTTTGGACTGCTGACTGTCTCCTGGGATAAACAGAGGATAACACCCAATAAAACTGTCTGTACATTGACTTGTGGTCAGGTGTGAGCTGAAACAGTAGGACTATTCCCCTGAAGTGGAATAACAATCCAAACTTCCTTCTCTCCTTCCACCACGCCCCCCCTGCTCCTTGCTTTGGGTTGTGTTCTTTTGCAGTTTGCTGTCAGAAACAGCAGACTGCTTCAGGGGCCCTTAATACTTTAATAATCATTGACTTTCTCCCAGAGCTGGTATCCCAAAGGGAATGATGTTTGCTCATAATTATGCCTGAGAGACAGAATATCGCAGTTTTGAAGTAGGATTTAGACATACTAGACTTCTTTAGTGGTAATTAGACAAATCTTTTCCTTATGCTGCCTGTTTACACGATTTGGCTGGTACCTGTTCTTCATTTGGCATCTATAAAATCTTTCTACAAATATGGAAGTAAGACATCAAGATTTCTGTTCAACACACTGTGAGTACAGAGGTTATTGCTTGTCTTGGTATATTTGTTGTGAAATCCTTGCACACATGAAAAAGATGTGATTCACCTCTGCAAGAAAGGCACATGTGTTTTAATTATGGGGCATTTTTTTTTAAAAGACTGGTCTAATTTCAGTTCAGTTATGTTGATGATGATGCTGGTATAGATTACTAAAGTGGCCTGTCATTTTGTGTCACTCAGGAGAAAGCTGGGGACACGCTGCCACTGTCCGTTTGATCTTTCACTGGGACAACAGTCAGAGGTAAGTGAAAATCATCCTAAACATCATAATAATGACAAGTGTGATATTGAGGAATCTTTTCAGACTGGCCTCAGTGTTTTAGGCCCCAGTCAGTACAAAACCAGAGGTGTCAAAGAAAGCTTTAAGCCCCCTAGGCAGTGACCTGAGGAGGATGGGCTGTAGCTTCGGGGGCAGCCACGGGACCCTTCTGCTCTGGGATGCAGCAGGATGGGCCTGCAAAGCTGGGCTGGTACTGAGTTCCAGTGACCTGCAGAGAGACAGAAAGAGCTGCACTGACAGCCAAGGCAGGGCTGAGCTGTGGAGGGTGGGTTCAGACACCCAAAGCCAAAAAACCAATGTGAAGTTCTGTCTGTTGCAATGAGATCTTCCCTGTTTCCTGGTTCTTTTGTCCCCTCTTCACTACATTGCAAGGTCATTTCTCTTTCCTGGTTAGTTAAATTTGTCCTGTGTATACTATCACCGTGCAGCAGCTTGAGATTAAGGAGCTGTTCTTCAATTCCCTAATCTTCTGCAAACAGCAAACAAAAACCCTACTGGAATGTTGTTGTGCATGGTTTTGCTTGTTGGACTTGAAAGAGAAATGCAGTGACACTTTCTTGTGGAGTTTTGGGTTTAAATTCTAATTTTGAAGGCAATGCCGAATGATTACAGCAGGCTGTTTAATTTGGAATTAAAATAACATCACTGATTAGTTAACAGCCTTTATAGGACAGAAGTTGCATCAACATAATGATTGCAGAGTGAACAAAAGTTAATTTTGTATATCAAGAGAACTTTTCAGCAACAGAGGTAGGAAGGCTGCAGATACAAGTTCCAGAAAGCAAGCCAAAGACAGACAAACCTGGCTTGTTTACTGATCTAAATCTGCAGCTTATGTGGAGCAGGGCCTGCAGAAAGAGCAGCTCTGGTTACAACTGCCTGTACCTGATGGTCCGTCGTGGTTTTGTTGTGTAAATGTTTTTATATTACATTGTTGAGGCACAAAGACCATTTGAGAATCCATTTGCCTTTTACTTTTAAATTTTTTAAATGTGCTTTGGCCAACTCTGATACCTGACTCCTTCTTTCTCTGTATACAGAAAATGTCAGAGCTTAATTCTAAGGGTTCTCATTGCTGGGAGGAAAGATCCTGTTGAGTCAGAGGCTCCAGCTGAGCACTTGTGAAAGCGTGGCTTCTGCAGCTTCAGATTTGGGCAATTTTGTCAAGTATAACCCACCACTTCAATGTTCTGAGGAATTCCCTGTGTAGCTAACATGAAGTGGCAGTGTTCCTCAGGCTGTAATTACGTGCTCTCTAATAGAATGGCACCTCAGGGAGGAAAAAAACCCCAAAAATAATTAACGGGATTTTTGGCAGGGTGTCTTGATAGAGAGAGCAGAACACTTTCTACATTGCCTTACATAAGTTTTGGGGAGGTGGGCATGGAGCAGATTGGCAGCCCTGGCATCCCTTTGCTTTTGAGCTGCTTTGCAATTTTCTGTCTATATTATGGAAGCATTTGGTGGGCTTGGTGCTGTACAACACAAATCAAGGCACATTGCTTGGAGTCTAAATGCACAAAATAAGGGAAGTGTCAGGAGAAATAAAAGGGAAAATATTCTTTCAAGGTTATGCTGTGTGTCACTGGCAAGGGCAGGCTTAGAAATAGAACATCATTTTCTCCAGCCTCTAGGTTATATTGACAGGCTTATGAAATCTCTAGATAAAGCCTTCCTGGAAGTTTTGGAATTCCTGAGGGTCTCCCCAGGTTTGAGAGGTCAGTGAACAAATGATTAATGGAGCAGGAAAGAGTTGTGCTCAAAACCTTTTTTTTGTTTGCATTTTAAAAAGTGACATTTGGAATTAATTCATAATGAATATTGTTCCAAAAATGTCATCAAATACTGTGATGAAACAAGGCTAATTAATCATTCACTCTTTTTAGTAGGTCTAGATTGTGTGTGAGCTGACAGGTCATGTAAGGATGGGAATTTAGCATCCACAGTTTAAATGACCTATATGAAAATACATATATAAGAATCCCACTAGTACCTACCCCAAGACTGTGGGAAAACTTGGGTCTGGTCATTGGGTTATTTTTTTATTACTGTATTCACTAATCATAATGACCTGCTCTTTGTTTTACCAGGTTGGCAACGTTGTACAAATCACCGAGCCAGAAGGAGGCAACCATCCCCTATCACATTACAGTTAGTATTTCTTTGGGGATGGGGAGTCACAGAGGGGAGCACATTGTGAGCTCTAAAGGAGTTCTCAGACACAGAGCTAAATCTGAGAATGATGTTTGCTTCTGTAGTGTTGCCTTTCAGTTGCCTTCTGAAGGTAACCAGTAATACTGGGATGTCTCCCAATTTATGAGTATTTTGCACCTTTTCTCTTTAGAAAAGTGACCTGGCATAGTCCCCTGAGTTAAAACATTTTTATTTCCAGATCAAACTTACAGGCAGCCTGTCCCCATCTGTTCTGGTGCTAGTGCTGCTTATTTTATCTGCCCTTGATGTTAACTTTTGGCCTAAGTGCAATTACCAAGAACAATCTGAGCCTTCATTAGGGAGATTTGAACAAGCCAGGCTGTTTTCTCCCTTGTCAGGTAGGCTGTTGTTTCCCAAGTGGCTCTTCTTGGCATCTGTTCCAGCTGGGTTTATCTTTTTAGGACCACGGTGACCAGAGTTATACCTGGTATTCCAGAGGTCTCACCAGTGCTCTGAGCCACATATATTTCCCCATCTCTGCTTTATGGGTGTTGCCTGACATAACCCAAGCTGTATTTCTCTCTTTCATGGCTCCATCCTACAATGACCTATGCCCAGCTGATATATATAGGTTTTTCTCTTCTGTCACTATCATATAAGGAGCTTCCAGCTTATGGCTGGAGTCCTTATTCATCCCCAGTTAAATCCTGTCATTACTTCCTTTTGTGGAATGCTTAGATACATATTAATGAGAAAACATGCTGTCTAAGCAGTATTTATGTTTAACCCCACCATACCACTCCATTCTTACATCTTCAAATGTCAGATCCATAGGTACATGCCATAACTATTTGCTACATGTCCTCATGGAAACACGTTGCCATAGCATTTCCTGCAGATTTTAATGCTGCCATAAGATGAAATCTTCAAACTTTCCAACGGAAATCAGATTTTTTTTTTGCTCCTGAGTGTATTCACCCAGACAGAGGAAATACTGCAAGTGTATACTCTTAGCTGTGTAAAGACTGGGAGGGTAAGTGGGGCTACATCTCAAGGTTGTTTGGATCATGTGATGTGAGTCCTTTTTCTCCAGCTGACAAACAGATGGGTTTTATCTTAGACAGTTTAATTGCCTTTTCCTTTCAGTTTTATATGCACCATAAAACAGCTCTGCTCTCTTCTGTGTGAATGCACACAGGCTTGAATACAGTTGAGAGTGAATCCAAATCAAAGATTAGTTAAAACTTGAGATTATCCTTGTGTTTTTTCCCTTAATCCTGATGAACTGCTTCAGCAGATGATTTCTTTTAAATGTATTATCCCTGTTTTTTCCATGAAATTCAGGGCTGATGGTAACAGTTTGCTGTTATCATTCCTCATTCTCATCTCCAAAGTTAAACTGGAAGATGTAAATATACGTGCAGTGTTTCCAAGTCAGATTTAGCACATCTATGTATAACCAGCATACAAAAAAAGATAATTACAAAAATAATAAATTCCCTAAGCCTCAATCCTGAGAAATGTTTAGACTTGTGCAAATGAGGTCCTTTGGTACCACTGACAAACTGGCTGTTCAGGGCCTGTAAGGCAATGGAGAAATGTGTAACGATGTCCAAGCTCTGGTCCTTTTTTTATCTCTGTCCTTTCCAACACACTGGCGAGTCAGCCACCACTCTGGGGGCTGTGGAACACCTCTCCCATGAAATCCTTTCTTTCACAGGCTGATAAGGATTCATTCTTAAATGCAGAGTATAGAAATGTAAATTGATTTATGCACAAGGGAGTAAGTAGCTCAGCTGATTCACCTAAATTTCCCAGGAATGTGACCTGATTATTTCATCGTGAAAGATAGAGACGTGGGACCTCTATTCCGGGTAGGAATTGTCAGTGTTTCCCTGAACTGTGGAGGGTCTGCCAGGCTAGCAACAGGAACACTGCTCAAGTAATAAAGCCATCTACCTCTGCCAGTCTTGCTGCAGGGTGTAGATGCCAGAGGACATTATGGAACAATTCAAAATGACAGGAGACTGAGCTTTGTCCTTCGTTACAGTAGCCACCTCCTCACTATCTAGAACCCCTCACTATCTAAAACCCACTAACAAGCCTCAAAAATATATTCAAAATTCATGTATTTTCAAGGAGCCATGCCCAGAAGGTGCATGCCTGTAACAAAATGCCAGACATCCATACTAGGCAGCCTACTTTATCATGTTCTAGCCTTTATAACCATTGGAATGCTTTTGCTGGGAGTCAGCATGCTGGATTAAGTGGATTCTTGGCTACAGATCCACCTTTGTGCCTCAGGGAAATGGCAGAGATTAGATGCAAGCAGCAGTGAAACATTAAACTTGAAGATTCCCCATTAGCTCTTTAGAATAACACTTGAGTTGCTTATAATAGCAGAGGGACTGCACAGATTCTGCCCTTGTGGCACCTCTTGCTGTTTGTTCCTTTAAAAACCCAGGGCTGGGTGAGGTGAGGCGTTCAGAAATAGAAATACAGGCATGGGAGATGTAAGCAAGACATTTTGCTTGGGTTTGGGACTGATCTTGGTGCGGGACACACTGGCATTTGGAAAGAGTCACATGTCTGATAGTAATTCCGCCTGCTTTTTTCACACTGCACCAACCCAAAATGTCAGCGTTCCTGAAATGCTCTTGTCCCCACCTGAGCATTTTGGATCACTGAAGCAATTTTATGTTCTGATTAACCCTTCTTCCTCTCTCTGTCTGCACTGAGAGTCTCCCTTGAGCTGTCAGCAGTGCTCCCTGCGCAGCATTTGTCTGGAGATGGGAAGACAGACAGCTGCAGGTTCACATCACATCTCAGTATCTCCATCTGCATCCATGACACGTTTAACTAACTGATTTTCCAGATCTTTCATATTTGAAAATGCTTCAAAATCATTAAATTATGAGCTGCAGTAAGAGAAAATACAAATGGTACTAGGCTAGATAGATCACTTCAAGCATTCTCCTGAGTAGCAGCATCTAGTTTTCACTTCTACATTTAGTTTTTGGCTGTTAAAGGTTTTCATCCCGTTGTGTCCCATAAATTACTATGCTGGAACAATCTTTGCAGTCTGCACACTGGTTCAGCTCTGCTGTTCTCTTACAATGTCTCATTGATGTTTTCAGTTCATTAAGTAGGTACAGGGAACAAAAATATCCTACGTTGTAGAAATTCACAGTTTTGTTTCTGAAAATGACTGAGGCAATTAATCCAGTCATCTCCTTCCTTCTGCGGGAGCTGATGGATCTGTCCTTTAATTTATTTATATAGGCAACATAAGTGAATTTACACAGAAGCAATTCTTCATAGCCATGGGGGTGATTAGTAGCAGAATGAAAATGATAGCCTGGTTGGTGAAAGTAAAATATCTTTAAGAAACAAACTGAGGAGACACAGTTAATAGCTGGCATGAGCATTGAAAAGTTTGCAGTGCTGATCTATAAACGTTCTGTGGCCGCTCATCCAAAATAAATGGCAGCATCATCCCTTACCCTGATCTTCTGGGAACTAGTTACTCATGCTTTATATCCATACCAGCATTAGCACATGATTTTCCTTACATCTTCCAGCCTCATGGCTTCCGAGATGTGCAGCCTCCAGCTGTCACTCCAAACGCAGAAGGGACCGAAATGAACCCTCGGAAGCGGCCGCGGAGGGAGGAGGAGAAGCAGCAGTGAATCCAAAGTTGAATGTTAAAAACTCTGTGCTACAGGAGAGCAGTTGCACTGGGAACATGCAACCAAAGGCAGCCCAAGAGACTCTCAACTTAAATTCCTGCTCTGGGTGTTATTTTAACATGAAGACCACAATATGCAGATTTCTGAGGCAGAAAATTCCTTTGTGTATGGCATAGTTTTACTTTTATAATAAAAATCTATGTGTTCTATTTTACTTTTATATTAAAAGTCTATGTTTTCTATTCCAAGAGACTTCAGGGTTTTGGGGTTTGTTTGTCTTGGGTTTGTTTTTTTTGGAGGGAGGGGAATGGAGAACACAACTACTTCTTTTACTCTGGGTAAAACCACAATGAAGTGAGAGCATGTAGTACAGCACAGTTAGTGACACAGGTGTGGATCACTCCTCTGGCTTTGTGTGTACCTGGATTTTAAGGAGGTTTGATGTAGCACTGTGCTCCCCACATGCTCAGGGCAGGGCAGGAGGCAGTGGAGCTGCTCGTGGGTGCTGTAAGAGAAATGCAGGTTTCACCAGAGTGGGGCTTTAGCCCTTACCTCCTGCAAAGTCCTTGATCAAGGACAATCAAAGCTCTGTTTTGAACTTCTCATTTATCCTGTGGTGACAACAACAGAGATGAAAGGCTAGATCTGAAGGACAAAAGATTTAATCCAGCATGGTAATTTTATGTTCCCATCTCAGTAAGTAAGGATATTTTGCCATCACTCAGGCTGGAACCAAAGTGCTGCATAGTCCTCACTTCCATGTTCTTCATTTCAGGCTGAAATGCTGTAATCAGGATCTCTTTTGTTTGTGGTTTTAATAAAGAGGAAACCCAGACTTCTCCGACACCAGCAATATATTAGCAGCTCCAGACTCTAAACCAAAAGAATGAATGTCCACTGAAAGCAGAGCAGGGTTTTGTCCTCTTTTTATTAGGAGAAAACAAATCAGTAAGATTATTAGAGGAGGAGAAAGGTGCTGCAGTGCAAAATAGTGATTACTTCAATTATGAGAAGTGGTTGTACACATGCACAGAGATGACCCCTTTCTGGCAGAGAGCTTGATAACGTCAGAGCTGAGGAAACTCAGCCAGCAGCTAAATGGAGAATTCAAGTTGTGGGAGTCACTATCTTTAATTTTTAATTTAGTATACACTAAACCAACTTTGCCTTGAAACAAAATTCAGTGTTGAATCTGAGTCATAAAACCTCTCTATTCAAAGAAAAACTGCAAAAAAAAAAAAAAAAGCAGTGTTTTTTTGGATCATTATAGTGTTTAGATATAAATTACATAATAAAATATTAAAAGGAAAAGTATTCAGTTGCCATGCAGCAAACTGGGCTGTGTCAAAATTTAAAAACTGTGAGTCAGGGAGAAGCTCTGAAGCAAGCAGCATGACATAGGGGAAGGGAGGCAGCGGGATTGGTGACTCAGACGAACATTTCAATGCAGGAGACACAGGCAAACAAAAGGATCCTACCGCATGTGATGTCAGCAAGCAAACGCTCCGTTTGGGAATAAAAGCTTCCTACGTATTGCAGTGCAGGAGGAGGGGGGAGCTGGCACCGTGCACATGCCTACGTAGCCACAAGGAAAACCATCCATTAGGAATGTTGTAGCAATATTTTAAGAAGCCCTGCTGGTTCCTAGTGATAGCTGCTATCTAGCATGGTTGATATTTACAGAAAAATCCATTTCCCTCCATGTATTGTGTTCGGATTTAATATCCTCCACACGTCCTTCCATGTGTGAGGAGACAAACAGCGTGTCTCCCATATACTATTAATTTCAGCTGACTGTGGTTTTAATTTTGTTTGTAGTAGAGTAGCAACCAGAAGCCCCAGCTGAGATGCTGATCCTGTTATAACAAGATAAATCGTTTTGGCTGAGTAAATGTTAGATCTCCCAGTATTCCAGGCATCATTATCCAAATAAAAAAGATGCACAGTTACTGGTTAACAGTGGGAGTTACAAAAGGTCCAGAGGAAACATTGGAGGCTCTCTATGCTGAGATTCTTTAATTTTTCTTTCTTTTTTTTTTTTTTCCATATTGAAGCTATTATAAAAATCAGCTCTGCAGACCAGAACTAGAGAGAAGGATCTGTTGGCGGAGACAAAATTAGATTAAATGAGCCAGATTTCATTCTCATCTGCTGGAGACAAGGAAGCTGTTCCAGGATTAGAATTGCATATAAAGAAAAAATTTGACCATAGCCTCACCAATAAATCTTCCATGGCCAGTTGATTTTTCTCTGCATGTGCCTGGAATTCTCTTGCATGTCACAGCATCAGTGCACAACAGCAAGGGGCAGGAGAGAATTTCATTACTGCACAAAAAGTCAGATTCTAAGTAGCCAATCTCATAGCACTGAATCAAAAAGAAAATGGGTTGTTTGATTTGCTGCTTAAGTCCCAGTTTTCTGAAAGCCAAGAGCTTTAGCTATCATGCTGAGTTTGAAATTATTACATTTTGTAGGGACGGCATTTACTTGTGGTGTAGGAACCCTACTTGGTCACCACAACAAGAATACAGATCCTACCACAGGCCTTGGCAACAGGCAAACACTGTGGTCACAGGATAGTTCTCCTCAGAGTCCTGCTTTGGAGCAGTTTAGTTTGGACAGGGAAAATAACAGTTTATTTATTCCTGATCTTATGTGTTCTGCACCTTTTCCATTATGAAATACTGAGAAACCAATGAGCTTCTAAGTAGAATAAATTTAAGAAAGCATGGGGAAGAAATAGCTTAACTGGGGGTATGAAGGTGTAGCCAAGGTTCAAGTTAGATCAGTCTGGTATTGAAATAAATCACAAACTAGTTGAGTCATGGGGAAGGAGACTCAGCCACTAACCTGAGTGTTGAATACAGAGCTGAGAAAAGTACATTTAAAATATAACAACAATTTTTCTGTTGAATTTCAGTTACTGTTCCTTTAGTTATTTTGAGGGGACTAAGCATAGCATCAGATTATTCTAAGGCATCTCATGGATTAAGAACAAAGGTGAAATCCTTCCTGCCTGCCTTTTTGAACTCCACCCTTCTCCTGAATAAAAGAAGATACAAAAGTTGGAAGGAGGAGTCATTGTGCTCCAGCTTCTCAGAAGAGATTGTCCTTACTACTCTTGGGGTCATAATTATTTAGAAAGGCACATTAAGATGTATTATACTGTTTTAACACATGCTAATTCTATATGAAATATATGTGATTAAGTTTTGAAGTGTGGTTTGATGCGTTCTTGTCCTAAGACAGAGTACCTTGAGGGAAATGGAATAAATAGAGTGCTCACATTGCACCAACACAAATATCACAGCAGAACACATACAGGAAATAATACCAGGGAGGTCAGGCTGTGATTCCCAAACCATTTGAGGCACAAGGGCCCTGCTAAGAGCTCGCACACGGGCTCCTGGCTGTAGGGGAACGCAGAGCTGGCAGTGTCCTAGGGCAGCCTGCCCAGCCCTCCTCCGCACCAGTCCCCTTGGCTCCAGGAACCAGTGCCAGCTGCTACCTGCTCCCGGGCTTCCCCTCTCCCTGGCTCCCCAGCCCGTGTACTCAATGTCTTGTGGCTCCTAGCCATGCACTCGTTTTGCATGATTAGGGTCAGGGGAGTTGGCTTCCCTTGGCTGGAGCAAGATTCCTGCATTAATGTTCTATACTGAAGAATGAAATCACCGGGAACTGGCCCCCTTCCCAGTACTGAATTTCACCCACAAATGCACCCACTGTTAAACTGTCAGCTCCTGTCTTGCTTCCCACAGGCGAGAAATATTCCTACAATATCCACTATCTATTCGAGACTCTAAGCTCTACACAGTTTTAACTATATCTATAGAAAATAATAAAAGGTATTAAAAACGATGGGTCAATCATTATACAAGCAGTAAAAATGTTAGATTATATGCCAAAGGAAGGCATAGAAAAGTATATATTTTACTAAGTCATTCTTGAAGAGTTATAGATAATACTGTTCATTTTATTACAAGAATTACTTGCCATTGATTTAAATGGAGTCAAAGAAGCACCAGGATACTAAAAGAAAACCACATTTCGGTTTCAAACAATGAGAAGGGGAATGTTTAAAATGTAAAATATCTAGTAACATATATAGGACAGTAAAAAAAGCAACTCTACAGACCTCAATAAATGGTTCTAATTGGATCTGTTTGCTTTTCTCAAAGCCCACAAATAAGCTGTTTGAATACACGCTCAGTCTGGTACCTCACATCGCATTATTTGGGAGGTTTAAATTTCTGACATGTGTACTTCTAATACTCTAATTTATTTAGTGTGAACCGCTGCAATTTTAGCAACACAGTTACAACTGTACTTAGTAATTCTTTTTGTATCATATATGTTGCTAAAATAAAATGTTTTGGACTAAAGAACAAGTTGTCTCCCTAACAGGGAAATGATGCCTATAAAGTGTTGCTCAGTATGAGATTGTAACACCTTTTTTTCACTATAAAATCTTGCTACACATTTGACAGTAAATGTTATGGAATACACCACATAAATGGAGCTCTTTAAAAGTTACTCATTCATTAATTTGTATAATTAACACACACTTTGGTGGCTACATCTTAGGATTTGAAGCTGTTGAAAGAAGTTAGGATCAGCTGCACACGTTCTTTAAAGGTGGTGAGTCCTACCATTCTATTTATCTGTACTCTTAGAGCACATAAATTATAGTGTCCACAGTCTGGACACAACAGTGGTTGATTTCTGGTACTCATGAAACTGGCTGATTTTTATTTTTATTACAAAAATATATTTCTAAGTAGGTGACTGTAAAATTCAAGGTCTTGTGACTGGAGCAGGGTATCACAGAATCAGGAATCTAATCTGCAGACAGATGATGAACAAAGCAAGTCTGTGGAAGGACCAATAGATTTTTTTATTTTTTTTTTTTAAATCCCATTAGGCACCTGCCTTAAACTTTGCTCTCATTTTAGGATGAACTTCACCAGCCATCCAAAAAGATGGAATATGCACACAGTATTAAAGCCCTGGAAGAGAGTATCAATGGGATTTAAGCAGTGCACTGTTTGGCACTGCCTCCTTTGAGCAGGTAACAGAGAACAAGGGGTGTGTGTGTGTGTTATACCTGCTTTGATGGTGTTCCACACCTGTTCTGTCACTTTGAAGTCAGCTTTTCATCACTTCTTTCTTCCACGTACTTTTCTGCAACAGATTTCCAAATCTCATTAAATAGGCATGGACTGATGTCCTGTTCCTCACTATTGCTATTCAAAGCACCCCCTTCCCTAACGAGGGGCCTGAATGGAAGACTGAAAATGGAATTTTCCTTTGGAATAGCACTGGAAATTTCCATGACAGCTGGAAGTGGGATTCAGGCCTGAAATCCTGTGTTTTGCAATGGATGGGGATATTTCAGAATAATCTTTGACTATTAATCTGGAAAAGCTGACTTGACCTCAAAAACTTTCAAAAAAAATAGCAAGAGAAAGAAAGAGAGAGAAGGACTTTGTGTTTAGGAATACCCCAGTACAGTGTTTGTTATGGTGAAGGAGCCAATAAAACTATGATGACACAAGTTGTTCTGCTTTTTAAAACTGCAGTTGAGCAGATTGAGCTTAAGAAAACTAACTGGAGCTTGATGCAGCTTGTCAACAAGAGCCTTCTTGCTGTATTCCTTACAAATTCTTGCTGTCTGTAGTCTTAAGCAACTGGAATTATTAAAACAGAATACAGCTTCTAAGATTAATTCAGGTTTACTGCAAGAGCCCTACTTTTTAAAGAGATCACTTTAGAGAGGCAATCCATTTACCATTGGGTTTTCCCATTAAACTCTTTTGTGTGGTATCAGAATGTATATCACAGGTATACTGAGTATTGTCAAAGCATTCTTAATGTCCTTACATGTTTTCTATTTGTCAGCCCACAGGAATCACTTCTAAAGGCTACAAAAAATTAAAAAGCACTTCTTTTTGCCTTTCATACAATCCAGGTCACCTCCCCAAGGCCTGTTCAATTCCCGCTTATTTCTCACCAGCAAACGAGAAAGAGGAAGACATCATTTTAAGGCTAAAATAAAACATTTTTTTTTCAAAGCAACACTTTTTTTAAAAAAAAAAGATACAGACACCTGTGTTTCCTCCTCAAGTCAGGTGCAAGCCTTACCCTGCATTTGCCACTGTGTTGCAATGATGTCAGACTCAAACCATTATGAAGTGTGGGTTTATTCTGTGCATCTCACCCCATCCCATAGGAGCCATTCATCCTGCTGCTACCCAACGATCCAGAGTGTACCGAGGCATTCTAAATTTAGCTGCCAGAGTTCCTGAACACTGAAAACATTTCATAACAGCCCCAAGCACGCCTCTCAGAGATCAGTGCTTCACTGGGGAGTACATTGTGCTTGGAGCTTCCTTTCCTGGCAGCAGTGGGGCTGCCTTCTGTGGGAATTGCCCACCCCACTGGCTCCACAGAGTGCAGGGCCAGCGGGTTCCTGGCTGGCTGGCTTAGCCACACCACCCACAGCAACCGTATGTTCCACGTTCCAGGTTAATAGGAATGGCTTTCCACCTTTCCCTCCCAGAAACAAATGTCAGCATGGCTTAGAGCCATAAGCTCTTTATTTAATATCGAAGCAAAACAATCCTGACTTGACCGTAATGCCAAAAGTTGACAAAGTATCCTGAGTATGAAGTTCTACTCTATTTCATTTTAATTAGTGTCTTTTGCAAAGAGACAAATGATGAAAAGCACATGGGGACTGCCAAGATGAATCAAGAACATCTGGTAACTTTAACATTTCAACATGAAACAGAGTAGGTATTACTTGCAGATACTCTTATGTGCTGTTTGAAATAAGTAAAAAAATATAAAATTAAAAAAAAAATCAGGAAAAATACTATCTAAATGCTTTTGAATCTTTTCTTGGATAGCCTTAATTGCTGTTTGTCAGACAACATGAAGCTAATCATGCATCATATTGAATTAGCTGTTACTTCCCTAAGACATGGTTATAATAGAAATTTTTGGAATTCAGATCATATTCCACTAAGATTATCTGGATTAGAGTTTCTTAGAAACTCCAACTGCCTCTGGATTCCTAGTGAAAAACAACTAATCATGAAGTTAAAACTGCTTTTTGATACTTGCATTGATATGCATCCTCTCGGGGCTTGTGACTCACTGATGATGCAGTACACACAAACCTAAAAAAAACAAAACCAAAATCCAGCAATGACATCATCAGCTGCAACTGGGAGCTATCTGCTCTAAAAGAACTGCAATGTTCCTTATCCCCAAAACCCACCTGGCATTCCTAAATAAATGAGTGCTCAATTGAAAAGATAGAAATGGTATACTGAAAAAATATTACTTAGAGATAATCTTTCAGGAGAAGCAATGTGATTTTCTGTCACTGCTGGCTGTGAAAGACTAAGACTAACTGTGACAATCACATTTTTAACTCTCAGGGCTTTTACATATTCACAAGATTGCAATATGATCAGTCAATGCAGTTGCCGGAAATATTCTAAAATTAGTTTGGCTCTCAAATAATTCACCAAACAGAAGACAGATTTACAGGAGCACCTGACATGCAGAGGTAATTACTACAATGCAGAGAACCACAGGTTTCAGCAAGATATTGTCCTTGTAACAATCCATAAAAATTTGAGAATATTTTTGTGTATGAGGGTTGTGATTTGGCCATTTTTCAAGGTATATCTGACATTAAGGATATCATTCCCTCCCATGTGTACAAGCTATTTTAAACGTGTGGCAATTATACCTGTTCATTATTGGTATTTATGGACCTGATAGCTCTGAAAATAGCTTTTCAGAAGCAATGAATAAAAGAAGCCAAAATGCCTTTCACAAATGAGAGACATTTATTAGACAGCAGGAGAACATCAGCTGCAGTTTGTCCCCCACTGACTGGTTATCTTTTATTTGGTCTAACATCTTCAGCAACTCATGAGCTCCCCTTTACCAGAAGGGGAATATGAATATGTAGATACCATGTAATGTGTCACTTGTCACAGAATGATGGAATGGTTTGGGTTGGAAGGGACCTGAAAGATCATCTTGTTCCACTCCCTGCCATGGGCTGGAACACCTTCCATAGACCAGGTTGGTCCAAGGCTCATCCAACCTGGCTTTGAACACTTCCAGGCATACAGGGGCAGTCCCAGCTTCTCTGGGTAACCTGTGCCAGGGCCTCACCACCATCACAGGGAAGAATTTTTTTCCCAATATCCCACCTAACCCTGCCCTGTGGCAGTGGGAAGCCATTCCCCCTTGTCCTGTCCCTCCATGCCCTGGCCCAAAGTCCCTCTCCAGCTTTCTCGGAGCCTCTTCAGGCACTGGAAGGGGGTCTAAGGTAACTCCAGAGCCTTCTCTTTTCCAGGCTGAACACCCCCAGCTCTCCTAAGAGAGGTGTCCCATCCCTCTGAACATCTTGGTGGCCTCCTCTGGTCTCACTTCAACTTTATGATTATGCATGGCTATTCATGTGCCAGTCTTGATGGTAATTTACACAAGTTTTGTTGCTAAGAGTTGGAAATGGGATAAAACGACCCCTAGGTTGCCCTTCCCAGGCGTTTGGTGAGCCAGGGAGAGCTGAGGGGCTGGGGTTTGGGGCATCACCACCAGGGGCATGGGAGTGTGGGTCGGGCCCCACAGCACAGACTGGAGGGGACATTCCTGCAGAAACACCTCATGTTTAATCAGGGAACCATAGAACGGTTTGGGTTGGGAGGGACCTTGAAGAACATCATCATCCACCCTCTGTCATGGGCAGGGACACCTTCCAGGGGCAGGGACACCTTCCATAGCCCAGGTTGCTCCAAGCCCCGTCCAACCTGCCCTTGGACACTCCCAGGGCTGGGACAGCCACATCTTCTCCGCCCAACCTGTTCCAGTGCCTCCACACCCTCACAGGGAAGAATTCTTTCCTCCTATCTAACCTAAATCCTAACTCTTTCTCCTCAGTGTCCAGCTGCCCTTAGGCAAACCCACCCCGATGCCACAGCCGCCCTGAGGGGTCCGTGGGGACAGCGGCGACCCCACAGCCCTGCCCGGCCCCGCTCACCCTCGGGGGCCGCGGCGGCAGCTCCAGGGAAGCCCTGGGGGAGGCAGGGATTAGGGAACAGGCGGTGTGCGCTCAGGTTTCCGCCGGGCTCCTGCAGGAACCTACGCGTCTGGCTGCCTTCGCATGACTCATCGCAGCGCGGCGCGGCAACCTCAGCGCTCCCGCTCCAAAGGCAGCGCCGCGGGACCCCGCAGGGACCCCCAGGGACCCCCGGGGCCGCGTCCCCCCACACCCACACACACATATACACACATACATACATACACACATACATACATACATACACACAGACAGATACATACCCACATACATACACACACATACATACACATAGACAGACAGATACATATACACATACACACATACATACGTACACACTCACATACATACACACATACACATACATATACATACGCACATACACACAGAGACAGACAGACACACAGACATACACACACACATACACACACAGACATACACACACACAGACTGACACACACACAGACTGACATATACACACACATACGTACACAGAGAGACAGACAGACAGAGACACACACAGACTCACACATACAGACAGACACACACACAGACACACACACAGACTGACACATACACACACATAGACACACACACACACACACACACACACAGACACACACACAGACAGACAGACACACATACACACACACACACACACACACACAGACAGGCAGACACACAGACAGACACACGCACACACACACACATACAGACACATACACACACACACATACACACACATACACACAGACACAGACACACACACACATAC
>JAWWEE010000048.1:3168823-3260880 GCA_035221455.1 Xenops minutus | reverse complement strand
CCCTTCCCTTCCCAAACCTTCTCTTCCCTTCCCAAACCTTCTCTTCCCTTCCCAAACCTTCCCTTCCCTTCCCAAACCTTCCCTTCCCAAACCTTCTCTTCCCTTCCCAAACCTTCCCTTCCCTTCCCAAACCTTCCCTTCCCTCAGCCCCCCAGCCACTCTCTCACTCCATGTCCTCAGCAGATTTGGGGAGAAAATAAGATGGAAAAACTCTTGGGTCCATATAAAGACAGGGAGATCACTTTTCAAGTGCCTTCATTGGCAAAACAGATTTAACTAGGGGAAAAATAATGCAATTAATTGCTAATTAAAATAGGGCTGGCTAGTGAGAAATAAAGTAAATTAAAACCCCACCTCCTCCCACTCCTTCGTTCCCAGCTCCTCTCCATCCTTCCCAAAGAGCTCAGAGGTGAAGGAGAATGGGGAGTTGTGGATATTCCATAACATTTCACCTCTTTCCCTCCTTCCTCCTCCCACCTTTCCCCTGTTCCCGTGCTTGTCCTCTCCATGAGCTGCAGTTCTTCGGGATAAAGCTGCTCCAGTTCCTGTCAGGCTCCTCTCACAGGCTCCAGGGAAGCACCTGCTCCTCTGGGGCACCTTCCAAGGACAGCAGCTCCAGCACCTGCAAAATCTTCTTCCTCTCCTTTTCTGATCTTCCTGTCCACAGTTTTTCCTCACTTTTCCCCCTTTCCATCCTCACTGCCCTGTGCATTTTCCCCTTTCTTGACTATATTTCCACACCCTGCTACCAAAGCCTTGCCACTGACACCAAATGCATCACTGACTCGAGTTTCACCTCAGAGCATCTCTCTGACAGGAGCTGCTTTATCTTCAGCCACTCTTCAAAAAGGAATTAGCTGAAGAATTAGCAATTTGGATGGTAAGAGTTGGAGGTTACAGCCCCAATGAAGTTCTGGGGCCTGAGATAGCAGCTTGAGGAGTAAATTTAGATTATTTGTGCCTGGCAGAGCCAGCCATACCTGGCAGTAAGGAATAAAAGAAATAAAGTTTCTTAGAGATCAGATGAAATAGTTCTGGAGAGGTTTCTCCACCTGCTTTTGTGTCAGTCGCAAAGTGATTTTTTTAGAAAGAATAAATAGTGAAAATGACTGAACTTCTGGGACTATAAACACTGAAATTTGTGAATTAAACATTTCTTTTTCTTTTTTTTTCCCCTGGCTGATAAAGAAGTATTTAATGAGATTGATAGGCAATCCCTTTGGAACAGAAGACAAATTGCATGCTTTGTATCTCTTAGCAAGATCAACTGATGGAGCATCCCTGAAATCCCTTGGAATTTACCCTGTATCCACGTGGAGAAATGTTTCATTTGATGGACAGGGAGGCTGAGGTTGTGCTGACAATTCCAAAGGTAAAGCCCTAACTGTTTGGGGCTTGGAAAATCCACCTTGGGGGAGGTTGTGGGCACAAATGTGGCTTCCAAACAGTGCGTTTATTGTGGGAATTCAAACCTCTCCAGTGAATTTGGGGATGTTTCAGGGTGGTCACCAGGATGAGCATCAGCAGCTCTGAGATCACTCTCATTGGCAGAGTCCTGTGACACCAATCAATTGTAAGTGTATTAGGCAAGAAGGATGTTTGGTGAAGCCAAAACCCCAAAGTAATGTGAGGGACAGCTGAGGTTCTTCTCTTGGGGATTTGGCCATGACAAATGCAGCAGAGGACAATCAGAGTAGGAAATAAAAAGTCCATGTTGGTTTTGACTTCTCTTCCCAAAGATCTCTCAAGGCCTGAAAGGTTCTTGCTGGACCAGGAGCCACCAAGAGCTGTGTCCATCTCCACCACTCCTATTGCCTCAGCCCCATGGTAGCAGTGCCTGCAGATTATTTAAGATACAATTTTGAACACCAGCAGTTCTGTGCTTGTAGGGCTGATGGCAAGGAATGTGTAAGAGCAAATAATTAGTTAGGAGCTGCATTTTTTAAGGAAGGATTCTCATAAAGTTTAACTTGTGGTTTTAAAACTAGTCTGATTATCAGTTTTCCAAGCATCTTCCTGCTGATGATTTCAGGTTCTCCAATCAATAGGTGATGCTTTCACACAAGCACATATAGATCACCCTGCAACAGTTCCATAGATTTGGCTGTAGGGAAGAGCTTTGGGCTTTGACAGAGCTACTTTTTAAAAAAAATATGTGGGTTTCTCTTGGCTGAGATGGATTGCTGAGCTTTCTTGTTTAAAGACAGGAATAATCACTCTAAACTGAATGGTGGCAGAGCCTTAGTGCAAGAAATGCTTCTCTGCAGAATGAATTCAAGAGTTTCTCACTGAAACCCCTTATCAAGCATCAAGAGAACTGTAGTGGAACCCCTCAGGGTCATTTAGGACAGCTCTGTGTCCCAGCTGTGGGCAAAAGCAGCTCCAGAGTGCACACCATAACAAAAAGGCATTGGCCAACACCCCCCAAAATGTATTTTTTGCCCAGTCTCTGACCAAAGATGTTCAGGAGAGAAAATATGGCATTGCAGCCCCTCTCAGAGCCCTTCCCTGCTCCTCTTCCCAGCTCAGCTTTCCCTTACATTTCCACCCCCACACTGCTCTGTGCTAACAAGCCCCACAACTCCATAGCCAAAGCTGCTTTTTGGTAGTCCTGAACTGCCTGTTTCATTCACTGTCCCCGAAAATCGTCCAGGAAGAACCAGAGAATGGTTCCTTCCCACTCCTGCCTTGCCACTGCCCAGCTCAGCCACCTTCTTCCTGCTCTGTCTTCAGCTCTGTCACCCCCCTGATCTTTCAGAGGAAATTTAGGAGTAAGAAAATTTCTTCTCAAACAACAAAAAATAACCTCATTGAAGTGCAGCAAAGGCAGCTTTTGGGTGCAAACTGGTGCTCCTCTGCACTCCCAGCATGAGGTTGTTCAGTGCCCAGTAAATCTCATCTCTGACAAGGCTGCCCAAGGGAAGGCTGAGCCCACTGTGCCAAGACATCCCTGCCTTATCAAATTCATTAGCCCAGTAGAACCTCTGCTGGTGGACTTTCAGAAGGGTCTGTAGTTGGGGCAGGTTCTTTCATGTACAATTTTAAATGGCACTTGGTTGATAAATAACTTCTCCTCACCCCCTCCCCCCCAAAAAAAAAGAGATATATTGGATAAAAACCTTCAGTTGTCCAAGTGGCTCCCATAAAAAAATAAACCCCAACAAATTGTCAACATCACACACAGTTTTATTCCAATTTTTAGAGGCAAGAAATAAATATACTACCAGGTGGGTGGACCTGGTGCTGTGTTTAGAAACAGGTTAATTTTAATTTGTACTATTTTTAATTTCTACTAATAAAGACTTTATATTATATAAAACCCTTTTCCAAAGTCTCTGACATCTAATCAGCTTTGGGTTTTTTCACTGGCAATGTAGGACCTGGCATTATGTATAAGATGTTTGCATACATAGTAGAGTTTGTTAAAAAATCCAACACATAAATGGCAGCTGTTGGAAGCTAACAGGAGAAAATTGCATGTAGGCCTGATAAACTTCTGTGCAAGTCACATATATTTTATATGGGAAAAGATGAGAAAATGAAGATTATTATTGGGTGAACATCCCCAGACAAAATCTGCTGGAGTCAGCAAGGGGTCATTTGAATCCTGGAGGGCAGAACTTGTAACAGAGCTGGGAGTTTCGTGGTAAAATTGGGAGGTTGTGAGATATAAAGGAACTGTAACTCATAATTCCCAGGTTCTTGCTTCTGGAAGTTTTCAGACTGTTTGAACTTCATGCATTAGGCAAACATTTTAATTTTGAAGAGGGTTGCATACTGGGAAATACAATCTTTTAATCTGCTAGAAAGACTTCCCACTGAAATTAATGCAGCCAGATTGTTTCACCATATGTTTCTCCTAAATTTCCCCGAGTGTTCCAGGAGTCAACGAAACTTCAGCAGATTTGAGCTTGTTTATCTTTAGATGCAAAGCTGAGCTCGACAGCAAGAGATGTGTGTTGTTAAATTAACCTGATATTGTGCAACTCCTGCACGAAATGTGCTATGATACTTTCTAGTAGGGTATCTTTCCATTGTTGAGGCTTATTTATTGGAATAAATTGTTTATAGAGGCCCTTCAGGGCATTGTTGTTCGTGGCTGCTTCCCTGTGAAACTCCCTGACACGCTGTCAACCTGAGATTTGTAAATCGTCCATTTTGAATTGACCCAGGCACTGGAAAAGCACTTAATGAGCTTAAATTTAACACTGTGAGAGGAATCCATGAAGAGGAATAGGTAGGGGATTAATTTAACCAGCCTCTTAGACAACCAACCTTGCAAACACCCGATGTGCAAGATGCCAATACCATCCTCACACACCACTTTTAATTCAGCTTTTGTCTTTTAATTATTGCCTTCTAACTCCCAGCACTTTGAGGACAGAGTCACAGTAACAATTCCTGGCAGTCTCTTTGCCTGGATGAAGAGGCAGAATCTGTGATATGGAGCAACACCCTGTGATTTTGGAGTCCAAGGGACTAGATGTTGTGTTTTAAAACTGGGTTGCACTTCAGCAATGCATGACTGCAGTCCAGTGTCATGAAAATGGGTAGAAATAAATGCTAGAAATATGCAATGCAAGAGCAGTCTCGTTTCATTTATCTGCTGTATTTCGGATACATGCAACAGAGTTAAAGGGGGAAATAACCATATTCTGGAGGGTTCCAAAAGTAGCTGACACCTGCAAAGCCATGCTCCACATTACCTTGCAATAATCATTCATTTGCCTGTGACTCCTCACTCAGAACAGTAGCTCTAAATCACATCAGCCCTTGCAATTTCACCAATATTGCTTGAAATAAAAAAAATAAAGTGGAAAACAAGCAAAATCCAACTTATCTGACAGCCTGGCTGACTAGACTGAATGGTAAGATCATGCAAACTGCTGCTCCTTCGCTCCAATTAAAGTGATTGATAGAGATTGAACAACTGAAAATGCACAAGACCTGGCAAAATCTAATTAGCTAAAACCAGGAAAAGTATTACACTGGGAGCAGATCTGGGCAAATAATTGATTTAGTGGAAAAACTGCATGTTGGGTGGAAAAAAAGAGGACAGGCTTTGATCAATCATTAAAATTTTAAATCATCTATTTTGATGATTTCTGGTGAAAGAAGAGATAAGAAGTTGATTCCCAGAAGGCTGAAAATAACCTGACATTCTTCAAAGCCTTTTTTTTTTTAAATTATTTTTACTTGCTTCAATCAAAATCCAAAGATGTGATTATAAATCTAGTGACATATTGGGAGAGCCCTTTCAGAGAGGTCCAGCCACACAAGGTACACCCTTATTTTAGAAAGTTGTTTTCTTTTTTTTTACTGGACAACTGAAACTTTGTAAAGCAATTAATTTTGGTGCTTACATTCCTGAGACCTCAAAGGGTTAGGAAAGCTAAAGCACAGCTGGGGTTGAATTTGGAAAGGGGTGTGATGGACACCAAGAAGGGCTTTTACAGGTATTTTAACAGTAAAAAGGAAGATTGGGAAAAAATGTGGGTCCACCGGTCCATGGTGCTAGAATTCAGTGATAATCTCAAAAAATCCCCAAAGAAATAATAATTGCATTAATCCTTGAGAGGTGTTTTAATAACACTGGGCACATGTGAGATCACACCCAGGACCTGGAAGATGAGCTAAACTAGGCTGAAGTACCTTCAAGACAAGCTTGGATGTGGCATAAATACCATGCCCTGGTTGACAGGGTGGTGTTGGGTCAAAGGTTGGACTCGATGACCTCAGAGGTCTTTTCCAGCCTGGTTGACTCTGTGGGATTGATTCTGTGTATCATTTTATTCCCAAACCTTTAAAAGCCTCAACACTGCCTCGGCAATTACTTCTTGAACTTTACAAAAGGCCGTGCCATTTCCACTCTTACCTTCTCTCAGGAAGAACTAGAAACCTCCTCTCGTTTCCCTGCAGAACTTCCTTGGTTCCCCAGCTGTCAGAGCCAGTTTTCCCTGTCCCCAGCAGTGTCCTGAGGGCTGTGGCTCTGCCAGGTCACCTGTGTGACAGCTCTGCTGCTCCTTGTCACACACACAGCAGAACCCACTGGCAAAGCTCAGAGTGCTCAGCACAAGAGCAATCCAGCTGTGAGGAGACACTGAAAAGGAATAAAACCCAGAAAATCCCTGTATTAGCATCGTATTGTCTTCCAAACATTTAGCTTTTGTTTAAGCTGCTGCAAACTAAATAGGCAGAAGGCATGGAATTTAAAACTTTGGGTGGCTTTTTTTTATGGTGGTTTATTTGTTTTTTTCTTTCACACAAGGAAAAGAGTGGAAGGGTGGAGAAATGAGTGCCACAGTTTAGAGGAGCAACAAGGAATCCCTCCACAACTCTGCACAAGCAGCTCCTTCCCTGCCCTGTCCATCAGTGTCTTGTCTTGAATCCTCACTGTCACAGGATCATGGAATCCCAGAATGGTTTGGGTGGGAAGGGACCTCAAAGCCCACCCAGTGCCACCCCTGCCATGGGCAGGTACACATTCCACCAGCCCAGGTTGCTCCAAGCCCCGTCCAACCTGGCCTTGGACACTCCCAGGGATCCAGAGGCAGCCACAGCTTCTCTGGGCACCCTGTGATTGTGTGGATTCCTTCCCAATATCCCATCTATCCCTGCCTTCTGGCAGTGGGAAGCCATTCCCCCTTGTCCTGTCACTCCAGGCCCTTGGAAAGAGTCTCTCTCCTTCTTTCCTGTCAGCCCTTTCAGGCACTGCAAGGCCACAATCAGGTCACCCCAAAGCTTCTCTTCTCCAGGCTGAACAATCCCAGCTCTCCCAGCCTTCCCTCCCAGCAGAGCTGCTCCATCCTCTGACCATCTTGTTTTGGGGGGCCAAGTGAAAAGCTCCACAGAAACCCAGACAACCAAGAGCTTAGAAGGCTTCATGACTTCAGTTTACATCTGACAAAATCCTAGCTATGGTCTGACCAAAAAGGGCCCAAGACTGGATTGGCAGAGGCTGGTTTAGTGCCTTTCTGAGTCTCTCTGATGACAAACTACTCCTCACAGGGAGCAGTAGCTGCTTCCAGGCAGCTCCAAAGCTGTTTTGGGACAAGGAGTCTTTGCCAAGCAGGTGACTAAAGCTTGCTCAGGTGAAAAACCACTCTGAGGGTGCAAGGCAGCTCCCCTCAGGTAGCACAGAGCACCTTTACTGCAGGGTGAGCCCCCCACCCCATTGCAGTGGCACTGCTGAGTGGCACCGAGTGCTTAGCAACAGGGAGAGTGATGGGGATGCAGATGAATTGACTGTTTTCTGAGCAAGCTGGGTAGGAACAGAAGTAATTAGCTGTGAGCTGATGAAAAGGCATGCTTAATTATTAGTATAATTATAGATATAATAGACCAGGAATTATTCAGTAAAAGTAAGAAGGCCAATATGTTACAAAGAAGGTAATGGGAATGGAGGAGAAAATGACAGCAGTGTGAATTCTTGAGAGGAAATGTAAAGGATTAAGATGATAAATCACGAATCTTTTGGGTTTCTACTCTCTGACATATCAGCTCAATTTAACAGGGTACACAGAGCTAACGAGGTCCGTGGCTTGCATGATTTGTTTTATATATGAAACCTTATATATAAAGTTCTATATAATGTTGATTTAACTGATTGTGTGCCAGTGAAGTCAAGCTGTACTTCCATAAATCTCAGGACCTGCCCAGTTTCACCAGGATCTTTGCTGTCCTTCCAGCAGCCATTTAATTTGATGGATCCTGCAGGAAGCTGGGCTATAGCTGGTTCTGATCGATATTGGTCATTGATTGCAATGATTTGATAAGGCAGCACAGCCTTCCCTTGGCACCTTGAGAAGTCACAGTGACTCAGAAGGTGTCATGTTTTCCAGCTGGCCTGCCTGGCCACTGCAGCTTAAACTGCTTCCCATGCCCACTGGGAAAGTGGCTGGAGACACTGACAGGGACATCAGCTGGTTGTGTTGGATGTAGAATCACTGAAATGGGTCATTTGGGAAGATTTAAGGTATTGTAAGATTTTTTCTGATGTCAGAATGAACACAGGTAGGGCTGCTCCTGCCTTTGTGCCAGGGGCTGGGCTGGCAGCAGCAGAGCTCTGGTGTCTTCTGTAAGAATCTGCAGCTGAGAGGCCCAAGATGTCTACTTTTTCTTTTTTTTTCTAAAAATTGTAGTAGTTTCTAAAATTATGCCAGTGGAAAGGGAGACTGGCACCAGCAGCTCTAATCTAGGTTCTGTGAGTCTGAGAGCAGCAGTGCCAAAGGATTGCAAACCCTTTTGCTCATTGCACTGGTTGGGAAGGAAAATCAAGATACAGAGATTTTACTGAATTAGGATTTGAGGACTAATTATTAAAATGGCTCTTGATGAATGAGTTGCGAGTCAAGCTGGTTTGGCAAATAGCACTTTGATAAGGTATTTGTAAGACAGATAGTCTGAAGATGGGAAGATGAACGTAAAACCCTAACCTTAATGATGATGTTAATGCAGAACTGATGCAAATGTGCATGAGCAATTGCTGTGTGAAGTCACTGGGGCACGTCAGGGCAAATTGGGTACAGACAAACTCTAATCAGCTTTAGCTGGGCACAGAATCGTTGCAAAGTGAAGCTGGAAGAAATCTCAGCCAGTCACTTATCCCATCTCCTCCTTCCACACACAACCCGACCTGCTTGTGACACCCTTGGCATTTGCAGAGCGGTTCTTTCTCTCCCATTTTGCAGCAGACTTTGATCTGCTACAGGGCTGTTACTGCACTGATCCTGCACTGTCAGGGCTGTTACTGCATCTCGCCCTGTTCTCCTCTCTTTGCAGCACCTCCTGTTCTCAGGCTCTTGATTCAGGTCATGCTTTCCAGCCCTTTGACCATTCGTGTTGCTGCTTAGCCTGTCAGAGGAGCAGCACCCAATGCTGGATGTGCCTCACTGAGGTGTCACTGACAACACCACAAGGACCTGCAAGATGTCTTGTAGGTAATTCTTCTGCTAATACACCTGAGTGGTGTTTTCTCTGTGCTCAGGACAATAATCCCTGTTCAGCTTGTTATCAGAACCTTCACACTGGTTTTTTTCCAGGCTGCTCTCTGCCCAGCTGATGTCCATCCTGTGGTTGTGCACTGTACTCCTGCCCAAGTGAAACCACAATGCTTTTTCCCTTTGAGTTGGCTCCTGTATTTATAGGCTTGTCCAAGTTGTCAAAAGTTTCTAATGCTGCTCTTCCCCATATATTTTCAGCCACTCTTTGTAGATTTAATTTTGGCAGATTTAATAAACACCCAGTCCATTCCCTCATCCAGGCTATCAATAAAATATTGAATGGATCCTATGAACAGCTGAGTAACCATCCAATTTGTCCTTTGCATTTCACAGTGAACCATTGGAAACTGCTCTCAGACTGCAGATTCCAAGCAGTTTTATGTCATGGCTTCAGCCAGGGCATTCCTCACCCAGGTGGGGCAGTGTCAGGAGCCTCAGTGACACTGAGCTATGTGGTATCTGCTGCCTCTTCCTTACCCACAAAGTCTCATCCATTGAAGAGCAAAATTAGATTGGGTCAGCTTGTTTTGTTGCTGAGGGATTCATGTCGACAAGTGCTCATCTCCTTACTACTTTCTATACACTTTGAAATCATTCTGATTGTTCTGGTGATTTTCTTTCCCTGGGTGTTAAATCTGTTTGTATCTTACTTATTCTGTTTGACTTGTAGATGACTGTGAGTGGCTCCAGTTGTTTGAAAGTGTGTAAGAACTTTGTGGACACTTGTGAAGGCAACAGATACAGGAGAAACCCTGTGCCGAATGTGAAATTCCTGTGATGAAGCACAGAGGCACAAGTGGTTCTCAAGAGAGTGGTGGAAGGAATGTTTTGACAGAAAGAAATTATTTTATTTCAGTCTGAGAAATGATGATGCAAATCAGTGTGATTTAAAAAAGAGATTTCAGGGTAGCTTGGGAGAATTCTGAGCAGTTTAAACTACAAGCCTGAACAGTGTTGTAGAAATTGTCTTGTAGATTAGATATTAGGAAGAAATCCTTCCCTGTGAGGCTGGGCAGGCCCTGGCACAGGTTGGGCAGAGAAGCTGTGGCTGCCCCATCCCTGGAAGTGTCCAAGGCCAGGTTGGAGCACCCTTTTCTATGGAAGGTGTCCCTGCCCATGGCAGGGGTGGCACTGGATGAGCTTTAAGGTGCCTTCCAATTCAGACCAGTCTGTGATTTCTCAGCCCCAGTTGTAGATGTGTTAGCCTCTCTCAGGACTCCCCTCCAAGAGCAGGAATCTCTGCTGAGGGTCATTGTTGAGCTGGCTGGGCCTGGCTATTGATGCTCATGTCAAACCGCAGGGATTTCGGTGTTTCTCTGCAAAGACATTTGCAATCATCTCCTGGGAGTGTGTGCAGAAAGTCAAGAGAGCTTTGGTATTGCTGTTAGTGCCCTTTTACTCTTTAAAAGAACCTACTGTGGGACTCCAGCCATCTGCTGGGTGATGGTGGTGTCATGGCATACAAAGATGGGCACATTTCATCCCCCTTCGCCTGAAAATCATTATCATCTACAAATAGGTGGTGTTTAGAGGTAAACATTTTCAAAACACAGCTAATGCTCTGCATAGTGAGAGATTCTTCATGTTGCTTTTGAGGCATATTCAGTTCATGCTCCCACGCTTTTAAAAATACTGAAGTAAATCAAATATTTTGATCATCATTTAAAAAAAAAAGGAATATCAGCTGAAATGAGCTGTTTAAATTGCAGATTTACATTTTGTAATGGTTAACATATATGGTGACATTTCAAAACTTACTACTTTATGATTAGAAGGATGCTGAGTTTTTCAAGCACAAGGGTGACTATGCTTGGAAGTTGCTTTATATAGCATTTAAAAAGTCATTCTTTGAACAGATTATGGAAATAGATTCATTCCAGTGCTTTTATTTCAATGAATGTTGCTAGTAGTACAACACATTAAAGAGAATTAATTTTGTTAGGAGCTTTTCACACCACAATTTTTTTTTGACCCAAGAGCAATTTGCACAGATTCTGCTACTGCTTTAGAAAACTGAGTGAAAAATTAGATCTGTGCTAACACATTCTTTTTTTGGACTTTTTACAACCACTGTTAAAACTAAGATCTTATTGGCCATCAGGTGAAACTACTTTAGACTCTACTGTTTGGATGTGATGAGCTTCATTGCTTTGGAGAGTGTTTTTAGTAATTCTGTTTTGCACAAAACACTCTGCATAGAATACTTTTATCCTTAAAATTCCTCAGTGTAATTGCCTTTGACAGTGGCAAAGTATTTCTCCACCTGTTCTTTGAAGAAAAGATAATCTACTTAGTTGTGATCCTTTTCACAGAAGATTTAAGAAATATATTTGTTAATGCTAAAATTAAACTTTTAGTTTGCTTTCCAGTATGCAAGTAGAAGTTTCAGTGCTTTGACACTGGTGTACACTCATTTGTTTTTGTTGTCTTGCTAAATTGCCTACATGATCACATTAAAAGCAAAAGCAACAGGGCATGTAGTACACAGATAATGAGATTATTATTTATTCCTATATTTGCTGTCATATTCTCTGGCTGTTCTGCACCATTTTCTTTCTTCACATCATTTGGTGTGTGCTCATTTTTGGTTTGTTTTCTCCTTGGGAATATTCTCATTGTCTAGGAAAGACACGTGAGAAATGAGGTGAAATGGAGTTAGTGGCTTAAAACATTAGATGTTCTTTGAAGCATGCTGCAAGACTGCCTTATACAATGCAATCACACTTACATAATGCAAATGATTGTAAAAATAAATGTATCCTGGACAGTATGTGTCCATGGCATGTTAGTAACCGATGGCATGCTACTAAACTCTAAGTGGTCATTTGCTACATGTTGTAGCACAGGGCCTCCTGTTTGGTTTGGCTGAAAACTAAATTACTAAACAAATTCTTGAGATTTTTGTTGTTATAACGCATTAGTGATGAGATAAAATGATTGCAGATTGTGGGCTTGTTTTACAGCAACATTTCTGCTGTGCCTTTGTACTTCATTAGGACAAAACAACATTACCCGCCTTTAATAAGACATTTTATAAAGAAGTAATCATCAGAGTCATAAATTAGAAGTGCGTGGGAAGTAGCTGCCCTTGGGTACTTCTATAATTAATACAGAAGTTAAACAAGTTAACTAGATTGCAGGATTACCTCAGTTTGTGTTTATATTGGATGGAAAACAGCTGAGGGCAACTAATGATTGAGTAACTGAACCACCATTTGAAGCTGTGCTGCTGCTCACAGGTCTGAACTCTGCATGCACTCGGGTGAGGAGTTTGATGTTTTTTTGTTGGTAAAGCAAAATTAAAAAGTTGACTGCTAAACTTTGATCATGGGAAGATGTGCTTGGATGCAGACAAACCTGAATTGGGAAACATTTGCATTTTCTCGTAGCTGTAATTACAAGAAAAGGAATATTTGATTAATTGGCTAAAATTGTGGGTAGCTCCTTAAAGTTGATTTTCTCAGAGGGTATGATTTTGAAGCTATTTTTGCTGGCCTTTGATGATCCAGTGAAGTCTGTTAAATTGTACCTAACAATTTTTTCAAGTTTAGTTTCTTTTGCTCTTAATTTACGGTAAAGAATTTGAGTACTTTCTCTCATTTGAGAATGTGATTTTTTTATAGGCTCTGTACTTCCATCATGATGTAACTAAAAATAGCAGCAGTGTATAAAAATAGGCCTTGGCATTTTAACTTCTTGGCACTGTCTCCAGGGCTGTTCCTTTCACCTCAGGCTATGACCTTCTTACTGAGGTTCAAAGATCTGAAATGCATGTGGTAAGTTGTTCCTCCTTGGTGTTACAAACACGGTGCTCTGCATGTTGTATTAATTGGCTGCTGGAAGGATTCTGTTACTTTCAGTCCTAACTTGAATTTCTGGGAGACTGAAACCCCCATGCTCTGGTTGAGAGTTCAGCAAATAGCTGTGATTTCTTTTTCTTTTTCTCAACAGAATAAATATTAGCTAACTAAAATTTGGGTTCCCATGTTTAATAGCTTTATGTGCAATGAGTTTTTGCTCAATTAGGCATTGCTTGATTGTTGTTTTCAATTATATGATAGCGTTGATAAAACTCATAATGCATTTTTTAAAAATAAGGTATTTGGTGTCTTGGTTTGTAATAGATGACCTGAAAATCCAGGGAAACATTCAGTTCCTGTTGGAACCTCTGTGCCCAGCTGACAGCAATGATAAACTAAAGTTCCTACCTGCAGAAAAAGTGCAAATAAGTTAATAGAAACTAAAGGTACACACTTACATACACAGCATGATGTATATTTTAAACTAAGACTTTTTCCAGATTTTCTTGTTAATAGTTTCATTCTATTTGTCATTGTGTTTGAGGCAAAGATGATTGAATTAATATATTTGTGTATCAAGGTCCCTGTTTTCAAACAGTTTATGCTCTGAGCTGTCTTATTACCACTTTCTTCTGAAAAGCTGGGTAAAACCCAACATGTTTAATGATGAGGAGTCAGAAGCTCAATATTTCTGGAGATGAAGAGGATCACTCCTGTTTGGGGCCAGATACACTCTGTGCTTGCAGAACATGGGGGTGTTGGGGTGTTCTTAGTACTGCTTTCTCAATGGAGTGTGCTTCACACAGGAGGGGATCTCTCTGCTGTGGCAGGAACTTGGTCTCTCCTCTTGGCACTCTGAAAAATTCAAATTTTACAACATCCAAAACGTCAGATTTTAGAAGAAAATTATTTGATCCTGACCTTAACATAGGCACGTGAATTGTTGATGAAAGTGCCTCCAGTAGAAATGAGCACTGATTAAACAAAAGTGTGAGGTCTTTTCTCTGGCATTTAACCTTTTACCTCAGTGGTACAACTGTGTAAAATCAATGGCAATAATTGTCTTCCATGTAAACAGAGGGTTAGGGTTATCTCTGTGTGAAAGTGGTGCAATTCCCAGTGAAACACGTGGGGAAAGCAGGGCCTTTTCCCGGGAGCCTGGCTGGGGATGTGTCCGGGCTGCTTGGCTGGAGGAGAGCTGAGCCTGCATTAATAACTGATCCTCTTCCCCTGTGCATTGTTCATCTGAGAATGAATTTTAAGTGCTTTAAACTTCCCTCATTGGTGTTAGCCTTTGTCGGTTTGGCTGATTAGGAATGCCCCAAATGATCATATAGACTACTTTAAATCTCACTAATTACATTGTGTACTAATTTTAGAAGAGCATCTTTGGTTGTTAATACTTTTGGTTTAGCACCTCACAAACTCAAGCTGGTGCAATTCACATTCACTTTGTTTTTACAAGTGCTGATGCTGTTTATGGCATGCAGTAGTCATCTCTAAAAACATGAGCCAAGCCACAAAGTTCTGAATCTACCTCTGGGGATTCAAGTAAAAATACTTTCTCCTACAAAATTACTAAATATTATAAAATATTTCTCCTCTCCCTCAAATGTTACAAGCTCTCCCTTATGTCTTAGGAGACACAAGAAGACAGGTCTGTCAGCAGGGAGTAAGAACAGGCATTTTTAATTATCTACAACAAATGTATATAATGGAATACAATAAATCTGAAAAACACTTCTTAAGTTCATCCTGACTAGATCGAAATTTAATGCAGAAGGCAATGAACTCTAAATATTTTGATCATTGTTTTTAACGAGCTGTTCTTCTATTTCTGTTAATGTAATTCTATATTAAATAGATCTAAGAAACCTATTACAAAATACATAATTTACTTAATAAAAAGCTAGTTTTGTGTTAACATATTGCAACTGATTCAATTTAGTTTGTCCTCTGAAAACTAATGCAGCCATGCAATTCTTGTTTCCCTGCTATGTCTGTGCATCTTACCAAGAGTAAAAACAGAGGTTGTAACCTATAAATATTAAAACCGGAATTTACACCTGAGGGGAGCAATTATTTTGTATTTTTAATTCTGAGAAAAATGCCATCTGAAGTAGAGATAACAAAGAACATCTGTTGAGGAAGTACAGAAAGAAAAAGGAAAGCATTTTGAGGAAGTCTGCTTTTTATTTGTAAAGATATGAAAAGCAGCTAATCAGGTAGCATGAAAAAATAAAACAGAAAGAGGAAGAAAGAATTAAACGATACCACAACCTGAGTGACCTACCCATGTTCCTCCCATTCACTTCTTAGAGAATCTTTGTCAGGCTGTGAAATGGGTTTGCAAAATAGAGAAACTCATCAAATTTTTTTATAACCCCTATTGTGGCAAAGTTCCTAAACTGAAGTTGGTTGTGCTGTGTTTGTACTTTAACATCTCTGCAAGGTCTTGGGGCTGGACTGTACCTTTAATTTTTAAGTTAGGAAAAGATCTGGTACTTTCTCATGCTCTTGCTTTCATGTGGTTTGCTATTAATATCTTGTTACCAGTTACAAATGCTTTTCAGAGAGCTGTTTCAGGCTGCACCCAAAGGGTTTTTGGAAAGGCTGATAAAATAATTCAACTGTCTCCTTGTAGTGGTGCTGAAGGTATGACACTTGTTCTTTTTGCCTGTGGCTGTCTGGCAGATAGAACAGAAAACATTCAGAGGTGTTAAACCCTGGTAGTAATACTGGCAGCAACAATAAACGTGGAAAGTTTCAGGAAAATGCCAACCTAGACAGCATATAAGGAGGTTAATTCACATTTTTGCATGTCAGGAACTTCCAAGTTGTGTCAAAGGAAGTTTGGGCTAAATAAAAAGGCACAGGATATGACCCTCAAAAATTGCTACTTTTAAATCCAAGAATAAACTAACACATCCTCCAGTTTCATAAACCCTTATGTTTCAGAACTGAGTTAATTAATTTATTCTATATTTATCCTTTATTTTGTGGAAGATGATTTATTTTACTTTTCTATGACTAAGGAAGGATAAATACATAAAACAGGGCAGAAGGTTGGAAGAAATATATGGGAGAAAAAGAAAAGAGCAAGTGAGCTTTGGTTTAAAAGTAAACATTAAAAAATTCTTCTCCACTTAAAGTCCTTCTCAATCTTTTCTCCTCACCCTCTGCCCTTTTCATCAAAAAGTTTTCATCTCTTTCTGTAGTTAGAAATTATAATGTGCTGCTGCTACAAATAGAAATCCAGCTAGGAGTCTTGCTTGACATGTGCTTTTCTTATGCCTCTAGGAAAGTGTCATATAAAAATGGCACAAAAAATGCCACTTCCTACAACAAGAATATGCAAAACAAAAGGTGAAGTAAAAATTGCTGCCAAACTAAGTAATCCTTAATCACAATTTACCTCAAAATGATACAACCAATGCAAATTTAAAATAATTGAGAAAAAAAACCTGGTGTTGGTTTTGCTTCTGAAAAATGTACTTGGAAACATTTTAGACTTTTACTCTGCAATCAAGAAGCTTGGAAGCTTTCCTTAAAAAAAAAGAAAAGAATAATCTTAAATTTGAAAGTACTTGCTTGTACCTAAGTAAAGTACTTCTCATCACTCAAACCCTGAAAAACAGTTCTTTGAGGAGACAGTGGGTAAAATACAATCTGTACCAGAGGAAATGTGAGTGGGGTCTGTTTCCAACAGGCAGAGAATTCACCAATTAGCACTTCAAGGGTAGAGGGACAGAATGAGAAAATGTAATAGACACAGTGTGAAAGGAAAATAGTTAAGAAAATAAAACTGTGAGAGTAAATAGACCTTCTGAAACATCAGATCAGCTAAAACTATTAAAAGGCCTTGCTGGGCTGCTCTCCTGCAGTCAGTTACCCACCAACTTCAGGCTAACAGGCTGTGTTTAAACATCAGTAAAACACTGATTGAACCTAATAACCTAATCAGTTCCATTTAAAGTCTGGGCAGCTGAAATCAATAAAAACTAACAGACTGATGCTGCTTCTGCCTCTCCAAGGTGAAAAACTGTGTATTGCATTGGATTCCTCCGTGAAAATTGCACGGTTTTTCAGAACCATATTCACTTATTTATCCGATGACCTGCCAAAAGTAGCTCTAGTGCAACAGCTTAAATATCATACCTGTGGTTTTATAGAATTGTAATCTTTCTCAGGTTTCACCCTTCTCTGTTACTAGTGTTAAGGGTTTCTTCTGTGACAAAGGAGGTCTGGCAAGGTAAATAGGTGGTCCAAATTGTTTTGTTCAGCCAATGTTTCTGTGATCAAGCCAGCTATAGGTGCTTTTATATTTCCAGGAGCAGTTTGGAAAGATAAATCCATTGTTCTCTCCCAGTTCCTATTGCTGTTGTGTAAATGAGAAATAAGAATTTGTCATAGTCTAGAAGTCTCATAACAAACACAAGGACATTGACATGGCAAGTTACCCCAAAACTGGTGCTGATGAACTCTGGTTGCTGCGTGTTGGAGGTTGCCAGGAGGACAATGTGCTTTGCTTCCAAGGTCAAAGACTGCAACTAATCTACTCATTCCAGCCTACCAAAATACATCAAGTTGGCTGGAATTGGCAATTAGTAGATTGGTTCTTTCTGATATGTAAGAGGAATTGGTAATTGTTCCATTGGTTCTTTCTCCTGTGTTGGAGATCTGGTACTCTGCTTGTTGCTGGCAGAATTGAAGTGTGGAGCGATATGTTGACTTAATAACAAAATATAGAATTTGCAGCTATATTAAGTATATTTGCATCTTCTCAACTTCCATATTCCAACCTACATGCTTGGATATCCTGTAAAAGAAAACATTTCACGAGTATTCTTTCACTCCACAGATTCATCTGTTTTTTCCTCCTCCTGGATCCAAATATAGTTTACACATCTCTGTTGTGTGAGTACAGCTAATTGTATGAGGATGATGCTACTCTCTGTATTTGCTTGCAAAGGTTAATTATTCATTTGTTATAATCACGATCTGAGAAAAACAAAAATATATGCATGATAAGGCAGTATTTTTAAAACAGCCCTGGTAGCTGGATGCTAGTCTGATTAATTTTACTGTATTTTTTCCTGTTGCTTTCTGTGTGTAGTTATAAAACCTTTATAGTACTATTTGTGAAAACAGTAGACACTACTAGTGTAGTATGAGTAGCAAATACAAGCTGCTTAGTCTCACTGAGTGCAAGGGTAAATGACATGATAAGGAAATTTTACAGTGAAGTGTCTAAAATTGCTGCCCTTATCGTAACACTGGTGGGAACAACAAACTGGGAAAGTTTTTGAAAAATGGCAACATAAACAAAGCACTCTAGGAAGTGTTACCCTTGATATCATGCTTGAAAATATCTTTTAGATTATTTTATCTCTCCAAACTATTGGCCAAGCCGTGGTGTTCAATAATGAAAAAATAAAAGCACTCAAATACAGCTCAGCTCCTGTCTGTGACAGCTTTTAACTATAGCCAAGGAAGCAAACAAGCTTGCCCATGATAACCACTAACATCAAATTAGATTCCTTAGTTAAAAATGACAGGATTGTAAGCTTATTAAAATATATCAGGTCAGTTAAGTGATATATCAGTGTGTGTGCATGTAAGTTCTTGTGCTGGTTTGGTTTGTTCTGAATTAAGCATGCAGGAGGATTGTAAAGTTTTCCTCCTGGTTGTGTCTCTGAGAATGCTGTGCAAACATGAATAAGCTGTACATGCTCTACGGTGGTTTTTATCACTGGAGTATAAAAGAGGGAGTGGAGAGTCAGAGGTGGTGGCTGGGTCAGGAGTTAGGCCTGAACACCTGCAGGGAACACACTTCTCTCAATGAAGAGTCTGAGGCACCTTAAGGAATGGCCGTGTATGTAAAGGCCAGCTGTAGAGTCATAATGTGTGCTTAAAAGCTGGTTTGACTTCCTCTGACTCTAAACCCATTGCCAGTTTTTACTGGGCTCTTAAACTTTGCTAGATTTGCTCCTGTGATAATGCTCTGAGCTGTCATCTCCCTCATTCTGAAGAATAGCTAAACTTGAGCAATCAAATCTGGATGGCACATAATCCTTAACAGCCACGCTGGGTATGAATTCTGCCTATCACTTCTCTCTCTGTCTGAATAAGTTTCATTCAAGCCCTATTGATCACAATTAGGGGTTGAAATTAGAAATTGACTTTCATTAGCACGAGGCAAATTAATCTCAAGGCGCTGGAGTAGGTTGTACTCACTTTCTGTTAGGGAACTTGACAGTGAGGTTCAGCTGGAATGCAAAAGTGCAGCAGGAGGACTGTATCCCAATATCTTAATGTGACAGCTACCAAGGGAATTACTTTGAGAAGCAGAAGAAGGGAAACTGGAAACATTGAGGGGGTGGATGCAGACAGATATGACAGGATTCTAAGAACCTGGGATTCCTGTCAGCGTAGGCCTTCAGAGACCACCCACTGAGCTTTGGCAGGTAATAATCTAGGAAATTATCATGCATTTATTTTAAATGAATCTGTTGAGGTGTTTGATCTGAGACCTTCGTTACACATACAGGGTGGCTTTTGCTGCTCGAGCTCTGTTATTTTACCAATTATATTGAAGACAAGAAGAGATTTCAGAATGGATTTTGTAATGATGGAGCAACGAGTTAAGCGAGTACAAGTATGACCAAATTCTTCAGATGCTGTTATGGTATTTCTATAGATGAATAATGTTCAGTCAACTTAGATCTGCCCTTCCTGAATGGTACTGGCATGGATCCTCGTGCTCGGTGTGTGTGCATATGTGGGTAATTGCATTGGAAAAATCTGGCACACAGAAGAATCATTGCAACTAAAGAGCTGAGATTTAACCCCCCCCAGCTGCAATGTTTCTGCATTGCAACTTCTTTCACAGAGCACCTCTGTGCAAATGATGGGAATTAAGTGTTTACAAACAGAATAAGGTGTTTGTGTTCTACTACACAGCTCCTTCCTCTGACACAAAGCCACTGGCCAGCTTTTCCTCTTACAGCTAACCAGATTAACTTGGGCTGGATCCCTATGTGCTCTTACAAAAGCCTTCCACCTTCTCCCCCTCCCAGTCCCATGGAGCCTGAGCAGTTATTTTGAATCTGGAATATAAAGCAGTATGTATGTAACTGGGGAAGGAAATGGAATATATTTACTGGTGGCAAGGGAGCTCAGGCTCTAGGGGGACAAATGGCAGTGCCTTTAATGAGCTTCATGGCATAAGATTTAGTAGGATCATGAAGGAATTCCTGCCAGAGTGTGGCTCTGGTAGGACTTATCAAAGAGAACATGCTACTTATCTGTCTTCGGCAGAGAACTAACTGCCTTTAACTGTCAGCACATCTATAATCCTTCCAAGTCTGGAATTGTTGATAAAGTGCCAAATATCTTGGATTATGGATTGCCAGCAAGAGTGAGATCTGTGTTTGTAATCTCAAACAAAGCAAATGTAGCTATTTAATGAAATACTGCTGAGCTTTTAATATGGCCTAACATAAGCATGATTTGTTGTGGGTTTTTTCCAGTATTGTATTGGAGATAAGGCAGAGGGGATTGGGATAGAGATTTTGGGATTACAGCTAGCTATCTGCAGATAGATAGCACAGACAAAACTAGCAATTTATTTTGTTATTTTTGCATGATGAGAGTCTTAATATACACACTCTTGGAAGGTTCTGGTCAATTAGAACCTTTGTGGTATGAATGTAGTATTAAAATACGTTGGAGATGAGACAGTGTTGTAGCATTCAGCAATGAAAAAATACCATCAAATAGGGCAAAACAGCCTTGTGCTGAATGGTGTAATCAGCAAGGAGGCTATTTTAATTCTAACTCTCCATGAATCAACATCTGTCTGCTTGCTGTGTTGTCTTTAAAGGCATACACACACAGATGTGCATGCACAGACTCTGTAAATAAATGTACTTTAATTTAGGGCTGACAGAGACTGTTTTTTCACTCTTAAAACCCAAGGCCTGTGTTAAATCTCAGAATGATTTCTGCCAGCTGCAGTACCAGGGTTAGCTCAGGGGTTCTTTCAGTTTCTGTTGGTTGCTCCTGCTCCCCCCTTCCCCAGTCAGTGCTCATCTAAAATTTCACACCCTTGGCACTTCTGCTGGTGATTTACGTGGTAGTGACAGTGGCTCAGGAAGAACCAGAACCACGTCACTGATCTGTGTCATCTCAGTTCCTTGCCAAATGAGTAGATGCTCATCACCTTCAGCTCTCTTGATGCAGCTCCCATTAACTTTTGAGATTCTTATTGTGAAGAGCACAGCCCCTTATATCCTTACCTAGCTGAGAGATATGTCTGTTGACAAGAACATTTAAAGCAGATGAATAATTCTTGTTCTCTCTTCTTGACACCAAAAGGATTATCAAGCACTGGCACAGCTGCCCAGGGAAGTGGCTGAGTCACCATCCCTGAAGGGATTTAAAAGATGTGTGGATGTGACCCCTGGGGACATGGTTTAGTGGTGGGCTTGGCAGTGCTGGGGAATGACTGGACTTAGTCTTGAAAATCTTTTCCAGCCTAAATGATTCTATAACTTTTTTTCTCTTCACCCTTAATAAAGCCCTCGGGCAAACAACTCCTACAAGCCTACATTTTTCTTCATTTCCTTTCAACTCAAGGGTAATAGCAGTTAAATCTGGTAAAATAAATGTTGATTGATGGAGCTTATTCATCGTGTGAAGCTAATGAGGCATCATAAATATATTTTACGAATGTGTAGAATCCACTGGGGGTAATGGCTTCAGTTGGATAAAAGCTGCAGTGTTGTCTTGTTTCACTTGTTTTGGAGCAAGGAACTAGCTGAGCATGTCACTGTTGATTCGGATTTTTTCAGACTTCACTGGTGCAAATAGGTTGTTTTTCAAAATTCTCCAGAGAAGAAACATGACAAAGCAAGCCTGTCTGGTTTTTTTGAGTTTATCCCCAGAGATGCCATAAAACAATGGAATCAGATCCAGAATTTCAAAAAGTAAAATACTTGAACATTTCCATTTTTCTTCTGCTGACATATTTTCTCTACAGGATTGTGGCTGACAGGACTTTTGTGGCTCATCAGTGTCCCTGTTTTGTTTACCTGTGTTCACCACAGAACTGATTTCTGTTTTAAAGGAAAATAAAAGGGTTGCTGTGTATATTATGCTGTATATTGATAGTAAAACAGGCATCTTGACCTATGCATGATGTACAGATCTGCAGGTAGTGGTTAGAAAATGTCTGCCAGTGTTTAGAAATGTTTGTCATAATACAGGGAATTACAAGGTGATTGGAGGACTGGAATCTCTTTCATATGAGCTGCTTGTTTGCATCTTAATGAGATGCTTTCACAGTGGTCCAAGAAATGCAGGTCAAAGGATCCAGTCAAAATCTGGTAATTTTGCTTGTCTGTACTGCTGTGCGTCTCTAGGTATTGGTTTGAGTGAGTGAACATGGACTGCCTGTTAATTATCAATGTTATTTGTGCAGGGAGAACCAAATTAACCTTTACTTGCAAAAATACCTCAGCACAATGTCTAAGTATTAAATCAGTGAAAGGTTTGTTATTTGTGTTGATATCTTACTGTGTTTTGCAAAGTTCAAGAGAATAATATTTCAATGTCATATTCCTTTGGGTATGATCATTGTGCTAGTTAAAATTTCCTGTAAATTGAAATGTTACTTTTAAGGTCATTATTCGTCATGCATAAGAATGGAAAGAACATGATGCATTTGTAATGGAAAAGAGTATTGCTATGGAAAATGTCAGTGTAAATTGTTCCTCTTGTGTATACAGAGGTTCTGATGTCAAAGGTAAATGTTCTGATATTAAATGGGATTTCTTTAGCTATAGAAAATGTTCTCAGACTCAGCTATTGTCTTCTGAGTATCGGCTTGTCTGCTTTGGTACTCAGTTCTCAGAGCCCGGCACTAAAATGAACATGAACAGCAGAGCCAGGAGCAAAGCCAGAGCAAGTGGCAACACCTGACTTGCCAGGGGAAATTTTCTTCCTGTCTTTCTTCTTCTGTTTGGGTTTTAAATGACCCTTCTGTCTTGGGAGAAGTGTGCAGGTGTCCTCCTAAACCCGGCATGTTACAAACAATTTGGTGCTAAAGATTAAAACAGAAGATGAGAGTTCTTATACTGGACTGTGAGGGTAGTTCAGGTGGTCATCTTTCTTCAGCAAAAACTGGAAATATATCTAAATGTTTTGACCCTAGTTTTCCTGGGATGGCATGTGACCATGAAAGTGTAAGTGTGCTAAGTTCTTGGTGTGCTGACTGCCCTAGTTTGATGTCACCACAAAGGAGCTGCATCCCATAACATCCCTGCCTGGAAAAGGCCCACAGAATGTACCTGGGCTCACGAGAGCTGTGGTGGAGCACACTGAAGGGCAGTGGGAGCTGACAGGGCAGCAGAGGAGACCCTGGCAGTGCTGCTGAGCCCAATACAGCCCACCCAGCAGGAGTGATGGCACTGGGGGCAACACGGCCTGACCCAGCCGTGCACGTGGTGGGGGGAGCACACAGGGCAGGCTGCATTTCTGAGGCTCTGACAATGTTCTCAGCACCCACAGAAACGTCTGCCAGTCATTCCACTTGAAACATTAGGTGCTGGACCCCAAACCTTTTTTCTGCAAAAGTCCTATTAGCATTTTTTGAGGGTTAAAGGTTGCATTTTGCATTTACTGTGTGAAAGTATGCAAGAGCACGTGGCATATCCAGTATATTGCTGGTCTTCCACAAGTGCATTCAAGAGACTTTTATATTGTTTTTAGCTCTTAATCTTCCTCAAAGAGCAGCTGTTCCATTCCTTTCATCTTTTTTTATTGCCTTGTGTGTATTTTTTCTTGTTTGTCTGTGAGTGTGTGCTGGGAGGGGGAGTTGTAAGGAGAGAAGCTGGACTGAGATCCCAATCAGAGATAATATTCATGCTATGCACTCAAGGTTTATAAAGTAATATAACAATGTTCCTGTTTCCAATAACTACTACCATTCTATTTGCTTTATTTTCCTTTAGTGAAGGGTAAACTGCCTTTTTAATAGACCTATTTATTATACCTTAGAAGAATACTTCTCCCAAGTGGCAATAGTCAGTTCAGAGCCCACTGATTTGTATGTGAGTTTAGGATGGATGTGTTTTCCCCTCCTGCTTCCCTTTACATTCATCTAGAGTATAATTTTACGACTTTGCCACTGTCACCCAGTATCATGACATTGTTGCAACTAAGTTTATTCTATCCTGGGTAAATATTATATTAAGATATGACACTTAAGAGATGTGTTTAGCACTGTTTAACTTTTAAATGGTTAACAGATCAAAATAATGAAAATAAACTGCTCCTGAGTTAAGTGTAGGAGAAGGCCCATGAATTTTAAACAACTGGCCTCAATTATCCTTCCTCCTGTGGTGCTTTCATTCAGATAAGCCTGCAGCAAAGCACTTGGCCTAAAGATGTTCATATGCTGTGGTCTCTCCATGGAAACAGTCTTAAACCATAGAAAACAATTCCATTTTTAAAAAGGCTGAATCTCCTTTCCAGTTGGCTCCTAAAATAACTTTTAGCTCAGCCTCACACATGCTAATTGTGAGTTAACCAGGCAAAGGCTGAAGGATGTTGTTAGAGCCATTTTAAGGGCAAAGTTGGGGACACTTGTGACTCTCCCTTCAGCTGCCAGTGTGGCCTTAAAGAATGATCTGTTCCTTTACCACTGAATTTTAATGTTGTGGCCCTTTTGGAAAGCTGGGGATTATGAGCTTTACTAGCCTCATACTGTGGGATCCTGCCACTAGTTAACCATTTACATTCTTTTCCAGATGCAGAAATTACAGTTAAGGTTCCTTTCTCAAGCTCTTTTGGCAGCTGCTGCTTTGAATATGAACCACCTTGTTTGTATTTTCCTGTTCCCTCCAGACAAAACCAAATTTCCTCAAACATACAGGGAAGGGAAAGAACCACCATTTTGGTTTAGTCATAATTAGCCTGAATATTAAGCCCAGCAGACAGCTTCAGTATCTATTAAAATTAAATGTGTATTGTAAGTTCCCCTGGAACTGAACACTGGCTCATTTTGCATCCTTTTCCCCTCCATAGCTCTCACACAGTAAATTTGCCTTAAAAGAAGGTGGTATTTAAGAAAACAAACCAAATGATTCTGACCATATGTCAGGGATACCCAGCACGGTGTATTTTGCAGACATGACAGCTTGATCCAAAAGACATAAGAAAGTCTGTTGCTTTAGTGGTTTTGGGTAGTGAGTACTATTGTGAACAACCTGGATATTTTAGTGATATGCTGATGGCACACAAAGCCCCCACTGTTCCCAGGGTTGGGAACTGGGACAAAAAGATAAGTCAAGACTTTCCTGGCTGAAATCCAGCTCCTTTGTGAGCTGTCTGAAATGCCCGTACCAAAGGACTAGATTATGTTGATTCCTTATCACTCAGAGAAACAGCAATTGCCTTACAATTGCTCCGGTCACGTTGCCATAACAGGACGTCCTTTGGGTAAATTATGATCTCCTTTTGGAATCAGAATTATTTTTATCCTCACTTTGAAGGTTCCACCTTATTTTGGACAGTTTGTTTCCTCTCTGTTTATGGCCTGTGCTGTACCAGCCTCTGGCAGCCTGATGTTCCTTTGTGCAGCCATCAGTCTGTTCACCTTTCAGACCCTCTGTGCCCATTATATTCTCTCTGATCTGCACTGATCCTCTGTTCCTCTCGTCCTTTAGCTTTCTGCAAGATTAATGGTTCCATCAGCCTTCTACTGCTGACTCATTCCTGATCTCTCAACTGACTTTGCTCCCACAAACTGCAATATGTCATCCTATGAAAATAATTTGCTTCACAGAGAGAATGACCAAGAAAATATATGGATAATTAAATCACATCCTATAATCTCCCTTGCTGTTCTGTGCCTGTCAGGTGTCCTCCCCATGAAGCTTAAAGATGTACCCTATTTTTACCTGTATTATTGCATCTATCCAGCCATGGGCCTACAGAACTGAGGCAGACACTGCATTTGCTTTTCTTTAGGTGATTATTATCCTTTCTTCAGAGGCTGCCCAGCTACTTTCCTTCCTGACAGTTCTGGGCATTTTCCTAGTGTTTTTCATCCATGAGTTTTCAAACTCATCATTCATCTCCCTGACTATCCCTACTCACATGTATTAAATTCTGTCTTGAGTTATTTCTTAGCATGGGGGAAAATGGGATTCTGCAATTGATGGATTTACCAAAGAAAACCTGTATTAAAGCTGGGCATAAGCCTGAGATTTCTTGATTCCCTATCCTGGCTTCTCTCATTTCTTCCTTTGCCAAGCTAAGACATAGCAAGTAAAATTCCAAAGGGTTTCATGGTTTTGGTTACACAAATTTTAGCATCATTTTTGTCTTGTGGGAATATTGTGTCTCTAGTTACTGTGACATACTTAAAATCTCTCAGGAAAATTAAATCATGTTGTTTCCTGTTTTTCTACCTCAACTGCTTTTGTGCTTCCAGTTGTACCTGAGAGGGCTGGATAAATCTGGAAATGACTGTCAGTCCAAAGTGCTTGTTGGACCTGGCAGAAGAGAGGGGTGGATGATAGGATTGAGTATTTTATGCTTTTGGTTCTATTGTACAGCTGTCCTGGTGACAAAACTAGGATGCAGCATTGCAGCTGATGCTTTCAGGGGTTGGATGGTGGCAGAAGGTCCTGCAGGATGAGGGAAGTCATTTGTCTTCATTTAGTAGGTTTTCTCAGTGGTCAGCAATCGAAAACTTCCTCTGAGGAGCAGGGTAATAGTGGAAGATGGAAGCCAATATGTTCAATTTTGGGTAGTTACTGTAGCTGCTGCTCTGGCCATCTGGAAAGAGAGATTTCAAGTCTCCAGCAGAAGAATGAGCAGGAGATGAGGAGCCAGAGAGACCGGGTCTGAACTGAGGCCCCAAAATGTCCTGCAGCATCTCTGCTCCTGAGGTACAATGGGCTATGAACAGACACTGAGGAGGTAAGAGGAGACCTGTACAGCTGGAGCTGCCCTTCGAGCTGGTGTCTCGCTCCCCAGGACTGCAAGGCCAGGACTTTTCACATGCCCTAAAATTTAAAACAAACTGGAAATATTTCAGAATTGTGAGTATACACAGTCTAATCTGTTTAATTGCTGTCTGACAATATGAAATCAGTTCTGAATGTATATCATTCAGTAAAATAATAATTACCATAGCAACACACACTACATCTGAAATATAGCTCTTCCCTACAAAAGCCTAGAACAGAAAGCCTGAACTCTTCACACAGCTCTGAGAGCAATTAGCGAGGTTTCTTCTCTTCTTTCAAATCACTGTGTTTGAAAGAGGCCAACAGATGCTGAAAGGTAAATAACAATCAAATGTTGTTTCTCTACTTCATCCTTAATTAGGGATAAATCAGTGCATTGTATCTTTTATGGCAGAGATTGAAACTGATCCTGTGCACCAAAGATATAAGTGCAGTAGAGACAGGATGTCAGCATGGAGACCATCTTGGTGCTTCTCAAGTTCTGCTCCCACTTGGCCCAAAGGAAAATCCATATTCTGGGAGCATTTCCCCAGGTTCTTTGGTGCAATTATCCTTCTGGCTCAGAACTGGCATTGAAGCTCCTGACCAGGCAGCCACCAGGAAATGTTCACTGCACATTAGAATTTTAAACTGTATTTCTTGGAATACAGTAGGTCAAATAGAGATGTGACAGTATTTTATTGTGGCAACTTCATGTTTTTAACAATAGAGAGACTTGGCTTTGTGTGTGTGTTGCTGAAAAACACCAGAAAAGCACAGGGTGGCTTTCTGTGAGTGTCCCTACAAAATGAGGTAAAACGCTTCAGTTTGAAAAATCACACGAATTTTCCTTTGTCTGGACTTATTCCTCCCCAAAAAAGTCCTTTTAGACCCTAAGATCCGTGTTTCTATTTCTGAGTTTTACTTAGAGAATATTAGTGAGTCTGACAGGTATTTCAACTAAAGGTGTGTGCAAAAGCATGGACTCAGTAAACCAAAGTGAATTCTAGGAATGTGGTGCAGTTCAGTCACTGTCTGTGGTAACATCTGTGTGAATATTGCATGGGGTTTATTTATTCATGTACAGGTGTATGTGCATGAAGAGTTCAGTGTTTTTCTTTCACCGTACCCCTGCTGTCAGCACAGTTCAGATGCCCAAGTTCAGAGTTCCTAGCCACAAAATGATTTAAAAATTTGGTCTAAGAAAGAATAAAATAACCAGCAGTGGTCTTAGGTGTGTGATTTGTTCCCTTGTGTAGTTTGAAATGACAGAACAAGAATGAAGAGACTTTGCCCTGCAGGGAGTAAAAGGCTGCTGAGCTGGGGGAATGATGGATGGCTGCACTGAAAATGGTTTTCTTTCCAGAATGAATTTAGAACTCATTGGGTCCATAATATGAACTCTGTGGTCTGCTGCCCATGGGTTTTTTTGGGGTTTTGTTTTGGTGGGGAAGAGAAACTGTTTTCAATGATTAGCTTACTTACAGAAGTGCTTATTGAGTGTGCAGCTGATTTCCTGCCCATTATTCCAGCAGCAGCAGGAATTGCTCTGTGGGTGCAGTCAGGAGGTTTGACCAAACCCCCGGCACTCCAACCATTGAGGAGTCATTTACAATCTCCCTCCTGAATATTTAGAATCGATGGCAAACCCTCTCTTGTCTCTCATTGTTGATTTACTCAAGCAGGTGATCATTGCCACAAATAAAATACCTGTGCCCTCCTTCCTGAGCCAGTGGAAAGTGTTTGCAGTGCAGGCACCTGCTGTCCCTCCATAGGGAAAGTGCCCCTTTTCCATGCTCTTCCCTAAAGGATCCCCCTCAACCTCTGCCCCATTTGCTCTGACAGGTTCCACCATACCTGACCACAGTGGATTATGCAGGTACTTAAGACCATTATACCGTTAGCACAACTCATTCGTACCACTTCAGTAAGTGTTACCTAATGACAGAATGAGCATTTGAAAGCCAAAGTTTGGCTAATTGGTTATATCTGTACAATTAACTGGCATTATTTCTTGCTGTAACTCAGGACTGTGGCAGGGAATATATTTAAATCATTTCTTTTATGTGCAAAGGACTATAGACTAAGAGATAATATCAATTTTTGTATTCCATTCTGCATGTTCAGAATAGTTTCTTATAAAAAAATCAATTTTTAATAAGTAATTTATGTTCAGGGAATGGATATAGTTCTTTGTCTACCTGCTCAAAATGTATGAAATGAAAATACAACTGTGGGAGGGGAACAGAACTATTTTTCTCCAGATAAATGCAGACTCCTGTCCTTTTTCACCACTCCATTGATTACTTCAAACAGCAGGTCTGAAGTTCCTGCATTTTCAGCAAACTGGTTCTTCCATCTGGTTTCTCATTCCTTGTCCTGTTTATTATTTTGTTACAGTGGATTTCACATTTTTATCTGTGTTTCTCTGGGGAAGAATTTGTAGTTTTCAGTTGCTTGGATGCACAACACAACAACAAAATCTTTTGGAAGGACTTTTTCCGGGAAGCAGAAATGTGTTTATATTTGCTGTCCAAATTGCTTCTTTATTCGCTTTACTTTTTCCTATCCTGTGCTTTCTGTGTTTCCATAACAACTGAAAAACTCTTTCTATAGAGCCTTAGTATTTTGTCACCAAAATACTTGCTTTGTTTCCCCTCTTTTCCCTCTCTTTTTGGATTCATATCAAAATGAATATAAATTGGAACCGATAGTGGGAAGAACCTCTCTTAGTAAGGAATTCTTAGGTCAAGATTGTTTCTGACTTCCTGTAATCAAATATGTTTTTTCCAGGGAACATGCCTGCAATCTTCACATTTTCCAGAGGGTTTTTTCCCTATTATTCCATAAATACATATCATAGCAACTCAGTCTCCAGCCAGAGAGCACTGGGCAGGGTTTGCCAGCACCTCTGGGAGCTCTGACAGGAGGTGATGGCTCAGGACAGACACGGAGGTTTAAGAACACTCTCTGCTCATTAAATCAGATCCTTAACAATCCAAGTGGCCAGGCTTTGATACCAGTGTCAGGCTTCAGGGGATGCACCTTTTGGCAATGCTTTCTGATTAAAAAGGCTTAATTTTATTATTTTTAACCACTCCTGTCACTTTGAAAGCATTAATTTAATTGTGTGTGTGTGTGTGGATATCTCCAGAGAGATTATTTGTGACGTGAAGGATAGAATACAGAGAAATTTCATGGCTTTTCATTGATTTCCTTTCCCCCCAAGCTATCCCCTACTGCTATTTCTGCTTTAAATTTATTTAAACCTTAGATTTCTTAAATAGCATTAAATTTATGTAGCAACTTTTGATTTCAGCTTGAGAATCATGTAGTAACAGAGAGCGATGCCATCCTGAAGTCACTGGGTTAGAATTCTTTTATTTGTTTTTTGATATTACATGATTCATCTGGAAAAATAGTAATAAAGAGATTTAGTAATGCTTTGGAGTTACTTTGATCCTGCTTATTAAAGGTAACTTTTCAGAATTTCAGCACAGGGGATCAGTGTCACTCATGTATTTTTGAATGCTGATAGTCTGTAAATGAGCAGGGTACCTGATGAAAATCCAAGTGCTTTCTATCACCTTAAAGTCTAATTCAAGGTCAGTCACTGTTGGCAGAAATCCTCTCTCTGCAATTCCCTCCCTTTTGATATCACACATTAGAAAAAGAGAATAATTGACAGTATATAATCCTGAGTTAAGTTTTTTAATACTGTTCAAATCAGCATTACTGTTTATCTTCTGTCCCATAGTGTCTGTTCTGTACCATGTCTTTAAAAAGAAAAAAAGGTGGTTAATAAGCACAGACTTATCAGTCAGAAAGGCAGTCAGGAAGACTGTGTTCATAAAGACAGAATGGTTTGGGTTGGAAGGACCTTAAAGCCCATCCTGTCCCACCCCTGCCATGGGCAGGGACACTTTCCACTAGCCCAGGCTGCTCCAACCTGCCCTTGGACACTTCCAGGGACCCAGGGGCAGCCACAGCTTCTCTGCCCAACCTGTGCCAGGGTCTGCCCAGCCTCCCAGGGAAGAATTCCTTCCCAATATCCCATCTAAAACTACTGCCTTTTTTTGGTACAGCTGTATTTTTTCTTATGTTTGTGCATAGCTCTTGCGTTTTATGTCTTAAATATTCCTCAAAATTACCAAAATGCTAAACTAAAGGTATTTACAGTGGCTGAAAGGGTTTTGTACCCACAGGTTTTTGTGGGTACAACTTGTGATGTGTGAGCAGATGGCAGCACCTGCAAAGTTACAGATGTTTGTATCCCTTTGTGCAAAACCCAAGTCCCATTGTGTTTCTAAAGATTGATTGCTGAGAGTTTACTTCCAAGAAACATTGTAATAGCACAGTAAATATAATATGTCTTTTCTAAACAGAAGAGGCTGTCATTTTGGAAGGTCATTTGGGGAAATATATGCTGTGTATGGAGGTTACTACAGAGAAAAGCCGGTTCATTTTCTCTGGTTTGCACTCATTTTGTGTGTCAAAGCTGTAAACCACACTGTTAAACTGTGAGTGTGTTCAAGTAATTTGCTTTAACAAAACCTGTTAAAAGGTTTCTCTGTATGTACATCTCATTTCATGTGGTGTTAAAATGTTTCTTTCAGTTCCCCAAAATTTGGTGTGGTTGTCACTGAAGACTTGTCCACTAGGCTTTGGCACTGATCATTATTCCTTTCTCCATTTTATTTTCCACTTTCACTCGCTTCATTAAGTATCTCAAGATGAGGATTAAAAAGATGGGTTGGAGGTCACATCATCCTCACCAACTTGTAATTATGTCCCTATTATCTCTAAAATCAAGACTGATCTTATTAAGTAAGGAGATTTCCCTCCCACTCCCTTGGGCATGGTAACCTGATTAACACAAGGTCATTCTCAGATTCTTTAAGTTGCTTGAACTACTTGTTTTTTGCCATATCCTAACAAATATGTTGCTCCCCACGCCATGCAAGTAGGTTGCCCATTCTGTCACACTTCTACGCTTTGCTGGGTGTGTGGTGGCCTCATGTCTTGAAGATCATTGTGGTGGCCCTTCAGGTTGGCCTTCCTATGGATCCTGAATCCTGGAGCAAAGTGCTCTGCCTTGCCCTGCCTGCATCCCAAGGCAGTTTTATTCTCTGTCTTATTCTTCTTTATTTCCTGACTAATAACAGCAAAGCACCCAGGTGCTCCTCAGCCTTGCAGAGTTCAGATACTGAATTTCAATTGTTTCTGATCTCTGCTCTTAATATTCTTTTGGTTTGTTTTGTTCTTTTAGAGACTTGTGGAGAAACTACTGCCTTGAGCCTTTTGGCCTTTACTTTCTGTGCTGCTTCCTGCATTGTGTATAAACGGGCATGGAAATCTCTCTTAAGCTCAGTACTGTGTCCAACTCTCCAGCACACAATTTAAATCCAGACTCCAGTGGGCCTCAATGAAAGGTCACACTTCAAAGTGTGGAATTCCTGTCCAAGGGAAGAACAGCAACACCAAGCATGTGCTTTGATATTTACCAGGTAATTGAGCACTTCTCCTCTTCAGGAAGCTCTCCAATAAATTCAGCTTAGGAAGTGTCAACAGAACCATTGTCTGCCACCGGGCTGTAAGCCTGCTTGACACCCAAGTCATACTCAGTACTTTTTCAGCATGAACTAGTAAATCTTAATGTGTTGGGCAATCAGCTGGAAGCAGATTATTAAGAAAAACTGAAGCCTGGTTTTGCCTTTTGTATTGCAAACTGTTGCCTTAAGCTGTAGGCGTCTGTCTGAGCACGAAGTGTCCTGGGGTGAAGCACGGGCAATTTACCTGTCTCTGCATGAAATTAGTAATTATTGATCAGCAGCTGCAAGATGAACAGTTCTGTGCTGTTCCAGAATCTGTGTAGGCATTGAATGCATTTACAGTAATTATGTATTTACAGCTACAATCAGAACTGAAAGAAAAAAAGATACAGGTTCACAAAATGTCATGCCCTCCTCCTTTTTGTTTGAAAAATAAAGCAAATAGTCTTCTAATCCCTGTGCCCCAGGCATATGTGCAGTTATTGCCTTTGTATAGTGCATATATTGCATATTTCCAGTGTCCCAGTGGAGTCTGTGTTTGGCAGTTCAGTTCATAAGTAACAGGTCTTTTTGGAAACAGTAGGAGGGAATTTTTCAGGAATCCATGTAGCCTTTTGTGCCTCCTTATACTCTGAAAGACTTTGCACCACCAGAGCCTGCCTGTGCCTGAGGTGGGCAGGGGTTTGGATTCCTCCAGGCTCTGAAAAGTCACCCACATATGGGAGGAGTGGGTTGTGATCAGCATTAGGATATAGTTCATTCTTTCCTAATCCTCAGAGGGAACAAACAATTCACTTCAGTAATTCATTAGAATGATAGTGTATTTTAACTTACGTGCGATAATAACAAATGCATCCTGTGTAGTATAAAGTGAAATTTTAAAATGAAATCGGGGGTTTTTACATGCCAATTTTGGTGTTGCCTGTTTGTCTGAGCTCCTAATTTGTATTTCCAGTCTTACAGATATCTATGATTTGGGGGCAAGATTAGACATGGCCTAATTCTGCAAGGCTCAGAGAGCTCAGTTACTCATGTGGGTTTGGAGAAATCTGCATGTTCATCACTGGTTTGATGTGCTGTTTTTATTGTACAAGAAACTCGTGCAGAGATGGATGAGGATATTTGGCTGTTGTATTTGGGCATCACAGCTGAATCCTGGATGTTTCCACGTGCCTGACACAGGAAACTGCAAGTCAACTTCTTGGTCTTCTCCTGTATTGGTAAATTTTAGACGAGTCTGAAGTACAACAGTGGCATCTCCTGAGATCAAAATCTCATTTATAAAGACTTGTTGTGCCCATGTTGTTCCATCTCCTCTGGGAGGAGGAGATGTGTCTGCATGGGGGAAGTGTGAGACTCTTGCTGCTTTTAATCAATTTGTCGCTTAATTTACAATTCTGCCATGTAATATGTGTTTTATACCAGGGATTATTCAGCTATGGAGCCTGCTGGGCTCTGACATTTGTCATTATATTAAAAGCTTGTTCAAAGACAGCAAATAAAACACTTTTCTTCTAAGTGAAAGTCAGACAGACAAATCCAGCTGTTGGGTGTAAAAATAGCTACAGATGTCCTCAACAGGAGAGAGGTTTCCACGTGTTGTTATAGCAACAGAAATTCAGGAGAACTTTAAGATTAGCTATTGTCTATTTTTTCAAAATTTCCATTAAGAATACCCATCACAAATAATTTGCTTTTTAAAGGATCACCCACAGATTTAATAAGGAGAAATTCTGCAGTATAAAATTAGTTCCAACTTACAAGTTATAGCTACCAATGTTGCATGATCTGAAACATGATCTAACTGGTTTTAATAAGTGGTCCAGTGTCAGCTTGAAGTATATTTTGTGTTACCTGTATGGCATATTTACATCTCTTGATGTGGGACATCTGTTCCATCCTACTGTCAGTAATTGTTAGCACACATACAAAATGGTATCATCACATTTTTCATGCAAACAGTTGTGTTGTGGCTGAAGGACTGGAAATACGATGAGGAATTTTGTTTTGCAGGACTAGTATTCTGACTTGAAAGCATAAATATTTCTCTTGTGATTAGTGGACTTTTTTTAGCAAGTGTCAAGTCAGCTCATTCTTTGTTTCGCAGCTGCTTTTGCTCTGAGTCCAATTTGTATTCTGGGTGTTGCCCCACAGTTCTTTTCCCTGCGTTTAGTGGATTGACATATGTGGCAGCAAGACTAATATTTCGTTAGAAAAGCTTATCGTTCTGAGTGCTGCTTATTTGTAGCATAATGTTGTTACAGCTCAGGCCTCTGTGGTTGGAAGTTGCTCTGTCTCCCTTTCTTGTCCCACGTTTCTTCCTGCTTTGTTATCTGTCCTAATTTCATAATAATATAAACAATATTTAAATGGAAATCCACCTCCCAAATGGTGGAACTGACCTGAGGGGCAAATCATTATTCTTTTCATACCGGTAATACTTAACTTCTCTTGCCCTTCTTTCCTCTCCCTTTGAATGACAATTTAAATATTGAAATGGTAAGTTCTCTGGGTCAGGGAGCATTTTCCTCAGGGCGTAGTAGCCACTACTTGGAATTCCACTGGAATACAAGAAGTGACAATGCAGACACTGACACTTTGAATACATATCAGTGTATTTCTGTACATGTATGGGGGACTAGAGGCAGAGCATTGATTGCCACTGAGGGCTGAGGGTTTCCATCACCACCACCACCCCCTGTTTGGCCTTTGCCTCTCCTATACCCCATTCCACCTTTGCAAAGTGCCTCCCAACTGTTCCCCTCTGTGTGCTTGCCTTTTTTTTTTTTAATTATACGTTATAATTTGAAATGTCCCTGCTATTGTGTCCAAATATACAATGATCAACTATCTAATACCTGGAAAACTAATGTAAGCAGTATGAGACCTAATTGGAGATTATTAAGCATATTTTAGTGCCACTTCAGTGTAACTTACATTGCAGAAGCAAGTTTGTATATTTTCACTGGGGCTTTTTATCATTCCAGTTTGTTTCCATATGAAACTTGAAAATTTGTTATGACTAATAAGAGTAATATTACCCTTCAGGCCATAACCTGAAAGAACTTAGGTCAGCCTTGTATACTGTAAGAACATATTAAGTTGAATCATCAGAGCTAAAATAGATCATCATATTACCAGGAAATCTGCTGCTCTTTCCAGCTTGCACAGGACAGTGACAGTCTCAGCTGAGGGGATGTTTTATAGCTGTGAGAGGAGACAGCTGAGGGCAGGAGAGGGAGTTACAGAAGAAGTAAGGTCAGCAGCTGGTGTGAGAAAGACATATGTGATTGAATATAGCCTGGTTTTAATAATCTTCTGTATTGTTGGAAAGATAATGCATCAGTTCTCTGCTAAATCCAAGCAGGGGTGAACCTCTGAGCTCAGCTATCACAAGTGAATCATGTCAAACAAAATGGTCCTAGTTTTCCATAGGCTTCTGTAGTTCTGACAGTTTTGGGGTGCTTTACCTGTGGGATGTTTGATTTTATGTAGAAAAGGGAATTGAAACAGGAGAATTCAGGGTCACGGTGATGCCACATTGCCTTCCTGGATTCTGAGAACTGCTACTCTTATTATGTCTTAATGAATCAGCAAAATGCCCCTTTTCCCAAGTACAGAAATTGCTTCTGATTTTTCCATTTTAGATATCCGTGTGTTTGTGATTATGTATGATCAGTGTCATAAAGCAGTCCTGTGTGAATTAGAGAAGTGCTCCATATGGTCTTCAAGCCCAGAGAAGAACTGGCTTTGTAGGCTCCTTTAAGGTCATTCTCTGCAAAAGCTTTTCATTGCTGCAGTTGGATTTCCTTTCTGTGTCATGAGGACATAAGGATGAAAGTAAAAATGTTCTGGAAATTAGCAAAAACTTGCCTTGTATCCTTGTGTAATTACCTGTAGCTTAAAGTAACTGAATTAATTCTTTTTTATATGTAAAGCAAGTGGTTAAAAATAACAAGTGGTTTTCAAATTAATATTGACCATGCAGTTAAATAAATAGATGAGTTCTAGGCCTGGTGAACCATTAGAAAACAAAAAGTTAATTAAAACAGGGAGCGTAAAGGAAAGGGATGTATAAAACACACAGTGTGTGTAGTTCCTTGACTACTTAGCCTTATAAATAGCACACAGAAATCATGTTACCCTGAGTTGCAATTGGAATAGAGCAAAAATATGCAAATGATTGCCTTGAAAAAACCCAAGCGTGAAAATAGCTTTGCTTTTCTTCTGTTCTCTGCTATCCAGGAGGTTGTTTCTCCAGAGTGTTTACTCTCTTCTACCTTGCATATCCAATCTCTCATGAACAGCATGGCTTTCTCTTTTCAGAACTGGTTCACGTGAGGATAGTCCATCAGAGACATCCTCCCTGGCATGTAATTAAATCAGTGTCCTACCTGAGAAAGGATTCTGTCCTGTCTGAGGGATGGACCTGATTGTAGGAAATCACTCCATACCTTGGGAAGGATGTTGCCAGATCCAGTTCAGGAATACAGTGTCAAGTTCTTTCAATGACCTTTTGTGTTGGTTTTCTCATTCCCTGCTTTTATTAGCAGATAATAGTCTGGGTTACAAATACTGGTGAATATTCCCATGGAAAAAAAAAAGTCAATAAATCAGCTTTAAAATCCACTTACAATTAAATATTAGATGCAGCTTCAGTTAATGCTGTCATATTCATTCAGTGGGACCTTGCCCAGTGCTTAGTAAACAAATCTAAACAAAGGGATGGGGGAGCTTTCAGATTGAAACTCTCCTGGATTGCCTGCCAGGCTTTCCATTATTCATAATCAAGATATTTTTTTAATAAGCTGACCTGTTTAATGATAAAAATGCCTGCGAGTATAATTAAATTGAATCTTGTGCTTAAAGTGACCCTCTGATTCATGGGCATTTGCAGCAGAAAGAACAAAAATAAAATGAAATCCTTGTTGAAAGGTACAGTAATTAAGTCTCTCAATTCTGATTATCACCAGCTGGGATGAGAGTGGTGGATCAGCAAAGAGTGTTGCTCAAGCAAGAGGCTGCCAGTGTAATGGACCCAAAAATCTGATTAAGTGGGAGATGCTTCCCTAAAAAATTGATTTTTAAAAAAAATTTGTAACAGGACAGGGAAGAACTGAAATCATTACAGAATCATTCCTTACAAAGAGATGTAGAAGAGCTGGTTCTTCAGTCCTGCATCATTTTACAGCCATAAATGAGCAGCCCTGGCTGAGGAAAACCACAAAATGTTACAGCCAGAGTAGATGCCTCGTAGGTTTTGCTTTGTCAGGGGGTTGGCTTCTCTTTCCTTGGGTGTTAAGTGGAAATGTGAGACAGAGCAGGCTCTGGGCCTGAGAAAAAGATGCCTCTTTCACAGGCAGTCAGCATATTATTCGGTGCCTGTTTTGAATTATTAAGCAGCTAATCGGATTCTAAAGGCATGCCTTTCTATTGCTTTGGATTAAGGGCCTGATTACAATTCTTAATTAGTCACCTCAATTCCCATTGATTCCAGAGAGTTAGGACACACCAAACTCTTCGTGATCAAGCTCTAAATTCTGTAGCCAGAAGACACTGGTATGTAGGACAGGCGCTGGAGGGGGCACACACACAGCACTGCACAATGTTACTGCAGGTTACGTTATGAGGTTAATTAATTAAGGGCTATGCTCTGGAGATACTGTGCCTCTTGAATTACCCTCCTTCCTTTAAGGGAAAGAGCTAAGGGGAATTTCACATGTTTTTAATAGAATAGAAAAGCCATAGAAAATAGGGCTGAAAAGCAGCTCAGGAGGTCATTTAGTCCATCTTTCTACCTCAAGGTAGAACTCAAATCTAAACCGTATGCTGGGAGGTACTTTTCTCACTTCGTCTCAATTTCTGGCAGTGGAGATCCCACAGCCTCCTTCTGCAGGATATTCCAGTTCTTGGTGATGTTAGTTACAGGTGGGAAGTTTTCCTTTCTGCCTTCTGAATATCTCCTGTTAGATTTTTCAGTAATGTGTGTCCCTTCCTCATTAACACAGAAAACATTAGCATGTCTTCCTTGGCCTCATTGTTCCATGTGTGAATTACTGTGTTTCCTTATGCATCATCATTTATTCATGGGCAACATTTTCTAAACTTTTGATCATTCTCATTGCTCTGATTTGCATTTTTAGAACTAAGATCTTCTTTGAAGCTGAAGTGGTTTGGTTATTATCTGGTTGGTGACAAAAATCTCAGAAAGCAGACATTCTCCTTGAATCCTGTAGGCATTACAGGATGTGTCCCTGTATGTACAGAGTGGCTGCAGCTTGAGGAGTCTTGGTGAGTACCCAGTGCCTGTGCAAGGCATCTCCTGCTCAGCACATGTGGGCTAACCCATGATCCTTGGGCTGGAATTCACTGGAGGGGCTCTGCTGGCATCACCGCCCTAGGAACGGGACCAGGGGCCCAGAAGTGAACTGGGGCGTGCAGTCCCTCTTTAGCCATCTGTTGTTTTGTATCACAGCCTCCAAATCCTTCATACTTTGGTTTTTCATCTTTCTCTTCAAATCTGAACATCTCTTTTTGTGTTCCCTCAAAGGGAAGTTAAATTGCAACCAGAAAAAATACAGGAACGGCTGAAAGGAGGAGCTGTCTCGGTGTGAAAATTGTGGTGCATGTTTGAATTTCTTTCTGCCAGTTTCTATCTGGCCTTTTAGTAAACTCCTTCCAGCAAGCATTGCTGGGCGTGCTCCTTGCTATTTCCATCCTGCATCTCTGAGGCACAGAAATTGCTCATGGAGCACTGGGGCGTTTTGTGCCAAAAAAGCAGTCGGATGATTCCTTTAAATCTCTTCTGCATTTGCCAAGCTGAGAATCCCAGTATCTTCTGATGAGTGGCTTGGGCTTCACTGAGGCCTTTAGTGCATGAATTTCTTCAGAAGAATTATTGGTATCTGAATTTACTGACCATTCTGGGGAAGAAATTGTAAGTTATTACCTATTACACTGTATGATGATGCACTCTATCAAGTTGAGTCTAGCAGAACTTTTAAATAAATTCTGCTCTCTGTTTTTAGAATCATGTGTAGTTTTGTATTAGATTATATTGACTGCTGAGTGTTGCTGTGAATGTGTACTGCTCCTTTTAAAAGGGTAAAAGTCAGGCTTCAGAAGTGGCATAGAGTCAAAATTCATGTGATGGTTGATAGAGTGGATTTAAAAGCAAGATAAAATCATGACTTAGAGTTTGCATATGGTGTATGAACAGCCTTTAAATATTGTGCTAATGTTATAAAGGAGAGGGCAGTGGACTTTAAGAACATATTCTGAAGTTAAATAATGAATTTTGCCTGAGATTGAGCATTGTGTCTGTCTGAAGCCTGGTGTAATTTCCACTGGAAGACTCAATCCCAACCAAGCAGTGCCATGGACTTTGTCTAACAGCATTTTTCTGTCTCAGATTTATGTAAATCCAAGTGTCTCCCTGAGTACTCCCACTTACTAAGGGTTTCATCAGGAAACAACATCCTATTAAATACATGCAGTGAGAAATCGGGGGTTTTACTCTTTTTTATTTTTTTTTTAAATTGGTTGCTGCTTTAGATTCTTTAAAATAGGATACTTCAGCTTTAACAGAGGGCGGCAAATGCCTGATTACTGCTGCCATCCTGGTCCCACATCAGAGGCTGTGGCAGATTTAGGATGCAGAAATATTTGCAGTCTGACTAAATGTTATTCACTGTTTCTTGCTCTTATCAGCCTTCCTCGCTCTTTTCCTTTAATATATTCTAGAGAATAGATGCAGTGGAAGAAAAACACATTCCAACTTGGAAGTAAAATATATCAGTGTGTCAATCTCCCTCATGAATGAAATGCCTGAGACATTCACATAATAAGAAAGAGGGCTTTAATTATTGTAGTGGGAGTATGCAAATTAATCTCAATCATTCTAATAATTTTCTCTTTCTTTCTTTCTTTCTTGGTCAGGTTTTGCAGATAACCAAACCTGAACAGTTACTCAGGCATGTCTTATTGTACATTATTGTCCTTTTCCCTGCAATCTTTCATTCTGCTACTAAACATCAGAAAAGCTTGGATCACTGAGGTTAAAATCAGTAAGATTTGCTTTTGTTTTCATTTGGGATCACATTCAATTCAACATATGTACTAAAAGGGGCCCAGATACTCCTTTTTCAGCCTAAATAAAATTTGCTACCAAGATAGGCATTTATTTTCTAACAAGACAAATCTGTATTTAAGAAATGACTGTAAGTGCTAATATTTATTTACAATTTTTCCATTTTCCCTGCTGGGCAGATTGGGGCAATACATTTTGCAGAAGGAAGAATATTGAAGGAATATTCCTTTGTTCCTTTAAGCCATTTCTGCAGGAGAGGGAGAGTACCAGAGTATCAGGTCCTTCCTCAAACACAGCAAGCCCTTTCGCTCATGCCCAGCACTGTCATTGTTCCCTGTGATGCCCCTACGGAAGATTAATGACATTTTAATCACTTTATCTTTTAAATAAAGGGAAGGTGGGATAAATCCAGCATTAAATAAATAAATAAAACATGTGGTCCCTTAAGGGCTACAGGAGACCTTAAGAAAATAGGTGATTTACCCTTCGGAGTTGTCTAAATTCAGCTCACCTTTCCCCAATATAATAGTGACTCATAGCTAAAGGCAGTGGTGGCTCATGAAGAACTGTGCATTGCTCTTGACAAGTTATCCTAAATATCAAGAATTAATATACAGCTATAAAAAGGGCACCCAGGCAGTTTTCCTAATTAGATTTTTCAGCCCTCCTGCCGTGGGCTGGCCTGGTGGGTGAGGGAGCGTGCTCTGGCTTGGCTGTCAGTGGCAGAGAGTGGAATTCCATTCTTGGGTGCATCGTTTTTCTTTGTTTTGTGGGGGTTTATGTCTCTATTTTATTGTCATGAGCATTTTCTTTCCCTGCCATCTCGCCCAGGTGGAAGTAAATCAGTGCTCAGGCTCCAGCCTTGCTGTGTGTTATTTGGGAATGAATTGATTTTCGCACTGTCTTTGGTACTACTAAAAATCTACAAATCAAATGCACAACCGTGGTGTGGCTGGTGATTATATAACCAGCCCTGATCAAAAAGAACAGGTTGAATATTAGAAAACATCAGGTTTTGATAAAAGTGAGGTTTTTGTCATCAGTCCATTATTGCTTTGTAACGAGACTATCACATCTTATATTTGTTTCATTTTCCTGATCCCTGCAGAGTTTCTGTTGCTGCCTTTGCATTCCTCCAGATTTGATTCTGCTGCAGTTTGTTAACCTGATTTGAATGTGGTTTTTCAGTTTTGAAACAGTGAAACAAAGCTGATGAATATCTGCCTAGCCCATAAATATAGTGTAGGACTGAACATGCAGTTTTTTCTGCATGTATCAAAATCTCTTGTGTTTTATACTTGGAAAGGTTCTTGGATGGGCTGGTTTTAAAGGAACTAGTTGAGTTTGATTATGAAACGTGCTTAATTTGCATTGCTGGAAGTTTTGAGGGTCTTCAGCTTGTGCCAAATCAGGCCCCTAACTTTTCATCGTTGGTAATGTCAGGAAAGATTTGGACCTGGTTTACTCTTTCATCCCCCCTGTAGTTTTCCCAGCTGCCTTTTTCAGTACCTCTTAAGATTCAGAATAATACTTGTAACTGCATGGGTGAAGCAGGATTGCTCCTGTATTCTCTGGATACTGTGGGAGAAGCTGCTACCTGCCTGTCCCACCTGTGGCTCTGATGTTCCTGTTTGTGACCACAATTCTCATCCTCACCTGAGACAGAGAAATGGGCAAGTCATGAATTGCTGTGGAGCCCAGGAGCAGGAGAGAAACAGAGGAGCATTCACTGAAGGAAATACAGAAATATTTGAGGAGGTAAATATAATGTCCTTTCCCAGCACCTTATAGCCAAGGATTAAAGCGTAGCTTTCAGGTATTAATGAATTAAATTTCATGGTACTCTTCTAAAATTTTAAGGCAATAAACCTCCTTGACACCCAGATGGATGGATGTGTAGGGATTAAACGATTTGCTGGCAGAAGTGTCATTTGTCAGACGCAGACCTGGGAGCAGAGCTCGGTCTCCTATCATGTTACATCTTCCAATTTACCACTGCAGTGTTATTATGACTCAAATCTTGCTCTAACAGTAACTCTGCCTGTGTTATCTCCGAGCTCAGCTGGTGTTCCTAATCTTTATTTTTGCCTTGGTATATTATTTTCAATCTAACCCATGGCAGTCGTGTCTCTTCTGTTGACTCCATGCCTCATTAAAAAGCTCGCTCATGCAGGTTCACCACCTGTATTTTTATTTGAAAACTCTCTGCCCTTGAGGCAATCTTTGTGCTGCCTGACTGTACTTCTGATAGATCCAATTGTGTGCCATTAGCAGTCTTTTACAGCTAGAGCCAATCAAAAGCATTCATTGCTATTTTCACTGTGGATATAGAATACAGATTTTTTTTTTTAAACTTCTGGTGCTGTGTTGACAGTTAAAAATTCTTGTCCTTTCATGGCTGTTCTCTAAACTCTTTCACAGAAATCTCTGTTCCAGCTAAGAAAACATACTTGTGTTTCATCTATACTCGATTGCCTCATCCTGAATTTGTTCTTTTGTGATTATACAGTTACTCCTCTAGCTTACTGCTGCCCTTAGACCTTTCTGAGACCGTTATCATTGGTAGATAATAATATCCACCAATATCATTGTCATTACCATTGTGTGTTTTGGAGACAGAATTTATTTTCAAAACTACTTGGGCCAGGTTTTTAATGTTGTCTTTTCTGGGTTAGCTACTTGTTTTTATGGGACCTTTGATGTTCTACCTGTTCTAGTAATCTTCCCCCTTTCTTTTCCCATGGAGTCTGTGGTGATTGTTCATATTTGAACACACGTGTATATTTAGACGTGTATATATAGGCACATATAGGTACAGTGTTTATGTTATTATATATTAGATGTATTGTTATTATTATTTTTTGTATATATGTCTATGTATTGAGTGTTTCCCTCCAAGGCAGTGTCTCAGTGTGGTGCTACAGAACAGTGAGAGAAGGATGATGTAGATTGGGGGGTGAGATACCAAGGCAGGCAGATTATTCTGACCGTTCTCATTTTTATCCCATCATAGGTGTAGGAAATCAAGATGATAGTCACATTATTCTGGTTCAGTTTTAGCTTGGACAGCTCCCCTGTTCTTTCCAACATGGTCCATTTCTTGCTGTTTGTTCCAGACAGTTGTGTAATGTTGCTATCCATGGTTAGCAATTTGCTGTTTTTCATCCAAGGTAGCTTGGATGTCAGTGCTGGTAGAAGTAATCATTTATTTTTAGATTCTAAATCCTTTGGGAATGCATAAAGCAGTGTAGACATAGAAGATAATAATTTGTCTCCAAAGGTTCCTTATTTTTTATTAATGTTTTGATTTCATATTCTCTCTGTCTGCGTATCACTTACTCCCTGAATATGTATTACCAGTGTAATTGATAGTGTGGCTCCCGAGTAACTCTCTTAACTGCTGATTATCGTGGTGACACTGCTCCATTTGAAGAAGCTTTGAGCCTACTCATCACCGGGGGTGAGTCAGCCCTCACTGGTGTATTATTTACAATCCTGGTTCAGGGAGCTTCAAACAAGTCCTGTTGTGTTTGAGGCACATTTCTTCTGATCTCAGTAAATTTTTGCCACATCCTGAATTACCTTCCAGTTAACATTGCTTGTTTGTATTTTTTTTATCTTCCACAGAGAGATAACCCCCTAAGTTTCTCATATATTGAGTGAGTGAATATTCTCTGGGTGTTTGCCCTGCCCAGGATGGAGCCAAGGCTTGGCACTGGGCAAAGGCAGTACACTGACACACATGTTCATGCCTTTTCCACTCTCATTTCACTCAGGGTCGTGTTGTCTACAGGCTATTGTGTGCTGCCTCCTTCCTGGAGCTATTATGTAACACATTCTTTCTTATATTTAGAGCTTGTCCGTCTTGTGGAGAGATCACAGGTTTAATAATAAGCTTACAGGGAAAGATGACAATCTCCTTTGGAGGGGGAGAGGGAAAGAAGAGCTGTTGGGTAATTCTTACTTGAGCTGCACTAGAATGGAAATCAAATGGAACAAATAAGATTTTAAGAAAAGAGTGATTTTTTTGCATAAACAAAGCCCCACATTTTGGTAAATATTGGCAGAATTTGTGGTGTATTGAGAAGTCCATGGTGGAGACACAATGTCTATAACCTGGTGAGATTTTCTTTGTAATGTCACAGCTATAAAAGGTGACAGCTCTTGATTGGAATATGTACACAGATTTGTTTTTAAATGGGGCTGGGAAAGAATTTTAGGACAAGTTTTAAATAATTCACTGTGCCTTTCAGGATGGGAGGGAGGCTACAGCACTGCAGACTTGTTGGAAATCCTCAGCTTGTTGGGAATCAATTCCTAGAGCCTTTGTGAGCAAAAAGAGCTATATATAGCTGCACCCTGCAGGCTGTGAGTTCCACAGGCCCCTGCAAAGCCCAGTTCCTCACCTCTGGAGTCACTTCTGTGACACTTGGGATCTTCCTGCCTCGGTCACCTCGGAGGGCACATTGCCAATAAACCTCTGGACTGGGAGAGGGGCAAGCTGGGCCAAGGAAGTGGGAGCAGGGAAGCACAGAGATCCCTGTCACTCAAGCCTGCCTCCCTCTGGGATGCTGTGGCTCCTTCCCACAGTCTGACATGTGATGGAACCACTTTCAGATGCCTTAATAACCCAACATGCTCTCAGTTATTCCTCCTCTGTTTCATTAGTATTTGGTAGGTAGGAGGAGGTTTGGTTGGTTTTTTACTTCTCCAGGTTTTCTTTATTTTATTACTCCTTTCCCTCCGTAGAGATGCTACAATGTGCAGCATTTGCTGCTGTAAATAGATCCATATAGAAAGTGGAAGGTGAACTATAAAAGGAAAACTGGTTTAAGCTTATGTTGCTACAACTACTCCCCCAGTTCTCTCTGCAGCATCTGAGTGTAAATCTCTCCTTGTCATTTGTGGGCACGATTCTCCTTGTGAATCGATTGTGGAGAGTGAATTTCATCCTGGTGCAGTGCCCTGTGATGTCAGTGCAAGATGGGAAAGCAAGACCTTCCCCCAAATTTCTACCCAGCCATCACTCAGCAGAGGCACATTATCCCATCAGCCCATCAAGACTGATATTTGAACACATCTTTTAAGCTACAAAGAGCATGAAACTCAGCATCTGTGTTTAACATAATTTGTCAAGTTACTGTCAAGATAATTTCTGTCCCTGTTGCTTTGCATGTTCAGTGTTTCAGGATGTGGCCTCTTAAAAAGGAGACAAAGAGGAGAGATAGGACTTGAAGCATCAGTGCTCCAGCCTTGAATGTGAAGTTTGATTTGCCACAGTAAAATAAAGATATCTTTGCATGTGTCCAGCTGAAGGGAGGGTGGATTATAGCCAAAGGAGAAATGTTGAGTTCAGCACTGTGAGGTGCTTTGAGGTCATTAACTGGAAGGTATAGAGCTATGCTAAATAACATGTAAAGAAGTAAGTTCTGCTTATATATAATAATTTAAGATTAATAATCCTAAATAGCCATTTGACCTGCCCAATCAAATCAAAGTTTGTGCTTATATTGTTTGTTTGTTGGGTTGGGGTTTTTTAATAAAGTACTGTATTTGGGAGACTCACCTGCTCTTCATGAATGTGATTATTGAGGATGGAGAGCAGTAAGTCTGGCTGCTCTGTCTTTAGAAAATCTTTTAAACCAGGATTGGAAACAGAATATTTTACAGCCTATGGAAAAACATCTAAAGACTGCCATTGTGCCATTCAGGCCAGAGCAACCGAAAGCCCTAATGTATTTTATCTTCTGTTCTGTTCCTCAACACTATAAATAATTCAGATCTGTTGGCTTAACTACTACTGGCAACTGTTATTTATTAGGAATGACTGAAATAACTATGTGGCTCAGTAGAACAGAATGCATTAGGGACTTCAATGTGAAACAGAATAGCTAAAAAATGTTGATGATCCTTTCAAGAGAAAACCTAGACCCCTAAACCCACTGTTATTCTTTGCAGTCCTGCAAAGGACAAGTGACAGTGGGAGTTAGGATGTGATCTTTCTGAGTGAGTGCAGGTTGGTACTTCTAAAAGAGCACCAGCCCTGTTTACCCCTCTGGCATCGTGTTCTGTTGGGCATCGATATCAGCAATTTTGAACTTGAGGTTCCAATAAAACCTTTATTGTGCCCCACTGAATAATATTTGAATCTACTTGCAGTTATATGTTTGTCTGTAACATTACTTTTGAAGGTACTGCATCTTTTTTTCATGTTTGCTTTTAATTTGTTCACGTTGCACATCACATGCAGGTCGGGGAAGAGCAGCAGATTTTCCAGGGATCAGTGTGAGGGAAATGCTGTTCCCTCACTCCATCCCCCCTTTAGGGTTAATTAATAATATCTGGCTGTCCTTGGTCCTTCATCTTTGGTGTGGAAATTGCTTTCCAGAGGTCAATATCATTATCCCTGTTTTGCAGACAAGTTGCTGGAAGGGCTGAGATGGGGCAGGGAATTGGCAGGGCAGGAAGGGAGTGTGTTCCTGAGCAGGGGCAGGGGTTTGGCTGCACCTCATAAGATGTATCACTGTATAACACCAGAGTGCTTTTGCAAGTCAACTGTTATAAATGGTGCATTTGGAATAAATTTTTTATCACAAAAGGGTTGACATCCACGACTTGGATGACTAATTATCTAATCTTACATCTGGCATAAACACCCAAGCCATTTGTATGATGAACTGCATTTCACGAGAGTGAGAAGGAGCGAGAGAACATTCTCTGCTGACTCAGTGGTCGTAAATCTTCCGTGCTGTGTTTTGCCTTATATTTGATATTTGTTCAATGGGTTGAAAGAAGTGAAGTGATCAAATGTCATCTGGAAATCTGGGCCCGCAGCTTTTTTTTTCTGGGTTCCATGAAGACAAACATGAGCACAGCAATTTGGGGACTGGTTCTGGGGGGTGTTCATTCCAACAGGCAAAGGTGGATTCATTGTCTTCCCTCTTTTTTAAAGGAGTCATTTTACATTTGTTTGCCTTAATGATGATCTGCAGTAGAGCTCAGTGTGTGCTGCTGCTGAGCAGCATTGACTTTCATTTATTTGAAATTAAGTCATTAACTACAACAGCACAAGGCATTTTTCTTTTTGAAAGTAATCAGCGGACTTGGGTATGTTCATCTGATCTCAACCGAAAAAGATGCTCTGCATTGGGTGATTCCTTTTTAACTTGTATTTCTGGACACATCAGATTTTATGGTATATCCCTTCCAGTTAAGAGAGGTATCAATGAAAGTTTGTCTTTAACAGAGAGATAAAAACAGGGCATGAATGAGTGGTAAGTAAATGATGTGCCTGAACTTTTAGGGGCAAAACAGGCCTGCGGTAACAAAGTTTTCTGCAACATGAACTTTTCTAGATATTGTGTCATTAATATTTTATAACAAGGAGAGAAATGATCAAAAACTCCAGCTAGGAGGACATAAAATAGCTAAAATAAAAAGAATATCTGTAAGTACCTTCAGAGTGAGCTTGGGCACTCTCATTGATTTTAGACAGCATCTCATTCCGGCTTGACAAAGTACAGAATTTATAAATTAAATCTGATGTATACTGTGTACGGTTTTATGCTGATGTTGGCACACTTTCAGATGTAAAATTAAATTACTTTTTCCAATAAGGCAGCATAGATTGAAGCATGGATTCCTTTCTTTGCTAATGGAACTAGTGGAACGATATTGAATTATGCTGACTTTCGAATTGACTGAGCACCAAAGAGAGAAAAATCAATGACATTTTTAATGTCCTGTGGAGCTTTTAAACAGGCCTTGGGTCTGGCAGGGGAGCTCACTGTGAGGTAACTGCTGTTGACATTGGTTTTCCAGTGAAGAAACGTGTTTCTGCAGGTAAGCAGCACCTTTGCATCCATGTGGCTTCATCCCATCCTGGCCACGGTGCTGCCAAGTGGGCAGTGCCTGCTCTTTGGAGCAGCAGAGGACTCTGGTGACACAGAGTGTGTCACTGCAGCCCCGAGCAGAGAATATGCTGTGTAAATGTGCAGCCTAATCCCTCTAGAACAATAACAACTGAACCCAGAAGGATCTTTTCTCTCAGTATAAACCCCTGAAAGTCACGTGAGTGGGTACTACCAATAAATTATCTTTCCTTTGAATAATTAATGATAGGGTAAACTATATTCTTGCTATGTGTTTGCATTTACAAAGCTGAATCCTAAAGATCTAAGCTTTGTAATCAATATCCATCAAATAAGTGGCTTGCTGGTATTTTAAAAATTTTCTATTAATATTTTTATAATTTTGTACAGTCCATTTCATAGCAGCAATTAAAATCACATAAAAACTATCCAATTCTTCAGAATCTTGCTGCTCAGATTGAAAAGGTTCTGATTTAGGTAGGGGCAGACAGCTTTATAAATATATCCTTGACACTGTGGTATTGTACCTGAGGCTCATGGGTTGTGGTCCATTTCTCCTGCTTTCCCTTTCTTTTAATAACAGAGGGATAAAATATGGCTGTGAAGGACTCTAGTCCTGGAATATAATTTTCAACAACAGACTTTGTATCTTCACTTCTTTGATGTAATGAAGAAAACCATCATACAGTCACTTCTGGGAATTCAATTTCTTGCAGTAATTTGGCTTTCAGCCCCTGGAAGATTCATCTGGGGGTTTTAAGGGTTGTTCGTGTTGCAGTCGGTGACTTCTGTCATTTCAAAAGCAGCCACGGCATCAGCTCCAGAGACTGGCATGTGAGTAACCTCAGAACTGCCATATTGTGAGGACGGGGGAGAAATCAGAGAATTAGGTTTCAGAGGGAATACACGGGCAGTCTCTTCAGCAGAGTAGCTCTGTAAAAGCTGCTTTATGTGCTTTGGATTCTTCCCAGTTCACCCCTTCAGTGTCAGTGGTATTTTATTGACAGTCATTAAATCACAAACACTTATGAGTGGTTTGTGGAGAGCAAGCATTTATTTTTTAGATATACACTACCCTTCAGGACACTGGACCTCATCAAAGAGACAAAGGTGACCTTTTTATTTTCTCTTGCTTACATATCGTTAGCTTTACGTACTGTCATGTGCACTTACCCCTCTGGAGAAAGGAAGACTTGCTACCCAGCAGAAAATGGATTAGAGGTCTCAGCCTAATTCATGTGTGGAAGACAGCATGTTAAAAGTCAAGGCTCTCCCTTAGTGGTCTGTGTTGTCAGAGGAAATTCCAACAGCACCATTCCAAGAAGTTTGTTTCTCGAGTCTGGTTCATAAGGGAACAAGGCTTTGTGCCTGCAGTGCACCTCTGGTTTGGGGTTTCTTTTAAACCACTTAAGATAGACTTAACTACAGGAAAATACCTATATAAACTTGGTTCTAGAATATAGGAGTGACGACAATATAAAGGTTAAATATCTGGTAAAGTGCAGTGTCTCTGCAGACACGGGCATGGTAAACACATCAGAAAGAGCGTATTTGTGTAATGGTTGTGTATTATATTTCTGTTGCTTACAACTGTCAGCACAAGGACAGAATGCTTTTGAATGTGACCAGGCAGCTGTCACTGTGAAGCCTATAGATAGCAGCTTCCTTGGGTAGCACGTTTTCAGCTCCTTCAAACAGATTTATCAAGCATCTTTACTGTCTCAACACTGCCAGCTCAAATGACTTCTCAAGGAGCTTTGGTTATGCAAGCTTTTAAAAGGTGCATTGTTTTTTCTGTTTGTTTCTTTTTCTGTGTGTGCACGCTGGGGTTTTTTTTAGTAACTCACTGCAGCAGCTAAAATCTAGTGCAGGATTTCACCATGTGTTAGGAAAAAAAACCCATACTCTGTCCACCGTGACCAGGCTTTAAATAAGCATCAAAACTTTCCCCAGCTGTGCAGAGCAGCAGAACAGCACAGGTCAGAGCAATGCTTGGAGTGAGGAGAGGAGAACCTGCAGAGACAGGAGCTGGAAATAGCATCTGCTTGGCAGAACTAGAGGATACATCCATAATCATTCTGGGGTCTTGGACTGCTTCACAAAATATGCCTCTCTGAGTCCTGTGTGACCTAGAGGAGTTAGGAGACAAACAGAAGCCCCTCAGCTGGCTCCATGTCCTTCTGGAAGGCCATGGAAACAGGAGGTGGGTGAAGGGAGGGCTGGATAAACAGCCAAAGAATCTTCCCAAAGAAGTCTCTGCTGCAGTTCACAGCATGGGAACTTTCAGTAATAAAGACTGTAAAGGCTTCTTCAAAGAGCTTCCAGACTGTATCCAAAGCTCCATCTGGAAGAAGTCTCATGAGACTTTGGAGTGTTTTGTAAATACAGGCTGGGGACAAATGAGGTTTTCCTTAAATTGAACCTGGCAAAACTTGCTTTCTAACAAAAACTTGTAACAGGCCACATGAACAGGAGTGTCTCCCAAACTGCATCCCTGGTGTAATGTCTTTTGGAAAGACTGCAGTTAGCTTGTCATCCCTACAAAGTCTTTTACTAACACAGTAAATTATAGGCCTTTGGGGAATATGCTGTACTTGGCTCTTTTCAGGTCATGTTCTTGGTCTTGGACTGCTGTGTGAAACCAAATATGCTGCTTTATCCTGTTTGCCCATGGATTTGTTTTGTGCTTCAGCAGACTGAATAGCATTTCTATTTAAATCATGCTTTATTCTAACTGAAACAATTGCTGTTCTGGAGCGTCAGGGGATTCTTGAGGTAACAGGCACACTGTATGTTTTGTGATTTACTGACCCTTTTGGCCTTTGAAAGCACCAGTATGTTTCAGTCCATTTTCCCTGCTTTGTTTGGGTTAGTGATGCCTCATCAGTTGCTCCACACCATGACAGTGCTCCGTGTTTTCAGCACTGGTGGCCCTCATTGTGCATTTTGCTCAGGGGCAGTACCATGCCTGCAGCATCATTTTCCCAGCAGCAGCTCCAGAACACCAGTTTTAAGAACTCGAGGACTTTTCTTCATGGTTTTGTTCTGCATCAGCTTTTGTGTTGTGCAGCTGCTGATGCCCATCATTTATCTCCTACCTCAGACTGAACCCACCTTTCTGGAGCTGTTGTTAGTCTGTGTGTTCCACTTAGCACTTTGGGCAGCATATGAGAACAGAGAAAAGAGTATGAAAAGTCCATAAATCTTCTATAGATTGAAAATATCTCCCACTGTCATCTTGATACTTTTTCCTTTAGTTGTGCTCTTATCTAGAAATTCCAGAGTACTTTATGAACCCTGAACTGAGCCTTCCACAGCCTTCCTCCCTCTCCTCCTGTCCCTGAGGAAATGATATTATCATCCCTTGTTTGTAGATGAGGAATGAAGGTCTGAGTGGTGAAGTGCCTGTCCAAGGTCAGTGGCAGAGCTATGAATAGACGAAGGCATTTTAGCTCTCAGCTCTCTGCTAAACAAGATCGTGCCCTCCCAGTTCCAATTTGTCAAACTTAATGACTAATAGCATTTGAGCATCTAGAATGTGGCAGAAGAATTTATTTTCAGCAGCTAACAGGTAATCCCTAGTTGTGCCAGCAGCAGGATGCAAGGCTCCTCCATGTCCCCATGGATCCTGTGTGCTCTGTCTTGTCTTGTGTAGCAGCTGGGAGGAAAGGTGAGGGCTGCCCACAGTGGGGGTCAGGGCTGTTTTGTGGGATGTTCTAGGAATGGATGGAAATGAAAATGATGGAAACAGAGATCCCAGACCTGAATCTTCATTTGTCTTGGTGTAACAGTAATGAAGTGTCCTGAGAGCAGTTTGACTTCAACAGCTTTGTTAAAAGAAGTAAAAAACCTCCAGTGCATTTGCTGTACCTTGAAGGGAAAAAGTAATTCAACTGAAGTCCTCTCAGGGGCAAAGTAGGAGAAGTAAATTTTGAGTTGAGCTAATCAGGAAGAGGAAATCATCTGTCTGCATCTGTCCCTTCCCTGCTTACATGGCACAGTCCTCTAACAGCCACATAAGAAGCTTTGTGATCAACAAATGTCAAGGGCAATTAATTCTTCGGTGAGCAGCTGTTATTATTAGGACAAAGAGTGGCCAGACATAGAAGGAAAGCCTTCAGCTCATTTATTTTCTCTACCTCTCCCATCAAAATTGATCAGTTGCTCAAACCCCTGTGGTGAACTTTCATGCAATAAGAATTTTAAATTTGCCATCTCTCTTTTTTGTAGGAGAGCTTCTATTAGATTTAGAGCACAGAGGAATAGCTCAGAGAGAACGTTTCGAACGTCTTCCCCTCTTTAATGCTATCAGGATGGAGCAGAGTTGTGTGTTAAGCTGGTAACATAATAATATGTGGGCTGAGTTAAACACACCTCAGACTGTTTTGCTCAAACTTAATTGATGGAAACAGCCTACTTTTAGGTTTGATTTATTACCTTACCAGAGTTATTCCAGGACTGCTGCAATGCAACTGTGGGTGTTCTAAACACACCTACGCTGCCAGAGAATCAGGAAGGATGTACTTAAAATCCGCTAATTTATCTAATAACATCTTTAGCAGCTTTTTGTGTAGGTTTAGCATTGTAATGGAAATGCAGTCTTTGGCTAGATAAAGAGCTGCTGTGTGGAATTCTGGCACTGGCTGTGGGGACATGTAAATAGCACTTGGAACTGGTTGGGGAAGTTCTCTGCCCAGCGCCATACCCTGTAAATGCACCTTTCAATTGTGTCATCTGTCACTGTTGGTTCAAATAATATCTCAAGTTTCAGATATGAGTGTGGCCGTCCCACCTTCCAACGCCAGGCAGAGCAGAGTTTCCTCGTGTCGGGGATATTTTTTCTCTGCTGTTTGGCTGCCAAGTCTCTATTTTAGCAACTGCTGTTGCCCCAGTTCTCAGCCAGGTTCCCTCTTGGCCCATCAGAGAGGGATTCTTTGTAAGGGACACAAAACAAGTGTGGTTTGCCTGAAAGTTTCAGCACTGAGCTGATCACGGCAAGCCTTGGACTCAGAAAGCAGCTCAGGTTCCTCCTCCCTGAGCTGATCACTGCTGGCATAACTATCCTATCCCAGGCACCACAATCTCTCCCCTTTTTTGTAGCATGGGAATCACATGTAACATGACCAGTAACCAGTATCACCACTCTGGAGTGCTGGAGCTAATAATAGACATGTCAAACCTGCTCTTCTGGAGCTTAAGAAGGGCCGAAAAGACAAGCCAGGAAATCAGCTCCTACTCGTGCCAGAAGTAACGGAGGTGCTGGTGTGTTTGGCCCCTGCTGGTTGCTCTCTCTGTGGGCATTGCTGGGGGTGAGGAGGATCAGAGTGCCCGGGTGGTGCTGCTGGGAAGAGCCATGCCAAGGCAGCCGATTTGCCCAGCAGTGGAGGGTCATTGGTGCGGGCACTGCCGGGGCTGCGTGAGCCCAAGGCTCGGCTCTAATTCCAGCAAAGGCTCTTACACAGCATGGTAACGTGGTGTCAGTGCCTCTGTGGGACTCCAGGGGCCAGAGCTTGGCTCATGACAGTGTAGGGCAAAGCTATTTATTGCTAATCTTATACTTAAATCATTTATAGATATGTTGAATAGTAAACACTGAGGGTCAGAGCACTTGCACTGTGTGCGTATTCTAAATCTGTTGCATAATCTGTTTGTAGCAGCATTTGGCATCAAGAATGTGGAAAACTTTATGGTAAAATGGCTTTTCTAAACAACCCCAGTGTAGCGAACCTGCCTTTTTTTTCTGGAATTCAGATTCCTTCTGGATCTGTGGCATGTGGAGCAGTTTGGGAGGCAGTTGGCTTTTCCTGGGCAGTGAACCAGACGTGAATACAAGTGACAGTCACCATGTGCTCCTCGGGCTCCAGAACGAAGCCTGATGAGTCCAATTCCATGAGTAGAAGTTTTCTGCTCTGGATTTGGTTGGAATGATGTGTCTGGTTAACATCCCCCCTCCATCTGTGCTAAAACCTCCCAACAGACTTACTGGGCACAAGCAGGTGGAATGGGTTCAGGAAGTGTATGTGTTCATTGCCTGTTCCCTGGACTTCTCACATGGAATGCTGTTGTGGATGGACAGTTTCTGGGACTGAAATTGGCTCTGTGACAGGAGACATGTCTTCTGGAGGACACTCTTAGCCTGATGATTTCTATGGAAACTGGAAGGTTCAGGCTGTGCCAGGAGACACCTGGAGAAGTTCGGGCTGACCACTGGGAAATACAAAATCCTACATAAATTAGGAGGTATTAAGCTCCTCATGAATGAGAGAATATACATTAAAGTGGCCTTGGTTCACTACAGATTAATTAACCTTGGGATCCACCAGGCTTAATTAAGCTACAGTGAGTTAAAGCCACTTCACTCTGGACAGAGATCATTCACACAGGAACTTTTTAACATTATGCCCATCAACTTCATATCTCTGTGGCTTAGCCTAAACTTTCAGTGCCCCTTGGAAAGGCTTTGGACACTTTGAAGTCTGAGGACTGAAATCTCCTATCCTTTGGAATACTGAGTCCAATTCTTTGGAGAAACTGGATGGAATGGGCTAAAGATAATTGTATAATGCATATGTAGAAAATGTACAGTAAGCCAGGATTGCATGACAGGCTCTGCAGGGGGTTGCAAGTCCAGATTTGAAAAACATTTAAATAGAAGTTATGAAATGGAACATAAGAGTGAAACAGGGTTACTAAAATCCACGGGCTGAGTTTTGCTGCAGGGTTGTGGTGCTGGCTAGTAAAGAAGAGTTGGTGAAAAATAGCCATGTATTTCCCTGACTGCAAGTTACCTTGCAAAACCAGATTAAAATACCTTTTTATGTGTTTCTCTGTTTCTTTTCCAGTAACTGCCCCTCATTTTTGGCTGCTGCTTTAGCTAGAGCCACTTCAGATGAAGTCCTTCAGAGCGATCTGTCGGCACACTTCCTACCAAAGCACGTGGACAACGCCGATGGGATCATACGTAAGTCCCTCTGTCTGCCCACGTGGGCTGGGGCTGTCCTTTCCACTGCACATGGGGATACTGGGTAGGTTTGAAGGTCAGCATTGACTTCAGTGATCCATCTGCTCTGGCCATCTCAATTCCACTGTATTTTCCTCAAAGTAGTGCCTCCTACCAGCCAGGCAGATGAAGCTGGAACGAATTTCTGCTAGAGGAATAGTCCATATTGATGTAAAAAGATTAATGGAGAATTCCCTACCTCTCAGGATAGAGCTAGTGGCTAATTTCTTAGTCAAAGCTTTCCCATCTTTGAAATAACTCCTTTCTTTTAAGTGCACCTTCCTGACTGTATCTGATGGCCCTGAATTTCTTCATCAGCACTTTAGACTATAGTTCTGCTGGCAAGTGCCAGTTGTCCTCCCTCATCCTTGGAGCAAAGTCAAATATATGTGGGAAGAGATAATTTAATTCTGAATTATTTCAGCCAGTGTAGTTTTTACTATGGCTTGAAATTTTTTATATAGTTTTAGCAAATTATAGTGTAAAGAGTTTTCACGATTAAAAGGAAAAAAAAATCCTTTTCCTCATTTATCTGTGTTGGCTGAGAAGATTTTTGCAGCATCCAGCTCAAGGTCATGCACCCTAAATCATTGCAGGACTCTGCTGGCCTCAATAACCTTGAAAAATCGCTGAATTGCTCATTGCAACAAAGAACGATGTTTCTCACATGTATTGACAGCATTTCTGTCATTTGATCTTGAAAATACAGTCACCAAACCACTTTGTCCATTCCTTCCTTTTCTGTTAAAAAAAAAAAAAAAAAAAAAGAGTAAATTATTCTGGGGATAAGGAGGATCTATAAATCTGGCTCTTCAAAAAGGGAAATTCAGCTGCATTCCCCAGAGGCCTCTGGAAACCTGAGAAAGAGAAAAACATGCTCTGAGTTCCCTTTCTGTAGGTATTGCTGCCTCCTCCTGCTGAGCAGGTAAATAGAATAGATTTGTCATTGTTCTGACTGAGCAGCCTTCATTAATTTCAAATTGAGATCTCTGAGATGTGCATACATATTTGACAGTCTCCAAGGAAATGTTGACTAAGCCTCCACACAGAGTATCTAAAAAATTCAACAGAAAAAGGGAAAGAAAAGAAAAAACCCCCCACAAAACCCTCACACCTACAGAAATTGCCATTCAAATATATCTGAGTCTGTGAGACACAGATGCAAACATAGATTGAGATGGGAACAGACTGGAGCAGGCACTAAAAATAGCACTTCAGGTGCAGTTTATTGAGGTGAATTGTCATAATGAAGACACTGGGAAATAAAATACACCTTTACTGATGCAATATGAAGTGTTAAATTGTGAAGATAAAGGGGAGAGGAAGAGAGAGAACATCTTCTGGCCCATAGTAAAGCAGCTGTTTCATACATACACTGCAGTTTCAAATAATGTACCATAAATGGCAATTTCTCAGGACAGAACATGAGCTCAGGTGATCAGAGAATGACCGAGGCACAGAATGGTTTGGGTTGGAAGGGACCTTAAAGGCCATCCCGTCCCACCCCTGCCATGGGCAGGGACACCTTCCACAAGCTCAGGGTGCTCCAACCTGACCTTGGGCACTTGCAGGGATGGGGCAGCCCCAGCTTCTCTGGGCACCCTGTGCCAGTGCTCTATCAGTGCTTCATCACCTGGTAATGCAAGGTCTGGCCCAGAAAACCACAACAAAATTGGGGAAATCATGCAGGACAGAAGATTTCATTGCAGAACTCCACCCTAGTGAACCTTCCAAGAGGAGTCCTTTGAGAAACGTGGGGCAGGTGGTTAGAGGAGACCTGCCCTCATTGGTACCCTCCAGGGAGACTTTCATGCTTTGAAAGAAAACAGAGGAAGCTGTAGCAGGTGATAAAAATGGGATTTCTGTATCTTGAAGTTTTGTGCTCAGAGTTCACTGTACCCTAAAGCTGTTTGTGCTGCAGAATGTGAAACCAAGCTGAATTTAGCTGGCTGGTTTTAATATCCACTTCTGTCAGTGTTTCTTATGAACCCAGGAAGAGTTTTACTCTGTGTAATACAAGAAGACATTTACCTGATTTGCCTCAAGTTTGAATTTGCTAGAAGAAAAAAAAAACTATTTCAGATTTCCTTAGTGGCACATTTCACTCTGAGAATTGCAATGCGACAAATCATGTCACAGATTTAGGGGTGGTAGAAGCAGTTATTGGAGTGCTGAGGGAAAGAGAATTAGAAGGTTCCTGAAAGAAGAGTGCAGATCTTAAATGAAGGAAAACTGTTCTGAGTTCAAAACTGTAGGAATGCAAGAATATTAGCCTGTTATATTTGGAATGACCATGTGTCTTTGGATATCAAGGACAGAATCTGAGTCACAGGCCATGACTGACTCTTCCAGTTGCACTGGAGAGCAAGAGTTTCCATGAGAAGGGAGGGTGTTGGATTTCTTTTTTGAAAGGTCAGGTGAAGGACATTTAGGTTTGGGTTTTTTGGTGGAGGAAGGTAATCACATGGAAGTTTGACATTGTTAAGGAATCACCAAAGGAGGCTGGATAGTAGGACCATGTGACATGGTGGTGGTATTTGAAATATCCAAAATATCCAGCAGACATCACAAAGCAAATCACAGTCCCATTCCCCAGTTGTTCCATGCACTGGGAGATGGGATTACTACAGCCAAGACACACAGAGACCACTGACTAGTGAGAAACTGGAGTTCCTAGATTAAGGAGAACCTTGGTCATTGGCTTGATGACATGTCTGCAGACATGGGTTCTGATCCCTGCTGTCACGCTGCCCATGTTACCAACCTAAAATGCAGGTTCTGATTCCTGGTATTCTGCCCTGATTTTGCCCCAAGAGCCAGTCTTTGGGAACAACAGTGCCTGAGCTGGATTTCCCACTAGCTGTGGTGTAGTTAAGCACCACTTCCAACCTTGGGGATTGTGGAGCAGCAGGAGGGAAATTAAATTCTCCGTGACACAACCGCGATGACAGCTGAGTCAGCCCTGGCTCAGGGCAGCAACATTAACAATTGATGAGTAATTTCCAGCTGTGAGGGGGTGGTTTAACCATTGTGGGCACTTCTCCTCTTTTAACCTCAAGAGCAATTATTGATGATGCTGACGCTGCGCTTGTTCCCACTGGGAAGGGTGTTGAGGATCTCAGCACAGCCAGTGGGTTCACTCCTGTCCTCCTGCCCTGCACTGTGAGGTGTGACAGCCACGTGCCATTCACGTGGACATCAACCTATACCACACTTCCCTTTACCTCTGCCCAGAAATGGCAAGTCTGGGGACCTCCCCCTGGAAAGTATAATTTGGACAGATCAGGCTGTACGTGCTCCCTTTTTAAATATGTTACCCAGCAAAGACATTTCTGGTGGCACTGGTGAGAGCAGGACAGGTGGTGTGAGGAACTGGTACCCCTTACTGTGGCAGTGGTGGGATGGCCCAGTCATGGGATTTCCACATTGTTTTTTAAGCTGTATGATTAAGAAGCTGAGATTCCTTTTGGTCATGTGTACAGTATATTTCCAGTTTCATGGATGCTCTTGCAGATCAAGCTTGAACCAACTCATAATCAACAGAGCTGGGAATGTATCTTGTTCCTAAAGGTCTTGGCCCTCTGGTCACTGTAGCCCACATCTTGTGAAGGCCTAGGACAGAAATTAGCAAATGCTGCTTTTAGCTCTTCAGAGAATTCCTGTGAACTGGGAGATGCTGGAACTCTCTCTCTCCACCCTGTCTTGGAGCCCCTCCTCTTCTAGGAATGATTGGTACTCCTGGATTGCTGCTGTTCAGCTTTGAAGGTCTCTGGCTTTGGTGAACGATCATGAACAAAGAGATTGTGATGTGTTCAGCTCTGATTACTTCCTGTTTTCCTGCCCTGAATTTCAGAACCAATGTCAAGCGCCTGAGTTTTCACATTTTAAAATGACTATCTCTCAGGAGTGACAGTTCAGCGTTTTCTTAAACTGGAGACCTTTATGATTTTCTCATTTGCTCATGCAGATTTCTTTGACACACCATTACCAGGAATATGGAAATGATAAGAAATCTGGAAATAAGTAAGAGGGCAGCTGAGCTGCACACTGCTGGAAGTGTGCACTGCCAGAACACCTGGAAGTAAAGCTGCTAATTTCTGTAGATTACTTCCACTGTATTGCCTCAGCTCTGCAGTGAAATGGTGTTTAGAATAGAGAATTTGGTCCAAACCCCATATCTCATTGTTATGGATGGTGGGTTTTGTATGTGGCACTACGTGCCATGACAAGTCTTTGTCAGAGCTGCACCACCCTGGGCACAGGAACACCAGGGGATTGGATGCTGAGGGAAAAGTACTCCCTTCTCATTTTTTTCTGATGCTGCAAATGAGTTCCCCAAAGGCACAGGGAAATGTTTAAGTTAAAAAGACAAACAAACAATGAGCTGCTTACTGATGAATGCAGATTACGGTGAGTTTGGCTTCCTCTTTTCATGCATCAGAGCCCAGAATTTCCCTTGCGACATCCATTTCAACTGCTTGGCTAAAATGGTTTTGTTTCATCTTTGCAATGTATGCAAGAAAAAAATTTCCATTAATAACATGCTCAGCCTTTCATTTGTGGTTTGTGCCTTCCCCAGAGATCGAGACAGTGAAGTTGGCCCGCCTGGTTTTCAGCAAACTGCATGAGATCTGCAGCAACTGGGTGAAAGACTTCCCCCTGCAGCCCAAGCCCCACCGCTACTACGAGACGTCCATCCACGCCATCAAGAACATGCGCAGGAAGATGGAAGACAAGCACGTCTGCATCCCAGACTTCAACATGCTCTTCAACCTCGAGGTGAGCACAGATCACGTGGGAGACACAGGTCGTGTGGGAAATAGTCTCTATTCTTTGGGAAACTGGGCTGTTTTCTGCTGAGGAGGTGAAATGGGATGGACCCGAGGAGGGTTGACAGTCCAGGGATACACCTGGTGTTGAGTTAAGGTTAGAGTTAGTTGTGTAACCACAGTTTCTACAAAGGGTATATACAACAAAGCAGCCCCTTTCACAGGTTTCTGGTGAAATGCCACCTGACTCAACAGAGTTTGTATCTGGCCCATCCTGATGCAACCACTCCTGCAGTGGCTCAAGGACTGACCTGCCCTCATGCAGAAAACAGCCCTGCTCTTGGGAGTGAGAACTGCTGCACTGTAGCCCCATGGGATAACGCAAGGCTGGAGCCTCTTTGGCTGAGGATGTCCGGGTGTAGAAGATCATTGCCAGTGGCAGAGATGAAGGGGGTCACCTTACAGTCCATCACTGAAGCCAGTTGGCAAATGGGGCTGTGCCTGTTCTGCTTTTCAACCCTTCCTCTTGGGAAGAATAGGGGCAAAAAGTAAAAACAAACCCAAACCAAACACAAAACTTACAGGACAATGGGGTGCAGCTCACATGAGGATCTACCAGCATGAATAGCTTGGTAGAACTGGGGTCATTCCACTCCATCAATTTCCTTATGTGGCCATTGGTCAGACACTCACTCTTCCTTGAGATATAAAACTGGACACTGAGGAACAGCAAAGAGAAGAAAGTAGTGAGATTTTTACTTTTAGGATCAGGTTGCATATAATTTCTTCTCTGTTACACCCTGTCACTTTAATAACCATCTTCTGCCCCATCCACATTCTTACCTTTAAATGATATTAATGCAAACAGAGGCAGATGTTTCCTTTGCCTGTCAATTGTGAGCTTTCTTATTCCAATTTGTGTTGGAGCCCATTACCTAAAAATTACAATGTGCAAATATTCCAGTCATTGAGCTGGCTGTCAAGGTTGAATTGGCACTGTCAGTGGGTTGGTGTTGTGTGTGTGAATAGGCACAGGAGTTGCTGTCTCTTGGTACCGCTTTGTTTCTCTGAACAGATAAGAAGAAGCTGAGAAAACTGACTTGAAGATGAGTGATTTTGCTGTATTTGGTTTGTGAATGTAATCACAATTATCTGATGAGGGAGCACATGCAGGTTTTTTTCAAACACAGGCATCTAAGATGATAGGTTTTAGATTTAAGAAACAAGGAGAATGAAAGCAGAGGCTGGCTGGCTTCACATTTTAACTGTACTGGCATTTTATCCCTGGTGGATTCCAGTCTTGATGCCGACTTCATGCAAACTGTATTAGATGTTCTTCTCTCTCCCTGGTTTTTGCAGCCACAAAATCTCCTGCAATTTGTTGGGAATAGCACTTCCTATTTGAGTTGTGTGACTGAGTTGTAACAAATGGGACATAAGGAGCACTGAGAGCCCTACAGAGGTGATTCTGGCAGGCCATCTCTTGCAGTTTGCAGGTTGAATTCAGCAATAAGGTGGAAATTTCCCACTGATTTAAATGAAGGTGGTCAGGGTGGTTTGTTTTTCCAGTGGAGGCTCTGCCTTTAAGTGCAATTTAGTGAGGACACCACAAATCCCAAGTTCAGAGGTTTAAGACCATCCAGCTGGCCGTTTGCATTGCTTTCTCCTGAGGTGTTTTCTTCATGTGTTTCCCTTGGCAGGACCAAGAAGAACAAGCTTATTTCGCGGTGTTTGACGGGCACGGGGGAGTGGACGCTGCCATCTATGCCTCCATCCACCTCCACGTGAACATGGTCCATCAGGAGATGTTCCAGCACGACCCAGCCGAGGCTCTGTGCCGAGCCTTCCGCGTCACCGACGAGCGCTTTGTCCAGAAGGCAGCCAGGGAGGTGAGTGGGGTCCTTGGCCTTGACTTCTAAGTCATTAATCTATACATTCTGCCTTTGTCCAAGTGCTGTGCTGGCCACAGGCCAAGGTCAGCACAGAGCTGGCCACAGAGCTGGTGCCCACTGGTGGGCTCCTCTGTGTCCCATAGAAATGCCAGCTTCCACTTCTCACAGCACCCAGTTCCTTTAGAAGGATGTTGCTGCCATTGCCATGCCCACATGTTAACTAGGTTCAGTCCTTGGGGTGGGGTTTTATCCTCACCTCTACAACATCCATTTTTTTTTGTCTCCAGAAAGCAAGAACAAATGGATAACTGAGTCATAGGCCTCCTAAACTCATGCAAGGGATGAGCTAAGTGGAGGGAACTCAGGCTGCTCATAAATAAACCTCCCTCCCAGTTCAGTAACAGGCCTGTGTGTCTGTCAATGCCAGGAAGGCAGCCAGGGCAGTCACACAGCAGACACCAGCAGAGCTGGCTGCTGACAGGCAGTTCCCATTCCAGGGATGTCACGGGGCAAATTCGGTCACTCACATCCCGCCAGGTTGGCTCCGGGGGCTGTTAGTGAGCAGTCCTAGCCATAGGGAAAGCACTGCCTGTTCCTCTCTGGGAATAGGCTCTGTACTGCACTGTCAACATGTTCTGTCCTCGAGTTAAGCACAAAAATGCTTTGAAATGGAAATGCCTTTTTTTTCTCCCCCTGTCCAGAGCCTGCGCTGCGGAACCACCGGGGTAGTGACTTTCATCCGAGGGAATATGCTGCACGTGGCTTGGCTTGGGGACTCCCAGGTCATGCTCGTGAGGAGAGGCCAAGCTGTGGAGCTGATGAAACCCCACAAGCCAGATCGAGAGGTGAGAGTGGCCTGTCTGAGCACCCCTGGGCACTGTTTCCCAAGGTACCAGCTTGGTGTGAGCTCTGCCGTGCCAGTGTCTCTGAGAGCAGCAGAGCATGTTCCAGTTACCCCGGTTTGTTTGGATGTCAGGATGGATTTGTGTACTAATCCTTTGTCTCAATTCTGGGGGCCTGCAGCCTCCCCATGCCGTGTTTGTGGCAAAACAAATATTTATGGGAGTGTTCAGCTATGATGCAGCTCTGACCCCTCTGTCCAAACAACTCTTGTGTTGCTGTTTAGGACGAGAAGAAGCGCATCGAGGCCCTGGGAGGCTGCGTGGTCTGGTTTGGAGCCTGGAGGGTGAATGGCAGCCTGTCTGTCTCCAGAGCTATTGGTGAGAGTGGCCTTCCATTCCTTTTTGAGACTTGCTTTTCTTCATAACTATGAAATTTTAATTTTCTAGTGATCAAAATTTGAAATACAGCTGAAGGTAGACCTGTGAGCAATAACCTCTACTTTTCCCCCTACAGTTTGAGGGAATAATTCCCAAATAATTGCTTTTACTTGGGGTAACAGTCATTGGCTCCATGCTGAGTTAATAAAGGGCTTCTGGATGCTGTGGCTGCAAGCCCACAGCCACGTCTGTGTGTTGTTTTTCCACAGGGGATGCTGAGCATAAGCCATATATCTGTGGGGACGCAGACTCTGCCTCCACGGTTCTGGATGGCTCTGAAGACTACCTCATCCTGGCCTGCGACGGCTTCTACGACACAGTGAACCCCGACGAGGCAGTCAAGGTGGTGGCTGACCATCTCAAGGAGAACAACGGCGACAGCAGCATGGTAGCACATAAATTAGTGGCGTCTGCCCGGGACGCCGGGTCCAGCGACAACATCACTGTCATCGTGGTCTTTCTCAGGGACATGAACGCAGCCGTCACTGTCAGCGAGGAGTCGGACTGGACAGAGAACTCTTTCCAAGGGGGGCAAGAAGACAACGGGGAAGACAAGGAGAACCATGGAGACTGCAAACGGCCGTGGCCCCAGCACCAGTGCTCAGCACCGGCAGATTTAGGGTATGAAGGACGAGTGGATTCCTTCACCGACAGAACTAGCTTAAGCATAGGGTCCAGCATCAACCTGTTTGATGATCAAGGCTATTTAGACCTGACAAAAACAGAAACTAGTACACCTCAGAGTGCCAAATGTCTGCCACCAGTCCAAGTGTTTAGTCCTGGAATACCAAAGAGTGCAGATTGGATCAGCAGCTTCCCAGCGAAGAGCGAGTCCCCAGAGCACGCCACGGCCTCAGTCTGCGGCCAGAGCCACCGTGGGGAGCACGCTGCAACTCTGAGCTCGGGTGCTGCAGGGCAGGGCATCTACAGGGTGAGGGGTTTACCCCCCGTCTTCTCTGGGCTGGAAGATGAACTGTTCCAATGCTTGGGCAAACGAGCTGCGTCCCTTCCCTCCCGGCTCTGCAGTGGGAAGAGGCGACGAGGAGCCAGGCTCAAACCAAAGTCCCACACGCCGCTCTGGGCTCACGAGCCTCCCCACCTGGAAGGAGCTGCCCTGCCTGTCCCTGCCCGGGGCCGCAGGAGCAGGAGGGTGTCGGGCCGCCCCACCCCGTGGCAGAGGCTGCTCAGTCCTAACACTTACAGCGAGAGCATGTTTTTGATGCGAAGACAAAGTAATTGTATACCAGACCCATCCCTTCATCAATGCTGTAAAATGTAACCACCCCCTCGTGTTCCCCTGTCAGACTCCCAAAGCAGACATTCCCAAAATAAAACTGGCATCATCAGAGAGCGGAAAGAGGTGGGCATTTCCGAACTGTACTCCAGTCCCCTGCAAAGCTCCAACCCCGTGTAAATAGACCTAGGAATTAACCAATGTAGTTGTCTCAATCTCAATAAAGTTTGCTGGTGGTGCCACCCTGAGCAATTCCGCAGCCGCCCGACCACCCGCACACACGATATCCAGCCACATCCAGCAGGGAAAGCCAAACAGCCGCTTCGCGTGGACAGACTCGGCCAGGGCACAGTCCTCAAACACGCAGAAGGTCCTGAGAAATGTCTGTGGAGCAATACTTACAGGATGAGCTGCTTTAGAACTGCCAAACGTTTCTTGAGCGGGGGGGAGGTTTCCATAGAGTCGAGGCTTGGGGGGGTTTTTGTGTTCTGCTTTCTGTTCATTCCAGGTGAGCGTTAAGATGAATTAGAAAATCACATCCACTTTTGCAGGTAGATGACTAAAAGCCATACAGGGTTTACCAGGTACCTTAGGAATGGACACACTAAGCTCCTGCTGCTCTGGTCTCAGACTCCCATCGAGGTACAGACTCATCATTTACCTTTTTTATTTTTTTCCATGTAACATAAAATGTGGAATATGAAGGAACCTTTTCTCGTAGTTTAAAAAAACCTGTTTTCCTGTGGCTGGAGGTGCAGTGTAGGGAATTTCGTATTTTTCTGGTGCTTTTAGCGGCATTTTTCTTGTTTCTCAGTTTAGGAAACTGTTCTCAATTAGTTGAACCTGATTGTGCTTAATGCTTTGAGCCAACCTCTTCCCACCGTAACTTCATCTCAGGTCTTAAAAGAAACCAATCCATGGAAAGTTCAGGACAACACTCTGTCCCTCCGCCCGTCGCACCGGAGATCGGGAGCAACTGGATGAGCTGTTTGGTTTCATTGATGATTTCTAGATGGCAAAGGCATCGTTTAATGTCACTTGCAGCAGGAAGGAAGGTGAGCTGCAGCATGGGTGCTGCGGTGGGGTGTGGTCAGGGTGTGTAGCACTGGATGCTGGGCTGCCAGAGCGACCCAGAGCGGGTGGAAATGCTGAGGGTGTGCATGAGCAGGGGCTGAGCTCGGGCTTCAGGGTGGAATCCACTGCTCTGGGTCACCCTGGGTCCAGGGGGCCTGTGAGGAAGGTCAGCTGCCCCTGTTTGGCAGTGGCCACCAGCCCCTCCCCGCTCCCCAGGGATGTTCCACCCTCAGGGAGCCGTGAATTGGGACGTAAAGAAGCAGCCGATTCCCATCAACTCCACCAAGCCCAGATCCTGTTACTGTCCTTTGTTACAGTAAGACTTTTGGAGGGGTATGAATAACATAAGTCTTCATAGGCACTTAGTGTCCCATTCATATCACTTTAGCAGTAACAATAGCAGTATTAGTGTTTAGCTAGAATTTGCAAAGTATTTTAATATTAAGTAGTCAGGAGATTATTCAACACGACAAGATGGCAAGGCTTGAATTCTGCCAATTTCTGCTGCTTCTCTCTTTGATGCACTATTTTAAAAGCAATCTGATGAACAGCAAAAGGCTTTGTGAGTAACCAGGAGTTGGAGTGTGGCTTTAGATTCCTTTGATCTTTCTCAGACTTTGTTTTAATCTTATGGGATCATTGGCTCTTATCTGTCATCTTATTCCGCCTTAGCTGTTGTCAACGTTCTCTTTAGCTGCAGCTCATGTTCCAAGTCAGATTTACCGAGGAAATTTGAGAAACCATGAAATGGTAAAATATGCAACTCTGGGGCATCTCTGTGGTGCCTTTGTTTTAAATTATTCACAGTAATAATGACTCGTTGGAAGTCCATCTTTAGCCGAGTGTCGTGTTCCGGAGAGAAAGGTGGTGCAAGTGCAATTCTTTGTGTGAGTAAATTAGAATGAAACCCGTTACGGATGATAGAGCTTCTTCCCAGTCTGCAGGAGCAGTTGAAGAGCACTGGACTGCATGTGTGCTGTTTTGGGAAGGATTTAGCTTTTTAGGTGTGGATTCATAACTGATGACTCTGCAACTCATCCCATTTATCTTGCTAGGAGAAAATCCACCATTGTAGTTCCAGTGTGGTCAGGTAAATCCATTGTATAGATAGAGCAAGTGTTCATTTCTTCACTAACTGCATATTTATAGAGTAGATAGGAACCATTTGTAAGGTAAGTCCTTTAAAGTTCTATAATATTAAAAATAGTGGTTATTGGTCTGATTATGCTGCTCTTGATTCTACAACTAGACAAAAAGCAGTGCTTGTGAAATGCAGTGTTTTCTCTTAATGCCACTGGTAATAGGAAGTAGTTCTCTTCAGTTCAAACTCCTGTGCCCTTATTTGCTGCTTGCTGACGTAAGCAATAATCCCTCTCTAACGGTATCTAAGTGTTCTGTATCTCGTACTTTGATTGTCTATCTGGTGACAGTGTAAAACCTTAGCCTAATAGAGAAGTATCTCATTGTATTTATTAACTGTTGATACTGAGATTCAGTCTGTGACCTGTGTTTTGTATTTTTATCGTGTATCTTTAGTGGTGGTGAAATTTGTATAACGAATCTTTCCAATAAAGAGCTGAAGTATCCCTTTCCCGCGTTAACACAACCCCATCCGTTCCGGTTGGCGTGGTAACCGTGGTGGCAGAACCAGGAGGTAGCAGCGAAAACATGACTTTATTTATTTTGTTTCCAGTTGTGTTGGTTTTGAGGAAGGGGCTCCAGGCTGGTTTTGCCTGAGGCTGCTCCAACCTTGCTCGTGAGCTCTTCACTGTGAGGACTGGTGGGATCCCCACGATCCTGGTAGTTTCCTGTGTACTTTTCCATGTGCAACTCTGAGGAATGTGTGCGGTGCAGAGAGCAGAATAGCACCAGAGCAGGGAGCTGTTAACCCATTCGATTTGCACTAAAGGTGGGTGGAAACACAATGTATATAACTTTTCTTTACCTAGAAGTGCCATCAATTGTCCTTGCGAGTTCAAACCATCCAGAACCTGAGTTGGGTCGCGCCGTGACGCCGAAGGACAATGTCAAAGCAGACTTTTAACGCCACGTTTCTGGTGGTGCATCATCGTAGAAACTCCGCCTGTTTTTGGAACACTGTGTGTCGTGAGACCGTTGTCCCATGGGCAGATGAGGCAGGAGGAGTTGTGTGTGTATAGACATGGCTGCTGTAGTTCAGGTCCACTGTCTCCTCCCTGCACCCTCCCGACCCCAGCAATACTCCACGGGAAAGCAAACTCAGAAAGATTGGTCTAAATTAGGGGCTGCTTTAGCACAATTGCCTCGCTTGGCACCAGTCACATAAACAAAGCCATCCAAGGGGATACTGCAGCTTTGTTCATGGCTGTAATTTAGGGCAATCTTTCTTTAATTCACACCCTCTTTGCAACAGGAACAAACCTTCCTACCCTTGTATCATGTGCAATAAGTAATAACGAAGCATTAACACGACTCTGGCTCCAGTGTCCGTATCCTTCTCCAGCCCTCGCGACTCGGCGACGGCTCCTGCCAGCATTACAGAGAAACCACCCCACCTGTCAGGGTCTCCTACAACTCCTGTACGTCGCACTCACCTCGTGGTCAGTTTTTCCTCTCCTTCCCTCTAGAAGACACCTCTGGACAAGAACAGGGGAAGTGGCTGAGCTCACCCCCAGAGCTGCTGCTCGTGGCCAGCCAGGCGTGGTGTCAACTCCTGGGTGCTCCTGTTGACCCTTCTGTAGTACCTTGTTCATGAAACATGTTCTTTGCAAAGTGAATAAATTAAAGCTAATCATGTACCAGTGTTGGGACTTTCCATCTACAACCTTGTTCTACAGTTCACCCGCGAGTTTAGTTATAACCATGTATTAGTCATCCATATTTTATTTATGAAAGCTGTTTATACAGGAAAAACTGTTTTACCAATATCTTAATAAAACAGTAATTTAAACCACACTTCAGATAGCCTGATTATTTAAGAGCTAACAAAGACAGCGACCAATGTGTTTACTCTGGTGAAAGGGAGTTTCCTTTGTGTCCCCAAAGGGGCAGGGCTGTAATGGAATAGTCCAAGTAGAGAATTAAAGTCTTCCAAGCCCCTTTCCCCACTTCTTTACAAACCAGCTCCATAAGGCAAGCAAACCAACAGCTGGACACAACCTGGGCTGCATCAGCCAATTCCTCCAGCTTGGGTATCTTATTAAATCATGTACTGAATTGGCGGAGCTCAGTGAGGGCACTAATGGGACTTGGTGCAGTAACCCACACACAGCCCCTCAGAGAACAGGCTGTGCTCCCCCTGCAGCCCAGAAACACAAACCAAGCTGGGGAAAAACAGCAGAGGCCCCTTGGTCTGGCATTTACAAACACAGCTTTAAAAATCCCACAGGGGGTTAAGTGGTTTTCAGTTAGTAAGTAAGGAAAAAGTGAGAGGGGGATGACAGGGAAAAGTCCTCCCATGAGCAGCCCCTGCAGCTGACCCTGAGAGCCTCCACCACTCCACTTACAAACCTCTCAAACTCCACGTCAGGTTTCAACATTCATTTTATTAACAAAGTGCAAACAGTTTTAAACTAAGAGTTGTACAGCATGGCCAGGGTGGCACATTCACGCGGACACGGCACGGGCGGCCAGACACGACAACAGGGCAGCAGGAGCTGGCAGGGCCTCATGCTTTGTCACACACCAGGGAGCAGCTCCCAGAGGAGCTTCACGAGGAGTTTAGCAGCTCAAAATGCAACAAAAACAGTGGCAAAGAGTTTGGCAATGGGTGCGGTTGGTCCATGTCACCGACCGGGAACACCTGGGGCAGGGGCTGCTCCACCCCAGCCCCGGTGAGTGCAGCGAGCACAGCCCCACTCTGGGGGCAGCTCCAGCAAGGCAGGACCCCCCTCCCACACCAGGGCTCAGCTCCTTCCCCACAGACCCTCAGAGCAGGGAGGCTGGTAGGGCCAGCAGGAATGCAACCTGTAGTGTAAGGCCTTGCAAGGTCGTTGTGCCCCAGGGCCAGGTTTAAGACAATGGCAGAAGAACCACGTTTGACAGAATGGAGAGCACACACAGCCATCGACAGCAGCCTCGGGCTCAGCTCCAGGGAACACACACACCTCTGCCCAGGGATGCAGCTGTGGCTCTTCAGGCCCCAGGCCCACGCTCTACCTGCTCCAAACAAAGACATCACTGAAACCCCCCCTGCTGGGGCAGCTTTGAGGCTTCCAGCAAACACAGTCTTGGCAGTGAAGCTTTTTTGTGTTGTGCTGATCACAGAAGCCTTCAGAGCTCAGCCTGCCTCATGCCCAGACTCCTCAGACTCAGGGCAGTCATGGCCTCACCCCACTGCTGTTGGTCCTGTGGTGGCCAAACACAGGGCTCAGGCTGTCCCCCCACCCACAGTGTTGTCTCTGTGGCTGCAGCTGCTGGAGCAGCACAGGGAAGGGGCAGCCCCAGGGCTGCAGCACCTCAAGGGCTGGCTGAGGAGAAATGTCCCCCTTACCTGGCACTGTCGTCTCCAGGGACAAAGCCCAGATCATCAGAACTGACTTGCTCACCATCCGGCACCACCGAGGAGTGTTCTGGGGGGAAACACCAACAAAACCCAGTCACCCTCCCCAGAGGGCTCTGCCACAGCCACTGCTGCTCCCTCCCCTCCCCTCACTCAGCCCAAATTTCACCCTGGGACAGCTGTGGCCTCACAGTTTGATCCATTTGATTGGAAATTACAGCTGTTACATGAAAGATGAGTTTCCCAAACTCCACTGAACTGCTCCAAGCTAATTCCTGCCAATTAAGAGGCAAATCCATGTCTGAGGCAGTGGGTACGTCCCTGGAATTAGCCTACTTACAGTGCCAGTGGTGGCACGCAGGGAGTTCCAGCTCAGAACTAGTGCTGTGGGTTTTCCAGCCCTTCCCTGGGAGACTCACCTAAACTGACTCCTCAAGGCTAGAAAGAGTTTCCTTCTCCTGTTTTGTTCTGTTTTAACTGGAATCCCAAGAGAGGAGTTCCAAATTTTACTGGTCCTTGCTTGAGCTTTAACACCTGCACAGCCCCCCCAGGGATCTCCATCCACAGACCTGTGGGAGTGTTTGGGAAGATCAGCCCTACCTTCACTCGAGGGCTGGACAGAGAAGGCCTGGTTAAACACCTCTGAGGGCGAGGTGGCCTCCTCCTGCTCCTCGTTCTCCGTGTCACACTCGATGTCACTGTCACTGCTCATTCCTGGCAGGAGGTGAAGGACGTGCTTCTGAGACACCCCGGCTGCAAGAGAGACCAGAGAGACACCCCAGGCAAGGTCGATGGTGAGATTCACACAGCTGAAGCATCTGACTTTTTCCACACAGAATTCCCAGTCTCAGATCCCAGGAGCACATGCAGAGCTCCATGTGCTTCCCAGAGCACTGAGGGGGCTGACAGAGCAGTGGGTCCTGGCCCTGACCACGGGGCTGGATTTGGCCAGGCAGCTCCACTCGACAGGAGCAGCTCCCACAGGCCCTCAGCTGAGCCCAAGCTCAGGAATCCACAGCTCCTTCCCCCCCTCCAAAGGCTGCTCAGTCTACTCTGCAACTGGGACAGAAATAAAAGTTGCTTTTGGAACAGCTGAAAGGCAGCACAACCCGTGGGGCAGATGGACCTGCCAGAGCCTTCAAGCAATATTGTATGTGAGTCACAAACAAACATCCCCTACAAAGCACAACCTCAGCTCTGGGTGCCATCAAGGTGGCTTTGGCTGGGCCACACCTTGGGCAGCCAGAACCCTCCCCCTGCAGCTCTGTGGGTGGCAAGGGCTCTGCTCTTTTACTTTCTTAGCAATGAGTGTCAACTCTTAAGAAAAGCAAAGCGAGGGGCCAACTCTACTGTAAGCTTTTCCTCTGAAAGGAAAAGAAGAATTGTACTATTTGCTTCCTGGGGTTTTTAACAATGAAGTATTTGAGGTTTCAAAGCCCTTTCCCATTGGGCTCCCTGCTCCAGGAGCAGAGCTGCATCACGATCACGCTGCAGTGACTAAGAGCACAAACTCAGCTCTGTCACTGAGAGACCTTCTGCAAATGCCACCTCCCACACGGCCCTGCACACACTGCAGCTCCACAGGGATGCTGGCACCTTAATATAGGCTGTGTGCTCCACTCCAGGCATTGAAATTCAAATCAGTGCAGGGGTGGAAGGCAGGAGAGTTTTAGCAAGATAAGAAAAACTCTTCTACGTGGACTTTAAAAAAAAAAAGAAAAAGGCAGTATTATTTTTTTCCAGCATGGAAAGGATGCAGGAAGGGAGGGGGGGAAGTTTCCTCCAAGTCTCTAAGGAAACTGGCTGATGTGCCACAACACCCAGCACGAGGGAGGACGTGGAGGAAGTCACCAGGGGGTTTGTCCCTGAGGGCAGGAGGTGGAACAGCCAAGGTCACTGGCCACTGTTGTAATTAGACAAGAAATTCTTTTCAAGGCCACTCGACTGAACACCAAAGCAAAGACCTGGAGACATAACAAGAGGTCCAAGAAGCAGCTGGTTGTCCAGAGAGGGAGGCAGCAGCAGCCCTGCTGCAGCAGGACATCCCCCTTCCTGCACAGACAGAAGGACACAGACCTCCTCTCCTTTTCAGGTTTATTCTGCTGCTGGCAAACATCACAAAGTTCAACAGCCATGAAAGCAGGCTTTGGGGTTTGTTGGCTTTGGGGGGTTTTTTTCTCTCCCCTTCAAGCTGCTCCCTCTGCAGAGGCAGCTCAGCAGAGCCCGCAGTGCTGCCCCACTGCTCCTGCCCCCCACCACAGCCCAGTTACCTTCCTCTGGGCCTGCAGAGGTGCCTTCAGAAACCACCAGCCCCTGCAGCTCCCCGGGCTCAGGGCTGCTCTCCAGCCCGCCTGGCTGGGCTCCTTCCGGCCGGCAGCCTTTGGAGTTTGAGCTTGGGAAGGGATTTAGGAGAAATACAAAGCCCCACATTAGAAATTCAGCTATAGAAACAAATTCTTTTAGTGCCACATCTAGTTTTACTCATTGCTTAATTCTCCTGTATACCCACTTAAGCTTCCAGCTTTGATTGATTTAGAAATATTTAAAACCTTAAAGAAAATCTCCAAAGTTCAAGTATTTTCCAAGAAAGGCAACTTAGCTAATTAGAAATAACCTGAGCACTCCATTGCCCTTTGCTTAGTTGCCCAACAGAGAATTATCATGAAATAGCTGAAAAATAGAGTCACAGTGAAGAACATCATCTTAAACAAGGAAATCAAAAGGGATTAATTCCCATTAGAGGGTGTTTTGCATGGAACAGTGGGCAAACAGACTGGGGTGTCTTTCCAATCCAAGTGTCAGACTCCAGCCACAGCTGATCAAAATGAAAGAAAAAAGAAAAAAAAAAAAAAGAAAAAAGAAAAGACAACTTGTAACCTAGTTATAAACCCAAAAATTGATGTCCAGAGGGAACAGCAGCAAGCAAGTAAACTTCAAAGTAATTTGTCTTTCATGCTACAAGTACCTGGTTTTAGTAGATTGTGGGTTTTTTGGTAGATCAAGGAAAGGTGGGGGAGGAGATAACAGGAGGAAAGAAGAGTAAAACCTTTACCCCAGAGCACCAACTTTCCTGGTCTTCTCTGCAGCAGCCAGGCCAGGCAGGGCAGGCACTGCCCCGTCGGAGTCGGAGCCCTCGCAGGGTCTGTCCTCGGGCTTGGGCAGCGCCTCGGCAGCGCCGGCCAGCGCCCGGTGCCGGCTGCCCACCTTGGAGCTCCCCAGGCCACCTGGGCAGAGAGACACAGCTGAGACTCTCCCCTCCCTTCTGAGCACCTGAGAGGGGCAAACCCCCAGTTCTTGTGTCACGTGTTTTGTTTCCACTCGAGGCAGTGAAACCCCGGCTTGGCAGAGCTCGGGAGCAGCACCACCGTACAAATCCTTGCACCACGTGGGTTAGGGGTTCTCCTGAGTCCCCTTGAAGCCAAATCACAACTTAAACCTGGGTCAGCACTTTTTGATCCAGGATTTTCACTCCAAAGTTCACTCCTGAAACACCTTCACTGAGACCCAAAGCAACCCCTCATAGGAGCATTTATGTTCTACCACCTGCCAGGCTCAGCTCCCACAGGCACAGGAACACCCACCACACGTGAGAAAGGATGCAGGGGAGCAGGCAAACTCCAGCTGCCAAAGAAAAGCCTAATGGGAAAGCTTTTGCACCACGTGGCCTTGCTCACCTTCAGGGCTCTGAGTGTCTCCCTTGAGGCGCAGGTTCCCGTCCCCACAGTCCATGGCTCTCCTCAGGGACAGGCTCCCTGCTGCTCCAGAGCGAAGGGGCTTCACTGAGCTGCTCTTCTTACTGGCAGCTGCAAGAAGAGTTTTAAGATGTCACAAGTGTTCAGGCAAACCACTGCAGTATCCTGTCCCTGTGCTCAAGTGAAGATCCCTATTATTCTCAGTGCTAATTAACTCCCAATCCCACACAAAGCTCCCTCCACGCCCTTTCTGTCCAAGGCCTGAGACAGAGGGAAGCTTGGCTGGCTCTGGGTATGGCCAAGACTGCCCCAGTCATGTTCACCTGCTTTACACTGAGACACCCACATTCCTTCAGCCAGCATGAGAGCATAAAGGATAGGGAGACCCAAATCCTGGCTCACCTGGATTTTAGAGATTTCAAGTGACTAAGTACAGCAAAAGCCTGTTTAATTTGTTCCCTGGCAAGCCCCATGCAAGAGCCTCAGATTCACAGCTGGGCCAGCTACAGAGCAGACACCAGCTCTGGACAGTTCAACACTGGGCTCAGCCTCAGAGCATTCCCACTGCACCAGGTGTGTCACTGGTTGTGCAGTAAAGCTGTGGTGCTCTTACAGAGCAGGGCTGAAACCCTTTTCAGTAATATTTACTTCCTCACAGGCAGGGCAGGGCTCTGTTTCTGGTGCTCACAGCTGAGCCTGAGGTGCCACAAAAGGCCTATTTCCAGATGCTGGGAGGTATAACCCCCCTGTAAGGGTGACATTCACATCCCCCCTTCCCCATGCACTTACAGTTCCTTATGTAACAGCTGGTGACTGAGGACTTGGTCAGCAGTTCCATGCCTATTTCCTGCAGCTTGCTGCAGCTGTCGGTGCCACAGGCAGCCAGAGCCCCCTGCTCGATGGAGAAGAAGCTGGGCTGTGCCTCCCCCGAGCCAGCATTGCTGCTCCTCACTTCAGACAGCTGGTTCTTCACATCTGACATCTTGCTCCGAACTTCAGCCATCTGGGTCTTCAGCCTTTTCAGCATCTTGAGGTCGGGCGGCACGCGCCACATGGCCTGGTGCCGGCGCTGCTCCCGCTCCTTCAGGGAATAGGATGAGGCTTCAGCACAGGCACAGGGAGAGAACACAGCAGGAGGTGAGGAAAACCCTTCTGCAATAGTCACACAGAGCTGGGTTTAACTGCTCTAAGAGCTCTACCTTTGCCATGCTATCAAAGTGAGGGACATGGAGATATTCTCGTGTCCTGGTATGGCACCGTACTGAGGCTGCAGAGACACCAGGACAGCAGGGTTTTGCTCCCTGGCATGGAAGAAGGCCCCAAAACCTGCTCTCTGGAAGAGCCCAGGCTCCCAGTAGTGCTGTAGGGGTTCTGGTGACACCTGAGCTACTACTCTGTATTGCCAGCCAAGCCTGAGTTCACAAACCGAGCTGCCAGTTCATGCCAAATTTCTTTTCAGAAAAACTGCTGACTGTATGTATAAAATTCTCATACCACCAACACAGAGAACTCAAAGAAATCAGAAAGCAGGGGAGGAATTCCCTCACAGCAGAAGAGCAGGTTGAGCAGCCAATACCTGGGCAAGACCACGTGCTCTCAGCTAGAATTAGATCAAGCTGGATGTTTATGTGTAAATTCTGCGAGTGTTTCACTGCAAATTCAGCTGTTCCAAACCAGAGAGTCAAGTGGCTCTTAGAAACCTTCACCTCAGGAGGTGAACTCTGGCAAACTCCCAAGGCAACAGCGGCTTTCTCTTAGTTGACCAACCTGAATAAGCTCTGGGAACAGTCAAAGCTCAAGGGGACCTCAGTGAAATGGGGGTTTTGGCTGTGCAACCAGCAGCTAAAGATGGCCAGGAGGCCTTTGAGCACAACAGCAGAGCTTCCTCCTGCTCCAGTGGCACAGCACCAAGTGCAAAGCCCTCTCCTGAGCTCCTTTTGTCCAGGGCTTTTTCCAGGCAAACCAGAGCTGAGACTCACAGTTTGGGTGCTGCTCCCCCCTGTTTGTACTTATGGAAGTGACTTCCCTTTTTGGAAATATGGATTACACCCACTGAAAATTCATGACTGTTTATGTAACTACATTTAAAAAGCTAATGACAAAGGAACAAAGAGGAACAAAGAGGAACAAAGGGTCTGAGCCAGCTTTTAGATTCAGTGACACCATTGGCACTGTGGCAGCAGAAACAAGCCCTATTTGTAGCAAAGGGACCATTATTTCTCTTCTGTTCTGGTAAGTCACCACCTGGTTGTTCCAGAAGGACCTGAAATGAGATGCTGGGGTGGTGGGCCAGCAGCTCCAAACATGATAAATGCGTTACGGAGGTTTGATTTCATTTTAATTCTTCTCTAACAAAAGCAGGGGAAGGAGGAACCTTCAGGAGCAGCCCTGGGTGCAGAACTCCCAGCCCTCCTGCTTGTGCTGCACAGGGAGTTAATTGCTATTCTCGGTTGAAGGGTCCTGACTGAGCCACAAATACCCTTCAGAGTCTTCAATTATTCAAATACCATCACTATTTTTGGCTCCTGACATTTTAATCTCTTTCACAAGCACTTACATGTGCTCTTCCAGTGTTACAACTACACACATTCTTCTAGTTCTAATTGCCTTTTTTCATGCAAAAATAAGTTCCAGGATTAATTCTGTTAGTTTACTTTGTTCTCCAAGTCCTCCCAGCCACTCTGTGTCCCAAATGTGTGGAGCTGCTGCCTCAGCAGAGCTGTGCTGGCTCTCAGGGCTAACCCCCTCCAGGAAAGGCCCTTCCAGTCACCTCCCCCTGCACTCTGAGGCGTTTCCAGGCTGGAATTAACTCATCCAACACGTGCTGTGTTTACCTCTGTTCTGCAGGAGAGAGGCAGGAGGACGTGGCTGAAGGCCCCAAAGGTTTTCCATCCCATTCCTGTCTTTCAGATCCAACAAGTGGATTAAAATCAAGGGATCTATATCCAGCAAACTGCTACTGGCTGTGGAGCCCAGGGCACTCGCTCCCCGCCGGGAGGGTCTCCCACTTGCACTGCTGTAGCTGTGGCTTGTACCTAAGGAGGAGACACAGAGAGAGTGTAGGACACAGGCATGCATAATTCCCTGTGAAAAATAAAGAGGCAGAGTTATCCAAGCAGATTAAGAATGAAAACATTCCATGAAACTTAACAAGACGTCGGTGTTTCACGGGTTTACGGATTCTGAAAGCAATCAGATATGCTTCTAATTAAAGTTGAAGATAAAAAGCACAGGGACGGGGGAAGTGCTTCACTTCATACCTTTTATGTAAATTTCTTAATAAATAGACTTGTTAACTAATCAATACAAAGAGCATTTATTTTGAGGACATGCACATAGGCTTTCCAGGTGTGGGGTGTGTGTCCCCAGCTAAATTAAGGAGGGCAAACCTTCAGGGAAGTTTCTACTTCTGATGGGAACACGAGGGGTTTCAAGGAGGCACAAAGCTGCCCTCCAAACTTATCCATCATTTTTAAACCAGCACATTCCAAAGATCCCCCCCTGTTCTTTATTGAACTGATGGAGTGTTTCTGCTACACTGCAATAATCAGCACAGAGCACATGATGCAGCATTTCCAAAAATAGCAGTGCCTGCAGAACACACAGCTTGGCGTTGCTTCCAACAAGAGCAGGGGAAGGAATCCAGCAGCGTTCCACAGGGCTGGGAATTCTGAAGTCCTCTGCCATACCTGATGCTCCAGGAGCAGCAGCAGCTGCTGCATCCTCCACGAGGTCTCCCTCCTCCAGCTCCATGTTACTGGTGTACTCCACGTCGTTCTCTCCAGACCTTGGAGGGTGATTGGGGTGGCAAAAGGACAATACAACTATTAGCTTTCCTCATCTCTTGTTAGACATTATGGCACAAACCTCCAACACAACACAGAGTGCTGTATTTTCTGCATTCCACGTTAAACTGAACAATCAAAGTGTGGTGATTAAATGACTGACTCAGCCAAGAGGCCAAAAGTGCCACACGTACCTAGACTGCAAAATCTGATCCTGCAAACAGCTACATTTGCATGTGTTGTAACACCTTCTTGTGTTTTAGTAAGGATTCCAGGATCTGACATTGGCTCAGCTAAGGGGTTTGAATTCCCTGGTTTAAGCACCTGTCCTTATTATCACTCTCCTACTGCTACAACACTTCCCAAACCCAAACCTCTCCTTCATTACAGTGTTGAATCATTTCTCAGTAGTGTTTTGAGAAAGACCCTTCACAGACTATCACTTGTCAAAGACAAATGCAACACTAAAACAAATAAAGAGATCAGAAAGACGGCGACTAGCTGGCCAAAAATTCAATGTTTAGCACTAAGTGTGAGTTCATGTGGTTTCCAGCATGGGAACCACCCCTCACATTGCACTGGAATCCCACACAGCCCACAAATGTGTTACAGCAAAAGGAGTAGTTCCCCCTGGAATCAGGATGACCACCCTGGCAGACAAGGTGATGATGTGAAAGGCACTTTAAGTTACTTACATAGTTTCTTCATCAATGTCATTCTCTTCAGTGTTACTAGTTGCTGTTGAACTTGCTGACGAGCTGCTGCCATCAAGGTGGTTCACCTCCTCTTCTCCAGCAAGATCAATATCCAGGTCCCCATCTGAGAGCTCGTGCTAAAGGAAAAGCAGTGAGATTTTGATAAAAAAACATGTTGGTTGCACTTTGATGCATCCCCCAAAATCTGTGAACAGAAACTCTCTCTCCCCAGGGTCATACTAGCACACAGAAGGGTCTCAAAGCACAAAAAAGGCTGTAGCAGAAGTTGGATTTTTCAGCTGGAACTTGGAAACCTTTTTGTGGAGGGGTCTATTAGCTCTGTTCTGGAACAACTCTCTGGAGTCACCTCTCACTGGCAGCTCTTGAGTGTGTCATCTCCCATTTCCATACCAAGGGTAATAAACCCAGTCTGCAATTCAGGAGTTCCCCATGGTTTCTACTGCTATGCTATCACAGAAAGCTACACATAAACAACTCTGTGTAGGAACCAGAGAATTCAAGTCCTACATTCAAGTCCTCATGCTGGGTCTTGTCCTCCTCCTCTTCCTTGCTGTCCCGTGCCAACCCTGGAGCAGTGAAGTTCTCAAGCAGAGCTTCGATGCTTTGGCCAGGTTTCTTGGATCTTGTTTCTGAGCCATCGTCGTTCTGGGGACTGAGGTGAGTGTCTGGAGGTGACACACCTCGTGACTTCTGAGTCCGGGACAGCTCAATTGCAAGCCTCTGAAATACCACAAGGACACACAAAAATAAACAGGGCAGACGACAATGGAGCATCCTCACCCAATCAATAAGGTTGGGGACTTGCACAGACACTATTTTAATGACACCAATCTCAAACTCCCGGGACCAACCATTTGAACCTAACCCAGGAAAAGGTCAGTGAAAGGTGATTTTACATTAACACACGTGCCACTTACCTCCTTCAGGTTGTTTATTTGCTGGATGTAGCTCGTCTGAGCTGCCTCCAGCTGAGCAATGTACCAGTGCTGGTCTCGGCACTTCTGGAAGAAGGTTGGTGAGCGCACTTGGAACCTGCAAAGGAACATTGAAAAAGCTCTTGATGGGGATTTTTGTATCGCCCCCCTCCACCCAAAAAGCCCTGCAGAAGAACACCTTAAAAGCTAGTGATGAAATGAAGTCAGCAGACAAGAGGTGCTCGTGTACTCAGTGTCCTCAACACCCTGACTGGCAGCAGGAGAGTTCTATAGGAGAGGTGGTTTCCTCCCAAACCCACACTAGCAAAATTCCCACACTACAGACAATACTTGAGGCAGATGGATAGAGCTTGTGTATTTTGTCCTAACATTGCAATTCCCAATGACTGCATTAGTGCTCTTAACTTACAGACTCTCTTTATTCCCCGAGTTCTCCTGTGCTCACTCCAGCTGTTTCTAAAGAGGGGGACAAAGCACCCTTTTGCTTTAATTCCATCACCTACAGATCTCTAACCCAGGCTTATTAACGTGAGGAGTAGCTACTCCTCAAAGCAAGAGAGTCACTTCAAATTGCCACAACTCCCTTTGGCACCTTTTTCTCCTTTGAGGCTGCTGACGGTGAAATCCATTTAGGACAAAACCCACCAGAGTTCTTTTAAATCCCTGCCCTTAAGGATTTCCTCTTTCAATGGCAGATGTGGCACTGTGGGCCACAAGACAGAGCTGTGCCCCCACCTGAGGATCACGGTGTCGTTCTGCCGGTTCAGGTAGCCCTCGTTGGCCAGCAGGTCCAGGCGGAAGAACCTGTTGTAGCCCCAACATTCTCCAACCTCAAAGTCAGAGGCAAACTCCCTGATGATGTTCTTGGTGGGGTCGTTGGTGGACTGATGAACCATCTCCACACGGTACTCGTACCTGCACAGGGGGCAGGATCCCAGGGATCAGCACCCAGACAGGGGTGGGGTTGATGAAGGGTCAGGTTCACAACTGCACTTCCCCAGAGGCTGCTCTGCCAGCTCAATGGCTGGTTCAGCCTTAAAATTCTACTGGGCACTTGTATAAACAGTGCAAGGAGGCAGAAAGCAGTAGGAGGCAGAGTGAACTCCAGGACTGAGCACTGCAACACCAATACTCTTATCAGCTGTTTTGCCAACTTGCTTTTTACCTTGAGAAAGGCACTGAGCAACAACTCTTATCTCTGGGCACAATTCAAAGCTCAGTGAACAACAGAAGTGTCACCATTCTTTTCAAGAGGGCTCTGCATTAGTCCTTAGCAACACCACAGAGCCTGAGGTCGTCCTCTGCAAACACTGAAAGCAAAAACCCCAAAGTTTACTCCAGGGTCACTTACTTGGATGTCTCTGGCAATCCAGCAGACAGCTCCAAGAACACAGACAGGTAGTAGCCCCTTACCACTCCATTTCCATCCTTCAAATAAATAACATGGAGAAACTCATTAAAAAAAGAAATGAAAAACCAGAAAAAAAACCCACCAAACACCTTGATATAGAAGGTTTAGAAAAGTTTAGAAAACAGCTTCAATCAACACTGAATTTGCAGAAGGAATCTACTTTGGATGCTACACTTGTGTTTTTTAGTCTTCAGTGACCTCCTAGCAAGGACATGAATCAGCAAGGAATTTGCACCTGGAAGCACCTACACAGTGTAGGTGGTATCTCAGATACATATCTCAAGGCAAAACTTTAATTACTCTAGTAACACTTTAGGGGTTTGATTAAGTGGAAGTCTGAATGGACAAACACTTGTCAATGTATTGGAAAGACATTTTTTCATGTTAAACATTAGTTCTGAAATATTTTACATACAGCCACATCTCAAAGCTACTTATTTTTGAGAAAAGAGCAATTTCCTCAGGGAAAAAAAACCAACAAACCCATGCAACATGAAAAAGTTAGATCAGTTAACTGAGAAACAATATTAGAGTCACCAGAAATGGAGAAAAAGTACAGCAAAACCTCCATCACACTCACCTGAATCAAGGACGAAGAATGGCTCAACTTGAATCCTCCAGGTTGAAGAAACATTTCAACTTACCATTGAAAAAATAGATTTTAATGCCTTCTGACAGCACACCTCATGTAGCCAATCCTGAGTTTACAACACCCTGAAAACCTACACACCATTCCATCTCTGCACTGCAAGAACACAGTTCTGGGCATCTGTGGCCTTAACAAACGGGGCCAGTTCTCTGGAGATGCCACAAATCACTAACAGACAACTGGCACTCCACCACCAAACAGCTATTTCTCCAGAGCAGTGCACTGGGAAAAGCTCCCACCTTGTGGGATAACATCCAGAAGTCAGAATATTCAGGCCACTGAAAGGACTTCAGTGCAATACACGTTTTTAATGTCCAGTTTGAGAACTGGATGCACACTGGACAACTAATACCTTGTGCTCCTCCCACCTTCCCCAATAAGTGCTTTTCATAAACATATATAAGTTATTCTATACCTCATTCCTGTAAAACATCTGCCAAAAACCCACTGAGACAAAGGCTAAAAACACCTACTAAAATTCTTATGCCATATTGGTAAGACCCATTTTTAACTGCTTTTAAATCAACCAGATGAACTACACTGAGAATGTTCATGCTGGGTGTCTGGAGGCAGAGAGGGGACTCTCCAACCTTATTATGCTCTTTTCCTACAGCTTTTTATGTACAACATGAGAAGAGGCTGATGATTCCTCCCAGGAGAAGCCTGGCAGTGCTGCTGAAGTGTTTGGAATGGGGCAATGGCTCTAGCTGAAGACACAACTCACCGGGTAAACCTTTAACCTCCAGCAAAGGCCTGACACTTGCAGGGGGGGGCTGTACACAGGATCTGCTCGCTGGCGCAGCGTGCTGTGGAGACAGGACACAACACCTCAGGTGGGACACAGCAAAACCCTCCAGGGAACAGTGAAAGGCACAAACTCCTCCACTGCTACACTCCAGAATCACCCCTCGTGCTGCACAGGGCAAGGAGCAGCAAAAGGGTGAGTGTCCATCCAAATGGATGTATTCCTTGCAAAACTGGTCCCTTTTTGAAGGATAAGTAGTTTTCCTTTACCATGGAAAATCCTTCTAACAAACAGTTTAGCTGGAGCTAATTGTTCACCTGGTAAACAAGGGATTTTTAATGGAATTCCCACAGCTTGTTTCCTGGAGAGACTCTTCTGTGTTTTAAATAACACTGCTCATGTACAGAAGACACAGAAGGTTCCCAACATTCTCAGTAATTGAAGATACATTCTTACCTGAAGTTTTCCAAGACAAATGTAGTTGAGTCATAGGCTGGAACCAATTCACTGCAGGGGAAGGAACAAATATGTAACAGTGAAATAACATGGCATTAAAGATACCAACTTTTGGAATCTGCAGAAGCATTTTAGATGATTTAGCTCAGCAGAGCCACTGAAATTCCCTAGGACCACACTGGGTTACTGTGGTATAATTCCATTTATAAGCCTTCTCTCCAGTACCTCTCCATGTGGTAGCACACAACAATAAAACTAATATTTATAGCAACCAAAAGTATTTAAGAGGATTTGCCCCTTTACCAGTGATGGCTAATAATCTCTTAACATGATGAATTTTTAATGTAAGACTCGTTGGTAGTTCTAGAAAGGATGGAACCACTGAAATGGTTTGTGTTTCAGAGCTGGAGATACCTTGGTGCCATTGGAAAATGAACACTCAGATTTAAACCATGACACAGCCAAGCTGAATTCTGCTGGAGGAATTCTTGTGACTTCCCCTACTTTCAATTCTTGGAGACATTTTTCAGCCAGCCCAAGCTGTGCAGACTCCCTCAGAACCCAGCACCAGCAGCTCTCTCATGAAGAATTGTGCTATGAAGTGGTTTTGGCTGGATATTCTGAATTAAGGTGACCTGCAGAGGCATCTCAGGAGAGCCTTGCAATTATATACTGAGTGACCCAATAATAAGAGAAAAAAGGACAAATCAGTAAACTAAGTGTAAAAGAGGAAAAAGAATTGTGAGCTGGAAGCCACTGTCCTGACTCCCCAGCAGGGACTGCAGGCATAAAATAAGCCCTGCTGGAACACAAAAGCCTACTTGCAGCACAGGTTACTGGGAGGAGTAAGTTCATCAGATAGTCTCCTTAAGATACTTTGAGACATGATTTTAACAAGCCAAACAAACCTTTATGGGACAGGAGAGAAATGCAACACTTGCCTTGTGAAGTCTGGGGGGACAGGAGTGGTGACAAAGGAGGCCATGGGCTTCCTGTGGACCTGCTGGAACATCATCAGGATCTCAGAGCTTTTGGATATCAGCTCACTCTTACTGCAGGATCGTAACTACAGGGGAAAAGAGAAGGGGGAAAAATCCCTGGTCAGGAGAAAACAAAGGGTTTGTCCATTTTTTACTACAAACATGTAAATTGCTCTTGTGTCATAGGTATGGAAAGATTTCCTACAACACAATGTGAAATGGAACTCGGAGGTTTTGGGGTTTGTTTGCTTTGTTTTCTGAAATTCTACAGTAGAAGTTATAACAACTACCATGTACTTCACTTACATTAAACTAATTTATATATAACTATCTAGTTCTATACAATATTGTTATTAATCCCTGTGCTAGTTTTTCAAGCAACAGAACACCTTGGATTATTTTTAAGAAGAAATTGTGCACCCTAAGGCCACTTAAACAAAAATAAATCCTTAAGAAATATCCATCAATTAATAGTTTAAAATAAAAAAGTAAATGAGAAAGGCCAGCTGAGGAGGGATCTACATAACACAACATTGCATCTTTTCATAATCACCTGATGCTCTACTTCTTGAAGGAGGGTTTCCAGAAGTTCAGTTTCTTGAGTAAGTGATGTCTTTTGGCCTGTTTAAAGAAAAACACATACTGGATTTTAAGAAACTGCACTCATCTTTTTTTTTTCCCCCCCTTCACTTGCAAGCTGCCCCAGAACACACTTAGGTAAAGGATTTCTAAATATACCAAGGCTGATCGAGAAAGCATTTGAAAAGCAAGTCTACATTTTTAATTAGTGCTGTAGTGAAGAACTCACTTGAGGTTAAGATAATAATGAAACATTCCGTGCCCCAGAAATGGCAGGTTTGTTGTTTTGAGGGACAAAAAATCTGCTTTTTTGGACAAAAAAAAAAGCAGATTTGACTGCACTGAATTCACTCTCATCCAGACAAGCCTCTCTCTTATCAGCTGACACTCTTCTCCTCTCAGTGCATTGTGGAAATGAATGTAGACATGGAATAACCACGGCACAGATGCAAAACCAGCTGAGCAAATATGCACAGAGTTAGAGCCAGCTGAGGAGTGCTGTGTCCTCAGTGAACACTTCATTTCTAGCAGCTTTGCTTCTCCAAGCTCCAGGAGCTGTAAATGTACCACCTGTCTTCTCAGCTTCACTTGGATCAAAGGGGAGGAAAAGTGACCAGTGCCCAGCTAGGAAAAGTGTCAGGAACCAAATGAGAAGCTCTGATTCTCCACTTGCAAACAAGGCTGGCTGTATGGGTGGATCTGAACTGTTGCTCACTTGACATCTCCTATGGGCTTCTCTTTTTGTTTTCACATTAAAAGGAGTATAAATTACAAGAATGTCAAATGAGAAAGATGGACTTCTTGACAAACATAAATGATGGTGTAAAAACACATTGTCTGAGAGGTACTAAACATCTTCCAACTAAATGGGAATGTTTTCTAAGTTATTCTACAGGCATTTTTAACAGAACATAACCTGGTTATGTCTAACAACTTAGAACTGTATTAGAGCAACTACTTAATTCAGCAAAAGCTTTGCTGTAGGTGGGAGTTTCCTGCCAGCAGTTAACTTGCTTAACAGGGTGAAGTGTGTAAGGAGTCACACTCCACGGGAAAGAAAGTTTCCCAATGGATTTACACACTGTTGCCATATTTCTGCTACTCCTAAAGAAGGCCAGTACCCACCCATGAGAGTGATGAGCTTGTTCTTGAGCTGGGTGTCCAGCCGGGCAATCATCATCTCCACGGCGTTGCGGATCTCCCGCACTCGCTCGTCCTTGGCACTGCGCACGGCCTCCACGTTCCTCTCCTGCAGCAGGGGTAGGGAATCACCTCCAGAAACAAGCCCTGCACCCCACTCCTTCCCTCAACCCACCTCTCACACCCCAGGAATGCCTCAGTGTCCCTCCAGCCCCAGGAGGAAAATGGTTATATCCAGGCTGCTCGTGGTGCAGCCGTGATTTCACAGGATCCATCAGCGTGCCCTCTGGTGGGTGCCCAAAGGTTAACAGGGAAGCTGAGCAGCATTTTCTTTTTACACAGGGACTTGTCACCTGAGAATTCTTTATATCAATATGTGTAAATGCAACCACCAGCTTCTCTTCTGTAAGTTGGGCAGCCCAGAGGAGTGGTGGCAACAAGAAGAGCGTGACAAAAACAGGGACCTTCTCCCTGGCAGGTGAAGGCCACAAACTCTCAATATTTCACAAACACAAGTGGCTCAATGTAGTGATAGAACAGTCACATCTGAGCTGGAGCAGAGCTCACCTACCACCACATGTAGCCAACAACAGCACAGGCAAAAACCACACAGAAACTTGTGAAGAAAGCCCTGATTTTATGTGCAGAAAGACTACACAAAATAAATGTAACAGCACTGAGCTAAGCACACAAATAATCCTTCCTGGGATACAAGAAACTGCACTGAATTGCTGAAATTCCCACTGGAACTGCCAAAGCTGAATGTGCTGATATTTGGGTGTCTGACACATTTACCCCATGGAGAAGAAAAAGGAGGTACACAAACAGATCTCTAACTTTATAGCCCATCCTGCAGGCTCAAATACACTCACAGCTTATTATTCTGAAGAAAGGAAAAGAAGCTCTGTTAGAATAAAGTGTTTTTATACCTGCTTAGTTTTGCAGACTGCACTTTAAGTGTTGATAAAAACACATTTTTCAAAGAACTGTGCAACCCCAGCCTTTAACCAGCATGCCCCAAAAGAAAAATCCCCTGTTACCTAACTCTAACAACTACAAAACAGTCTCACTTCTGGTTTTGATCTTTCCACAGGGCATGGAAAGAATGTAACAAAGATAAAATATCTCAGTGGGACACTCTCACCACCTTCACAGGAGCAACAGCTTTTAAGAGGTAGTGGAAACACCATGACCATGACATGGTGCATTAACTGCTTCTAATTCCCACTTTTCACTCATCCTTTGCCAAGGGAGTACCACAGGCAAACTTTCTCACCACTTCTTGCACCAAACTGATCAATTCCATGAGTCTCCTCCTAAGCTTTGCCACTTCCTCGTTCACTTTTGTGACGTGCTGCTCGTAGATTTCTGCCAGGGGCTTAAACGTGTGTCCTCCGTGCTGTTGCAAGAGAAAAAGGGGGAGGAGAAAGAGGAGGTGGTGAACAACAGAGCATCTTTCACTTTATTCCACTCCTATTAAATTCCTGAAAGAGAAGGGAAGAAAGCCTCTGAGTGTATCACTCATCCTGGACAAGTTCCAGAGCAGATTGTATGTAGGAAGTCTGTCTTTCACTTCCCTTCTGAAGAAGTCATGAGTTTGGCTTTCATTCCATCAAAGCTTCCTGTCAAGAGTTATTTGGAGCCTCAACAGTCCTCCAAAAATAAACTGCTTCATTCACTGTGCAACCCTCTAACAAATCAAAGAACAATTGAAGTTTTAGTTTTACTATTAAAACACCCTTCCCAAACAAAGGCAGCTCTGTTAACCACTTATATTTCAAACAGTAACAGCTGCTTCTCCTTGAAACACACACTGGAATGGATAAACACTGTGAGGGATTGTGCTTTGAAGATATTCAGGATTACAGGCCAGAACAATTAAATAGTGTGTTATCTGTATTCTCTGAGCAAAACTTCTTCCTTTGCCCGTAAAATTCTCACCATCACCCAGAATTTGCTTATACCAAGGAAGGTACTTCTGACCTCCTTTTGGCAAAAAATCAGTTTCCTTTTCTAATTCCAAGCAGGAAGCATTGCCTTTCACAAGCAATGTTATTAAATTATAAATACACACACAACTGCAGTATTTGCATGGCAATCCAGCAGCCACAACAACAGTTTCATGGCATTTCTAGCTCTCCAAACTGCTGCCAAACACAAACCTTGCAGTCCCTCACTGTGTGCATAAACAAGTCTCCTCTTACCATTCCTCCCCAAAGTGCACACTGGTGGCAGATGCACTTCTTGCAGGTCCAGCAGAAAACACTGAGCTTCTCATGATGATTTTCACACCTGAAACAAACAAAAAAAAAAAGCACATTTCATCAACAGAAAATGGTTATGAATTTTCTACAAATTCAGTTTAACATTTTCACTTGTTTTGCTACATGATTCTAAAAGCACAAAACATCTTTTGCAAGAAGACCACTTATATTCAGTAAAACCTTTTGTTTTAAATGTTGCTTTTAGTATTCTCTCACGAAGCACTTCACAGAGACAGAGAGTACATTATTAAAACTGGATTTCTACCCAGCAGACAAAAGATATCATCATGGAATCAAGCTCAGAATTTTAGAAGTTAATACTACACATTATTAAAATCCTAATCATACACTACTTAAAGTGACCACAGAGAAATAGCTGATAAACATTTTGAACACAGTGATCTTTGTAATTTCCTAAAATTTCAGGAACAGAATCAACAAAATACATGTCTCTGCCTTCCCCCTCCCTCAGGATTCAGGAATGTGGGAAGGAGGCAGGCACAGAACATGTAATTAGTCCCTGTCCATTCTCCAGTGCTGCTTCTCACCCTTTTCTCCTTCAAATCTCTAGAATGTGTTTTAAAATACCTAACAACACCAGGAATGGGATAAAATCAGGAGAAATGCCTGCTGAGAAAGTGCTGACAGCTGCTCCTAGGAAAACAGCATCTCAGAAACCACAGGAAGCTCCAAAGACAAGGAAGGAGAAGGAACAGCAGCACCATGACAGAGCAATAGTAGTGTTTTTTGGGGGGCTTTATGTATGTGCTTTGCTCTCAAATTGGGTTTATCAATTACATTTTCAGGACTAGAAGAACAGCTCAGAACAGCTTCTCTGCTGTTACATGCTGAGATACCAAATCAGCACCCAGAGTCCTACTGGGACTTCACGTCAAATGAGCAAGCCATTGAGATAAGACTTTCATTTCAGATATCCGGCCACTAAGAAGGGTTGAGAGCCTTAAGAAGTATTCCTGCCCTTCATGTTTCCCCATCTGTCTCGTTTTAACTGCACTGAGCAGACTTAGATAGAGCAGCTTTCTAGGCAAAGGCACCAAAGTGTCATCAGAAACAAACTCCACCATTCAGCCAGGCCCTCCAGCACAACTCCGCTTTCCAGCGGGCAAAAGCGATCCCTTTGCTCCCTGCTAATTAAAAGCCCACTGCTGTGAGCCACAAACCACTTGCTGCAAAGGATGCTCCATTTACTTGTCTTTCTCGTTCTCCTCATGCTTGGTGAGGCTGCAGAGCTGCAGGGTGTCCAGCTGCTGGGTGACCTCCTCTGCCCAGCGGCAGTTGACGAGCTCGCGGAGCTGCAGCGGGGCTCTGCAAGAAGCACAGCACAGTCACAGCCACAGCGTGCCCCCAGGAGCCAAAGGAAAAGCACTGCACTGAGTTCATTTCACCAAGTCTACACTAGCAGGAGAGGCACAGGCAAAAAAAAGCAGAGGTTGTGTAGTTATTTCAGGTTTTGAGCCGAGTTTTTAAAGTTAATTTGCTCATTTGGGGGCCAGGGAGAGGTGGGAACCACAGTGACCCACCCCACAGTGACATACAGAGGAGCTGTATGGGCATGGCACACAAATTATAGCATAAAAAAGGACACAGGTCAGCCTGAAAACCAAAGTTTCTGGTCTCTGACTCTTATAAGAAAAACAGAGAGTTCTAAGAAGAATTCCATCTAGTTACTCTTATTGCACCAACTACGTGCACTGAAAACACCAACACTATATGGGAAGAACAAAGATCTTCCCTAGAATGTATTTTAGAATAACTATTATCCCTGGGCCAGTTTTTATAGTGCCAGCAGCCAGGCCTCGAAAGAAAAAAAACACAAAAAACCAAAAATCAAGCTTATAAACTTAGTGCAACCTGCACTGAAAAAGATCAATCCTAACAGGACAGTACACCCCATTCCTGATAATCTGTTTCTGATATTAAAAATACCTTACCTGCAATGAGGGCACTGAGCTCTTTGTTCAGTCAGCCAACGCTGTGATGGAAAAAGGAAAAACCTTTTTAAGGAGAGTGTAAGAAAAGAGCTGCAGACAAGCACATTCTATCATTAATTAGGAGTTTCTTATTTTTATTATGGTCTTCCTATGTTTTTTCCTTTGTTTAACAGATTCTCAATGTAACTGTTCAGCCACTTAGTCACAGAAGAAGCTGCTATTTGTATCTTCCTAGCAAGCAACCATTTCTCTTTCAATGTCAAAGATGCTTCAGTTAAAATTACACAGAGAATTCTGAGGTACCACATATTGCATCAGAAACCACCCACCTGGCAGATTCCTTAGACTAAAGAGCACATTCCATTAGAGCAAACCAAAAGATACAACAAGCCTGTTTTTCAGAGTTTAATTAATCTTCAAGGTAACTTATTCCTTCCTCTTGAGCCATTTAGAGGCAAGTTAAACACTTGCAGTTCAATGACCAAATCCACAAGGTCCTGTGAACGTTTCTCCAGGGGCAAACAGCTGAGCAAAGAACTTCACCTGCCCACTACAACTCCCAAGTGTAAAAGCTCAGCAGTTGATGGGCTTATATTTGTCAGCTCACTACTACATTTAAAGATGCTCATGAATAATCTCACACCACCCAGCAACAATATGTCATCTAACACTCTTAATATGCAGCACGAATCCTTCACCTACAGTTCCTGTCAGAGCTTTCAAAGCAAAGGATGAATGTCTGTTCCAGTTTCTGGAAATACTACTTGGAGGGCTGGAAACCTCAGCTGAACCTTCTCCTGCTACACTAACACTTCCTGCAGCTGGTTTGGAACTGGGGTGTTATACACTGGTAACCATCACCTTAACAAACTAATTGAAGTTCTGGTGCTGCTTCAGACTCCTCTGAGAAAGATTTAACCCCATCTGATCACATCCCACTGGTCTGATAAGCACCATAAAACATCTCCAGGATACAAGAGGTGATGTTATGACCTTCCCAGATGAAAAGTCAGCACTGGATCCCTGTCCCAGCTCCTGTCTTCCACACAGGCCCCACAGACTCTCAGGAGCTGCTAAAGAAGGAATCACTGTGTGTCTCTTTCTTAATAGCAATTATTCCAGATGGTCCCTATAATTAGCACCACGAACGCAATGCACAGCCTGCCTACTTCTTCCTCGGGGTGTTATAAAAGTGTTTGAAAGGGAAACCAAAGAGCACAGAGGAGGAAAAAGGAATCCTTGGAACTCCAGGAAAAGGAACAGGAACGTTTTCACAAGATCAGCCGGTTCTCAGTTCCTGCATTTGCAAAAATAAACGGGGCCAGGCCAACTCACCCGGATGCAGCTGAAGCAGCACAGCTTGGAGCAGTGGGGACACAGGCGGGCATCCCGCAGCTTCTCCATGCAAATGAAGCATCGGAACACCTCGGCAATGCTCTGCAAAGGGGGGATTAATTGCCATTGTTACACCCCAGGCTTTCAAACAAACACCCCAGAGTTGGGCTTGTTTGCCAGGCAGAGTGCCAGGCTTTGTTCCAGTGCCATCCCAAACAGCTACGGAGGGTGCATCCTCCTCGGGCCCCAGGGCTCTGCTCCTCTGCACCAGCTCTTAGCACTTATTTTGGATTTTACACCCTCCTTCTTCAAGGAATAGTTTCTGTTTATAGTTTCTCCTATTTTTTGGAGCAGGCCTTCTTGGAGCCAGGATATTATTCTTGCTTGAGTTCCCTAGGGATTGAACAGCTGCCAGAAGAAGCTGTGCTGTCCCTGCAGGCTCTGCACCCACCAGTGTCACTGGACAGGCACTGAACTAATTCCAAACCTTGCTAACTGCATGGATGTGAAATAGAGAATGCTAATGAGGAGATTCAAGTGAATGGAGTGGGTTTTTTTTAACTTCTTTAAGATTTACATTCTTTTAAGGTCTACCATTAGCACTAGCTCCACAATTCCTACACTCTCTCCCACCCCATTTAACCAATTTGGGGTGACAAAAATGTAATCTAACATATTTTTACTGTATTCCTTTGAAGAGAGAAGCATTCTGTTCTAAATACAACCACCCCACCTCTCTCCGTTGCCCAAATGAGAAAGGTATTTTGAAAGCAATGCTTGCTTTACATACCCATAGATTTTTAACCGATAAAGAAGTTTTACGTTCTGCATTATACAGGAGTAATAACCCTTCTGATTTCAACAAAGCTTCTTCAGGTGTGCTCATTTTCTATTCCCGACAGCACTGAAATCACGATTCAGCACAAAAGCAAGCTATACACTCGATTTAGGGACACCACAGCAGCTCGTGTACACGAATGTGCTGTCTGACTGCTGCGAGCGCTGGAATGCGGCATTCCGGGCTAGCACAGACGGCGTTCCACATCCCCCGCCGTGTCCGCGCAGCCCTCAGCAGGTGTGCGAGCTGCCAGGTGACACCGAGCCCTCCGCGCTGCCAAGGCGGGCTGTGCCTGTGCCAGCCCTCCCTCTCCCCTTCCTTCCCCCCATCCCTCCCTCTCCCCTTCCCTCCATCCCATCCCTCCCTCTCCCCTTCCCTCCCTCCTTCCACCCATTCCTCCCTCTCTCCTTCCTTCCCTCATCCCTCACTCTTCCTTTCCATCCATCCTCCCTCTCTCCTTCGACCCATCCATCCTCTCTCTCTCCTTCCCTCCCTCCTTCCCTACCGCCCCCCCAC